>CAHIKZ030004156.1:3370000-3867500 GCA_903632075.3 Acanthosepion pharaonis
ACGTAGCCACTGATGGGTACGGGTTTTGTCTACGTCAGCTTGTTTTTATTATTATTATTATCATCATTCGATTTCTGCTATGGACACACTACCTACCAAGTCTGCGGAAAGACCTAAGGCAGGTCGTGGTGTGTTGTTATGGCCACATTTCATGTTAATTTTTTTTTTTTTTTTTTTTTTTTATCTCCGATGAAGTTGCTAGCGTTACATAGACAAAGTTCTCCTTAGTGTGTGTGCTGTACTTAATAAGACAATTTTCTGTATGTCTCTTAAGCTGGGGTTTCAGGGATTCTTTCAATGTGTTGTTTTGTTCCATTTTTTATAATTCCAAGTGCACCTATTACCACTGGTATTATTCTTGTTTTCAATTTCCACATTTTTTCTATTTCAATTTCCAGGTCTTTGTATTTTGATAGTTTTTTCAAATTCCTTGGTTTGCTATGTTACAATCCGCTGGACAAGCCATATCAATTAGTAGGCAAGTTTTTCTTTCTGGTTTTTGACAATAATGTCCGGCCTATTTGCTTCAATTTTTCTGTCTGTGTGGATGGTATAATCCCATAGAATGGTGACATCTTCTATTTCTGTAAACCGGCGCTGGCCGATGTTCATACCAGTGTTTGCTTACACATTTTCCAAAGTGTTTGCACATTGTCCAGTGTAAGTATTGCCCCACTCTATCGTGACGATTTTTTATATTCATTTGGGGCAAGTATAGAACATCCTGAGATTAGATGGTCTATTGTTTCTTGGTATTTGTCACAGAACCTGCATTTTGGATCCACATTATTATGTATGATATTTGCCTGAAAATTCCTAGTGAAAAGACTCTGGTCTTGCGCTGCAAGAATAAAGCCTTCAGTTTCAGACTTTAATCCAGATGCTCGTAACCATCGATGAGTATTAACTTTATCAACATTGGGTTTATTTGCACGTTCTGGATATTGGCCATGCAGAGGTTTGTCTTGCCAGCGTTGTTTCATCTGTTCAAGGGCTTTATCCTTGGCTTTCTTTTTCATATCTTTTGCTGCAATAGTTGGTTCTTGGCTTCTGTTTTGATTTACTACAGAATCTACTAAATGTAAATGTTGTTTGTATTTACTGCCTTCTTTTATTATTGAATATTTTTTCTTTCTGTTTTCATGTTGTTTCACTAATTTTATCATCCAGTCATTTGTTGTTTCCATGTAAGTTAGTAAGCCAATAGTTGTTGTCTTGTATGACAATTCTAGCTGAATAAGACCTCTTCCACCTTCTTTACAGGGGTATGTATAGACGGTCTACATCAGCCTTTGGATGATGCATCTTATACTTAGAAAGAAGCTTTCTTGTTTTAGAATCCATTTGTCTGATGTCATTTAGAGTCCAGTTCAAGATGTTGAAACTATATTGGACCACTGGGATGGCAAGGTTATTAATGGCCATAATTCTGTTCTGAGAATTCAATTCAGTTTTTAATACCAGTCGTACCCTTCTATAGTACTCTTTACGCACTATTTCTTTCATTTTCTTATGGTGAATTCCTTCACTCTCATTTACACCTAGGTACTTATAAGCTTCTCCTTGTTCTAAATCTTTTATTGTTACAGCAGGGTCTAAACTAATAGAGGAAGTTTGTTGTAGCGATCCTCGTAAAACTGTAGCTTTTAGCACATTTATCCAAATTGAATTTCATTCCGATGTCTTCACTGAAGCATTTTACAGTTTGCAGAAGACCTTCCAGCTCATTGTCATTCCCTAGCATACAATTTTAAGTCATCCATGTAAAATAGATGGTTTATTTTTTTCTTTTGAGCTATTTTGTAACCGCATTCTGTCTTGTTAAGTTGGCTGGTTAATGCTATAAGTGATATGCAAAATAATAAAGGAGACAAAGAGTCACCTTGAAATATTCCTCTATTGATGTTTATTTCGCCAGACTTATAGGTTCCATTTTTATGATTGAGGTAAAGTGTAGTTTTCCATTATTATTATTATTATTATTATTATTATTATTATTATTATTATTATTATTATTATTATTATTATTATTCGTTTATTTATTTATATATGGTTTTGTTTTTATTCATGTTTATTCAGAACGTAGGAATCATGGCTCTCTCCAAATTACTTTGTTATTATCTGGGATAACCATGATTTTTTTTTGATGATATAGTAAAATAGTTTCCGTTGCTTTATCCACGAATTTGTAATCAAAGTTTTGCAAAATTAGAGCAAAGTGACTGCAACTGAAGTGGCAGGAATTTGAATTCGACATTCCGATCCGAAATTCTCTGCTACCCACATCTGTATATGCTGATATATATATTTTTAATATCTATATACTAATTTGACCATCAAGAAAATAATAAATGAAATATACGACAGTTGCGACATACCGAAACATAGTAGATTAATCGTCTTAGCGGTGCCAAAGAAACCATTCGCAAACCAATGCAAACTTCATCGGTCAATTGGTATAATGAGCTACACAATTTTTGTCATCCGAAATCTGATGAGTAGAGCTTGAAGCAGAATTAGACTAGAAATATAGCAAGAAAAGCGTTGTCATAGACACTGGAACAAAATATACTATATTTATGATCAGAATGCTTTCGAAGAGAGGAATACAAGTGCAGAAGTATGTAAATTTATGTTTCATAGATTGAAAATGTATTTGAAATAGTACGGTAGAAGGGTCTGTTTGAATTACTAGGAAAAACCACGATTTATTTTGTCAGGAAGTTAGAATAAGCCATAACATAGTGGGAGCAATCCGCCTGCATGATAAACAAAAATCAAATCAATTAGACTAAAAAAGAAAGAGGCGTAAGATAAGGATATGTCTTCTCACAAGAAGGCCTGGAAAATTTGAATGTAACTGCATATATTACAGGTAAAAGGGGCAGAGAAAAGTAACGAGTAACCTACCAAACGAACTGATGTAAATAGATGGCATGACAAGAAGGATGAGGGACAATAAAAAGACAAACATAGGATAGGAAGTTGTGGAGAGACATGATCACCAACGAAAATGAAAGAGAAGTTTTTGTTTACCCATATTTTGTTAAGTCTTTACTATATCAAAATAGGTTTGATCAGATGAGTCTTCAAATATATTTTACTTCAGCTTCTCCTGGTTTATTCAGCTCATTCATGGAGTTAGTTTTTTTTCACCTTTCAGCTTCATAAAACTTCCACTTGACGTTTTCTAGTACAGATGATATATATTTTGTTCTCTTACTCTGGCCACATCAAAATATATTCAAGTACACTTGACCTTTTTTATAGTATTATTCCCACATTTTATCATATAACTTAAAATATTATTAAATCTTAATATTATTTAATACTTAACAGGAATAACCAGAGTGTTGCGCTGGAAAAAAAGCAAACAAAAAACTTCTATTCTTTTGTTCTGCTGACCTACGCACAGGTTTCTTGGTCTCAAATATGCGGCGAAGAAGCCAAATTGTCGTAATTAAAATAATTTGAAAGGTTTAATTGGGAGTCACTTATTTTATATACACTAGATTATTATTTTTAATATTTGGCATATTTAAGTATACTTTTGAAAATGTCAACATTATGTTCTTCGTTTTACGCCAAGATGAGGCGTAAATGCTTTCAAGAGAGAAAATGATTTTAACGCAGCGATTTGATTATAAAATCTATCAACAAAACAATTTCGTATTTATGAAAATCGCAAAAATTAGATTAGGAAAGAATAACGAAACAGTTATTTTTAAATTTGATTTTTAAAGAGGAATATGCAAATTAGTTATCGCCATTAAGCAAGAATAGCTTGCTGGGCCAAAGAAACCATTGGCAGAATAAAATTGCATTTATCATAGTTTTATGTAATATCTAGACATATATATTAATATATGGACACATACGATTAAATATATAATTTGCAGAATTTCGGACACACACACGCATAAACCTTGGTATTTATATATTCGATTATTAATAACTTTTCTTTTCCATTTGAATCTTTTTGTTAGACGATTCTGTTTTATTTTGATTCATGTTCAAAGCAGCTGACATTAAATTAGTTAACCAAAATAAATGCCAATGAATACTGTCGACATAGTCAGTATTAAAATTGTAGATGTTTTTGATACTGCATATTTTACAAGGATATAAATCTATATATAATATTTGATAAGACTATAAGGATATCAATGAAACAACACCGAAATGTTAATGTGTTTGTGGACAAGTTCAAAAATATTCTAACATCTTTTGCTTCAGACTTTTACAGGAATAGATATTAGCTCAAGGCCTATGAGAAAAACTTGCTGTAGGTGATATCGTAAATTTTAGACTCAATTTTAAATGCAAATAGATTTCAAGCCTAAAAACGAAATCGGCAAACCGAGTTCAATTTCCAGTCAAAGCATTTATATTTATTACTAATATTTTAGTATAATGTTCGAATCAAAATCTCTTATTAATACATTTCCATAAAGAAAATTCACGATAAAGTCATTGATGTATTTTCATTTTTAATACATGAGAAAATATAGGTAGTGTCTATGAATTCATTTTGTGCTCAACAATCCCTTGACATGAATTCTGACAGTTCAAGTGAGTATCAATACAATCGATTATGGGATTATTCTCTGATTAATAGCGTCAAAGAGTTTGTTATTCTGTAAATAAATCTAACTTAACATTGTATACAACACGAATTTTACATCACGAAAGTCGAAACGAGTTACAGTGAGTTGGAATTCAGGATGAGAATGAATAAAATAGGTTTATTCGTCAGTAAATATGGTGTATTGTCATTTTTGTTTTCTATTTACAAAATTTTCTTTTTCTATTTATTTGATTTATTTGTGAAATTCTCTAGACTGGGTTGACCTTTGCCCCTTACAGCTTTCAAAGGAAGAACGCCCTAATAATATTTGTCAAAGTTTCTTTAGAAATTTATCTTGTTTTAATACAAGTCATTAATACATGTTTCTCAGCTGAAATATACTAAATCCATTCAAACTTAAACTGTAGAATGCTTCAAGCGGCCTTTACATTTAATTTTGAATGGACAACAATGGAAGGCATCAAAATGTCAAAGCAAACACTCACACACGTACACACACTCCAAACACTCACACACGTACGCACACGCAAACTCGCGCACATATGTACACATGCATAAATTAATAATATCAAAGATTTATTGAATTTCTAAAGAATACCATAATTCTTTTTCCTGAAAATGATCAATGAAGTTTAAAAAAAGCTCGAATATATATATATATATATATATATATATATATATATATATATATATATATATATATATATATATATAGGATAATTATATATACACCAAAACCAAACAACTTGAATATTTTACGAAAGTAAATTCTCTAAATATTAGTTAAGGTTTTCCTAAATCTTCACAATGACCAGAAATACACTTATTTAATGAGAAACACAGTGAAAAATATTTTAAAACCAAAAACATTACTATTTCCCCTACTCTTGATGACAAAATGTAGGATGAAGGCGCTCGATAAGAGGTGATAATCAATATTTACAATATATGTCTGATGCAAATATACGTTCTGTTGTATATAAATTTAAAAAGAAAATAACTCAAAGACATTTTAAATTCCTTGTCTAACGTCTCTGGTCAAACTTAAATTAATGAAAGATTACTACCATCATGCGTAGGAATAGATGTAGAGGAAATATATCAAAGATGGAGTAAAGAGTGAGGAATTATTTTAATCAAGATTAAAAGAAATTAGCTCTCGATTAGAAAGGTTTTCAAGACAGTGATGTGTCTTCTCTTCCGAATTATTTAACCTAAACAGTGAAGCAATTTTGATAGAATTAGAAGTTCTTTCAATATTCTTTACTGGCAGCCACAATCTTAGTGATGTGTGGTTTTTCTTTAGAAGCATATCAAACTTTATGGGTTATTTAATGCTAAAATCTAAATATTTTGAACACAATTTTATGGCTTCAACTAAACATAATTTAAACGTAATAACTGAGACCCGGGTCAGGGTGGACCTGGGAACAATAACAATTAAGATGTAGTTACTTGCTCCACAAAACATCCAGTCTCCCGATCAGAGGTCTTACTGCCGGCTGTAGTTTATCGTCATACATAAGACTAGACACAATCTTAACAATATAAAATATGAAAATGACACAGTGTTGATAGCAGATGCCGCAAAGAAACCACAAGAACTCCTACAGGATGCAATGAACAAAAGTGAGAATAAAGGGCTAAACAACTGTAAAACGTTGTCAGCAAACGAAACAGACAACATTCAAATTACAAATTGAAGATATCAAAAACAAGGAAATACAAAAATTAAAATCTCTGGGAAGCGTTTTAAGAGAGGTCATAAAGTGCGACACCAAAATCTGGAGGCGCATTGGGTAAGCGAAAGATGCTTTCCAAACGCTAAGCAAAATATCAAGAAACAGAAATTTAATTAGAAACAAAAAAAGTGCTTATGTAATATCAATCCTCATATATGGCAATGAATACCGGATAATTTCTTCACAGATGAACAGACAATGTGGTTCTACAGAAGGATACTGAGAATACCATGGACTGAACATGAGACCAACGATGGAGTTTAAGAGAAAATGGAAACAAAAAGGATATTGGTACATTAGCATCAGAAAGAGACAACTGAAATTTCTAGGGCACATAATGAGGAAAGAGTGTTTGGAAAATCTGACTCTCACAGGACATGTTGAAAGGGACAGAGAAAATTAGCGCATAATCTATCTTACAAGCTTGTGTAAATGGATGGCAGAATTGATTTTAGGATAGATAGTAAAAAGACAAAATTTACTAAGAGCTACAAAAGACAGGGAATTAGAGAGAACCATGATGACCGACGTCCTGAATGGACATGGCACATAGAAGAAGATCGGTAGATCCAATTATTTGTATTTTTTTTTTTATTTACCTTTAATACCTTGGTATATTTTTTTCTTCTGCGATGTCTGTGTCAGCTGAATTCAGTATTTCTCCTTCCAAAGGGCCCCCAAAAGTAATTTAATAGTTATGTTGAATCACGTTTGTATGGTGACTGGATCTGTCCGTGTTTATCGCTTATTATCAAGTCGGAAACAACATTGATCACTTGTAGTAAATCGCATCTGATGAATTTTGGAGAATTTGAAAATTATCTAAGTTTAAACGATTTTCTGTTGCTTGATGACTGAAGACAGCAAATCTATTCACACTAATATTCTTCAGATGCTGCAGGGCTAAGGAAACTATTTTTAGAAAATATCAACATTCGTTGGATGGTGATTAGAAAGAAAACAACACACCTGCATGATATTCAGGTTGAGGAGGTTCTTGGGGTTTAACTGAATTCTAATTGGTTATTAATGCACCTTTTCAGAGTTTTCAACAATTGAATATTTCCACCAAAATTAGAATTCACGTGTATTATTATATCATCCAGTATGAGATTATGGACGTCTTGAAAAAATTCCCCTCTTAAGACTGGTTATATCTCTGATATGAGGTATTATGATTACTTGCATTATTTATATTATTCGGACTGTTATCTACATGTTCATTGCCATATTCACAACGTTTCGGCCCATGTACGCTCCGGCCTTCTTCATGTGATTGGAAATTCGAACAGAACACTGTTATCTACATCTCTATTGCAACATTCACAAAATTTCGGCCCTTCTTCAGGTGATTAGAATTTCGAATCGAACACTTATCTGCATATTCATTGCCATATTCACAACGTTTCGAACCTTGTACGCTCCGGCATTCTTCAGATGATTGGAAATTCGAACATAATCCAGTTTTCTAAATATTCATTGCTATATTCACGATTCTGCCATTGTACGCTCCTTCCTTCTGCAGTTGATTGGAATTTAGAATCAAATACTGTTATCTACATGTCCATTGCCATCTTCACAACATTTCAGCTCTTGTACGCTCCGGCTTTCTTCAGGCGATTGGAATTTCGAACTGCATACTGTTATCCTCATATTCATTGCCATATTCACAAAGTTTCGACCGTTGTACCCTCCGGCCTTTTTCAGGTGATTGGAATTTTTCACAAATCCAATGACTAGACCAAAAGTGTTGTGTGTTCAATACCAGGCCACATCAGTGGTGAACCAAAAAACTTGGAGAGTTGAGTTAAAGTACAGTTAGCGTACAACGGCCGAAACGTTGTAAATATGGGGATGAAGATGAGGTAATCAGTTCGATTAATGTTAAAAATGCAAATAAGTGAATCTGGATATGCAAAATTGCTTTCAACGAGATAGAAAATGTTTATTGTTCACTTGTACGAGTGGGCGTGTTGTGTGACTGGGCTATTATTATAAACAAATACGGACTCATTACTAAAGACGACATAAGAAACTCACTAAAATAAATCCTTGAACCTCGTCAAAAATCGATGTACTTTAACATTGTTCAACACATTATTTTATTTTTCATTTACCTAACTAAATGACATAAGATATAATTATAGGTGGAAAAACAGATTTAATACATTTTTAAAATAAAATTAAAAGCATAAAACAGTATTTCATTTGAAGTTAACGAATTTACAAGTGAGCGCAAGTCTGTGTGTTTTTATTTATGCATGTGTGGGCATGAAACTACGCGTGAGGAAGAAAATATACTTGTCTGAATATGTCTCTTTGTAAGTATTCATTTAATCTTTTGCGCGGTTTTATTTTATCAGCTAATGTTTTCACAATAAAATTGGTAATAACCAACCGATGTTGGTACTATTTTTGGTATACAGTAATATATATGCATACATACATACATACACACACACACGCACACACACGCGCGCACACACACACACACACACACACATATATATATATATATATATATATATATATATAAAAGTGAACATAGAAGTCAACACTTAGGGGCGACAGTCTGTTTCATGCTATATGCAATCGTCAGGCCATTTACACACGCTCTATCTCTGATATTGAGCACTTTATCCCATAAATATAGCACACCTTAAGACTATATTTCTTTATATATATATATATATATATATATATATATATATATATTACGAGGATTCACTTGGATTATATACCAACGGATTTTTTACCTTTACTATAAAATATATATATATATATATATATATATATATATAAATGGACATTAATGTCAACACCCAGTGTCGACAGTCTATTTCATGTTTAAATGAGACGGACTCTTGCCGCTTATTGGTGACCTCAATTTACATTTTTATATTTTCATACGCTCTATTTCTGATATTGAGCACTTTAACCTATAAATATAACATGCCTTAAATTTATATTTTTGTAAAATATATGATCCATGTGAATCACTTTTACATTTTAACACCTGTTTTTGTTAGAAATATTTTTTTTTAAAAAGTATTTAGTGCCGTTAGATTTTCTTATAATCAACTTCAGGTTTGTTCATCTTATTTTAAGTAAATATATATATATAACAGTATTTTTATTGACCATTTTACTGTTCGTTAGAAAGACGTAAACTCAACAGAGAATTCATATATTCTAAAATTATTGATTGAATGAAATACAGTAATGGTAATTCTAAATAGTTGTACAGGTATACCAAAAAATATCAAAAAGAAATTTAATATATTAGCTAGATAAGAAAAGCAATGAACTGAAAAAATGTCAAAAATAAGTCTAAGAAAATGGGTAATAAGCAAAAAATGGATTGACCGGTAAAAAAAAATAATTGGGGAAGCTGCGGTTCTGTATGTAAACAATGAAAAAATATACAAAATGTTGGTTGAATAGATGAAAACATCCAAGCGACTATGGTTAAATAAACATAAAAAAATAGAAACGCAGCAGATTTAGAGTAGAAACACACCAGCAACAATACGTTTTCGTAAAAGACACTGGAATAAGAAATGCGATATTTATTACCAGAATGTTATCATGAAGAGCAATACAGATGCAAAAGGTATATACCTACATTGTAATAGATTATGTAAAAGTGCTTGATACGTCGTGAAGAATTGTTGGAATTTCCAGGTAGCCTTGATATATTTGGAAAGGATATTAGAATAATCCAGAACCTATGCTGGCAGATCCGCTTGCATAAAAATAGAAAATTCATTCAGTAAATATATAAAATTAGAACGTCTGTTGCATGACACTAATTATTGGAACTTTGATCTGAAAATTTACTGTGTAATGATCGTGCTATATGAGTAAATATTCATCGCTGAATCAAGTGCATTACTAAAAAGGAAAAATTGTGTATACACGTGACACCGTAAAGTGAGAGATGTCAGAACACAATGGGCAGAAATCTGGTCATTTTACACTAAACACTAACACCGATAGGAAATGGTAATGGTGAGATATGCTGTTTCCTTAAGAAACATTCGGCATTCATTAACTGAACATTGGTTCTGCTATTGGTTAAAATTTGGAATATAGTTCTCTTAAAACAGTTTTTCGAGAAAAAAAACTTTCTCAAATCCACTAACTACTCTTTTTAGAATTTTTTTTTTAACGTTTTCTTTAAATTAGTGTCGACCGTCAATAGTTTGGTTATATCATTATTTATTCTTCGAATTGCATGTGCTGTTCATTTTCATTGATGCTGGTGTTGACATATAGTCAAAACACGCAACGACTGCAACCATTAAACTGGCCTGTTTTTGCATTTAACATAGATACGGTCAAAATCTATACGAGATTATTAGGTATTTACTTTATCTCCATATTTATCCTATGTTTTTGATCATATCCTTATTTAGTTTCAACTCCACCAACGTAGCAATTTATCTACGAAGCGAATCATCGTACGATGACTATCTAAGAACGATATTTAGAAAGTAGTGTGCCAACCATTTTCTGTTGGACATTAGAATTGCCTTTCCCGGTAACGCCAAGGATTTAATGGACAGTTGGTTGGCATTCGACTTGGACAAATTTTTTTCTCGTTCTGAAAGTCGAAAAGGGTTGAGTGCAGTCTCTTCAAGCGGCACGGCTGGCTGGCAGAAAGCGAAATTAACTTAGTCATCCCGTGGGCGGACCCCGTTAAGGCGAACGTGACCTGCAACCTCACTTCTCCCGTTGCAGTCGTTGGTGCGACTATCGATCAGTCGACAGGCGAGAGTAGATCGATACCAACACCTAACATCATTAATAAGCATCCGTCACAGGAAAACGGAGCAGAAAAGTATCGTTTATATCTATATGAGAGGGTGCTGAAAAGTTAATTTCACAAAGTTTAATCACGTGACCAAACATAATAATTTGCTTTTAAATAAGTTTATAAAATATTTTGTTTTTCCATTGTATTTTTATTTTACTTTTAGTTTTTGGTCTATTTTATCGCGTAGATTTTGCTGATATTTCCATGGTCGCATGACTCATGAAACTGGCAGTCACTATGCAATGTTGATTTTTAGGTACACAATCTCTCTCTCACTATATATATATATATATATATATATATATATATATATATATATATATATATATATATATACCTTATGTTAGAATCACGAATATATGCGAATGTTTCCATAATAAGTAACATCTGACAAAAATATTGCAAAATTCTTCTGAATATTTCACTTTCTCGTAGAACTTTGTCAACGCTCGTATACATCTCGTCACAAACAAAAGATTAACAATGACATACGATTTTATACACTCCAGGAATATGCCGACACACACGCACGCACGCGCACACACATACAAACACATACACACACACATATAAATATACGTGTACGCATAAATTCATTCATCAATTGATTATCTCTGTCGGCGTCTATTTATTGAGTAAGTTTGTCAGGAGAGCAGTGCACTGACCAGTTGGAGCCATTGATACTGATATTGTCTCGCGACTCCGGATCAGCATGTCCGGCCTGCCGTGTCCGTTCCAACTATCGTCCGTCCAGTGCGAGCGAGCAGATTAAACAACGCATAATGGCCGGACCTAATCCGCGTGACATAAGATATTATCTGCCGATGTTGGACTCTGGCCTTGCAGTGGCGCCCTCTAAGATCAGTTGTCGGCGCCCGTTGCATGACGGTCATTGGAAAGTGACTAGATAATGAAATAAAGCGAGCGAGTTAGCTACAACTCTTGTCCGCTAGAGGGCACCACCTGCCTTCTCCTGCTTCATTAGAAGTAAAGGCATGCAACAACTTTGGAAGTGGGAGAAAGAAAGAAAGATAGAAAGAAAGAAAATAAATGAAATAAAGAAAGGAAAGCGCTGTTCTGTTTTGATCATTGTTAAGCGTTCGATGGCTATTTTAATAATTCTGCGAATGTTGCAAAGATAAGGCCTTCAGAAATATCACTCAGTTTTATTGCCCTTCAACCTACTACGACTAAAGAAAAATGTTTTTTTTAATTCACCGATATCGTCTGAAGGACAATTTTGTTCCTTATTTTTGGGGTTTTTGTCGACTTAGATTTAACGACAAACTTTCGCATTTACTTCATCTCGTGAGTGATATTCAAGAATGAAACAAAAAGTTTCCTATTTCTTGAGTTTAAACGTTTCTCCTGAATAAATCTGATTATCATCATCACTAAGACAAAATGACATGTTCGTATTTTTGGGTGGATTTCTGGGACGCTTTGGCAGATTTCCCTATCAAATGAAACATTTCGGACTTGTAGAGCCTCCAGACATTTTGGCGTTAAACATTCATCTTTGAATTTGTTACATTTTTGATTATATGATATTGTTGCAATCTTTCGCGGGATCATGGCAACGCTTGGGGAATCTTATAAGTATTTTTGATGTTTCATCAGCTGTTTGTTGCTTGTCCAGTCAACTGTGCTACGTAGATTATATGCCTTGAGAAAAAATCACTCGCCAAGAAAATAGGTTTTACGTAAATTAACGGAATGAATCATTGGTTAGTGTTAAAATAATGTATTTTCTTGTTCAACACAAAATGTCATTTTTAGACATGTAAAGTTAAAAAAAATCTTTGAATGGCCTTCTTTAAATGGCTTTAACTAACTTTTTTTTATTTTGTAAGTAACGTAAGAAGGAAAAACAACTGAAATTCAGTAGCAGCACTAGTAGTGTGGATTAGCTACAGAATATTATCCATTTCGTTCCATGCTAATGTTTTGTTACAGCGAAATCGAACAATGATGATTTTTGCCAATGCTAAATCATTCAGTCGAGCCAGAGAGATAAGTGTGTGTATGTGGGGGGGGGATTGGCTATCAGTAAAAAAGCAAACAAACAAAGATTTTAGTCAATGATTCAAAATTGTTTTTTCCGTTTTGCATTGAGTGATCGGTGAGTAAATTCAGCTTTTCAAAAGGGGTGAAGAATTCTAGTTAAGAAACCTTTAGGATGAAAACAAAAGTTATCGAAAGTTAAGAAAGCAAAAAGAATTTACGGCCAGCTAAATAGAAGTCAACGGAAATCACTCCATTACAACGATAAACAACTGAAATTAACGAGCAAATAACAGAAAATGACGTGAAGTGTGTGAGCTTTTTGGGACTGAATCCTCAATAGCTAAGCAGAGATGTATTTAACAGAAGTCAACTGACAGTCATCCAACGATTGTTCACAACAAATAGGAAACCATAATCAGGACACTGCTGTAGAAAGTTGGAAAATCTCAAGCTAAAATTAGAATGGCCGAAAATCGACATTTTAGGGGCATGTGTAATTAGGGGCATGAATGATGGAGACCTCATCAATGATGTATACAATATCATCTCTGCAGAGGTAGAGATTAGTAGGTCTTATATTAAATAAAGTCATAAAGAAATGTGTTTTAGTGTACTGTCGAACAGATTTCTTGTGAACCTGAAAAGGTAGTCTTTCAATACAGTTATTATTGTAGCATACACGTTAACCTCACAATGTACAGAAGAATAATTGTATTAGTTTTATAGTAAAGCAATTTTTAAGCAGTTAGAAGCTTTGGTGGGCGGCCAATCTTGGGCAGGATTCTGAAGAGGCCTTCTCTGCTGACGATCCGCCGCATCCTGGGAATAGCGTGTTAAGACAGGCTGCCAAACACTGAGGTCCTGTCTCGAACAGGCCTGCCCAGCATATTCATACTGTTCAGATAGCGCAGACGCCGTTGGTTAGGCTACGTCCACTGCATGCCAGACGGCCGCACCCCCAAGGACCTCCTGTATGGAGAGCTGGCCTCAGAAATGCTACCTGCTATCGGAACTGCGATTTCGTGAGGCGCAACATGAAATCTGTGGACATCAACACAGAGTCCTGGGAGAGCATGGCCGCTATGTGATCCAAATGAAGAGGAATCCTGACGAAACACCTCAAGTCAGAGGAGGAGAAGCTGGCACAAGTCGCCAGGGAAAGGCAGGCCCACAGAAAGCAAAGCAACAGCTCCAACAGAACACACATGCGACCTCTGCAAGAGATTGTCACTCCCGCATCTGACTCTAGAGTTACAGACATCGATGCTCCAGCCAAGCAGACAAATAGGATGCAAACCATGGTCAGCCCTAATCCACGGAGGCCAACGTCGATGTTTTTGAAAAAGCATCCCATTTTTTAAAAAGTAAAATTAATGTCAAATAGCTTCGAGATCAAGACAACCGAAATAAAATGTGCATGCCAACAGGAATCGAACCTGCATTCCCAGAAGAACCAAGTGTGCCTTACATGTTTGATTTCTGTCGGAATGCTGGATTTCTCTAGTCTGACTTCTCGATATGTAGGCAGATGAATATAAATAATAATCTTTAGCAAACATTGATCTACTGTAAACTTTTTACTCACTAAATATAATATAGTAAGAAGAAAGTTGTTTTTGTGTTTTTTTTTATAGCAGAGAAGATAGCACCAAAAGCCAATGCAGATCGTAAGAAATTATGCTCATCATGGGAGACCTAAAGGAAAATGTTGGGAAGAAACGAGGTAGTGAAAGAGTAGAGTCATGTACAGACTTGAATAACGCTACGAATACGGAGAAAATCTGCCCAGTAGTGAACAGCGAATGACTAATAGACAACATTTGACTTCAGGAATATCCAAGAGGCTTGTGGACATATAAAAGCTTGGGAGAGGCCGCACAGAGCATGACAATTACGTAACAATCAATAAAATATTCAGAAATATACTTCTACACTCTAGAATTTATTCAAGCACTGTCTGTGGGAACGTCTACACCTTTAGTAACGCACACGCAAAGTGAGATTACTGAAATTAAACAAATCGAAAGCAAGGCTAAACTACAAGAGACTTCCAGAACGAGCCAATTTGAAAAGAGGTGTATGCTGTTATAGTTGCTAAGTGCTTACAAGTGCAACACCTTCAGGGTATCTCTTGTGACACTGGAAAAAGAAAATGACCAAAAGTCTGAGAGGTAAAAAAAGATGAAAAAATGATGTTGACGACAAAAGTAAAGAAGAAATGCAAGTAGACATGAATGACTCAACGAAAAGTGGGCAGAAATAAAAACACTGCTGACATATACATAACAAGAATGTATACATAGGTTGAATGTCCAGAATCAAACCTAAAACTCTATATAATATAGTAAGGTTTTAACTTCATGTTTTAAAAAATATAAACAAGTTTTACAATGAAATGTATTCGTCTCAAGTAAAACCAATAAAAGGAAGCGGTATAATACAAAATGAGAAATACTCCACACGCATTGAGCTGACGCTATCACTGCATTTTAAATGTGAAAATTTGATTGCATTCTGCTTCATTTTTATTTTTTTAATTTTCTGTTGCTTTTGTTACCACTAAGTTTCTTCTAATCCATTTCCGAGCGTCGGCATAAAATCTGTACGAAAGGAGAAAGGTATTTTTCATGTTGTATTTACCAGTATTCACTTTTTAATGACTGAAATGTTATGGTAAGAATAAAAATAAAAATAAAAAAACAATACAAAACGGTGATCAATAATTCTCGAAAGGATAATTATTCTTTTCAAGATGTTAGACTGTTGCATCTATTATTTGGATGCACTGAAAACGACAAGCAAGTTTTCTAAAATGATCATCTGCCTTAAGCCGAAATATAAGCTTGCTTTGAAAAGATGAAGCCCACACCTTATGTAAAATATAAGCTTGCTTTGACAAGATGAAACCCACGCTAGATGTAAAATATAAGCTTGCTTTGACAAGGTGAAACCCACGCCACATGCAAAATATAAACTTGCTTTGACAAGATGAAACCCACGCCAGATGCAAAATAAATATAATGATTAAGAAGCCTGTTTGAATATTTCCTCGTTAAAATCAATATTCCACCTTCAAACTTCATATAATTTTTTTTTTTACATTAATTTAGTTACCTTCAAAAACATTCCAAAAAAGAGCATACCATGGCAAAAGGCCCAAATCTTGATAAGTATAAAGTTTTATCCCCCAAATATTTATGTTATTACTAAGAGAAAGACCAAAATATCTTTTGATTATTATATTCAATTTTTTAATCCATTCTAGTACGTCCAAAGAGTTGGTTAAAAATCTTGTCTTTCTTAGCGGCTTGGCCAAAGATTAGTATAGAAAATTTAGCGTCTTTTTTTACCATAAAACACATTGTTTTAGAAATTCTTGCAAAACGATAAAACACATTATTTTGGAAATTCTTGCAAAAATCAAATAATTACCAGATTTTCAGGACTTATTTAAATTATTTTTGATATTTTTCCGTTTTAGATAATCTTGGTAAAATATATATATATATATATATATATATATATATATATATTTCTTTTTACATCTGTTACCCTCGCTACACTTACTTAACTTTATGAAATTTCTATTAGTTAAAAGCAGAAGTTCTTAGAGAATTTGAATCATCAACTTATTTTTGTCAAGTTTTTTCAAGCAGAAACACTATTTACTGAAAATCTACTCTGAATCGTAAAATACAAAATGCAAGGAAACTAAGAAATTATTTAAATAGAAAAAAATTTAAATGCTTTTATCAATAAGATATATTAAGAACAATATTGTCTAAAGAAAAAAGAATTCGATGAATAATGATGTTTTATAAGAATTGTTTTCAATTTTTTAAAAATTTAATTAGAAAAGCTAATTAAATTTTAAATCTTTTAATTTTCTGTATTAATTGCAGTTTTTTAGATGATATTATTAAGTGAAACCTATATTTATTAATCATAAATGGAAAAGCTTAATAAAAATCATCAAACACCAATATTTTTAGAAGAATTTTGATTATCGGAAAATAAAAGCGATGACTATAGTAAATTTAAAGTCATCATATTTAAAATTTAATAAAACATTAGATTACGGAGGATATTTTGCTTAATTGTTATGAGTACTGAGTACTAAATTATATAAAAAAAAAGGCGCTACTGTAGGGTTAGAAACACAGTTACTGTCGAGTTAAAAAATGCATTTCTGCGATATTTTAAACTTAAATTAAATAATATTTGTTTCAAATCAGATTAATGATGCTTTAAATCAGTTAACAATCAGTATCCTCAAATACAGTTTCATAAAAGTATATTTTACTTTTGGATGAACTTTAATATATTAAGATAATTAAGATAATTACATTGCGATGAAAGACGACTAATGAATGGCGCTAATCAGCCATTAAAAACAAAACAAATTTTCAGTCAATTTAAATTAGTTTTAAATTAGTTTTTGAAATACAGCAAAGTATTTTGCTCAATGGAAATATAAAAATTAATCAATTAGCTTGAAATTAAAACTGAAATAAAATCTACAAGATTTTAATTTTTAAAAATTTATTTTAAGCCTTAGGTATCGTTTTTCTTATTTTAGTCATCGACATTATTTACATTGGGATTAATTTTCTCGTTTTTGTTGTTGGCATCACACGCTTTCGGTTTTTGTGTAGCCCAAGAGGAGAATCAATGTATACCGTCGAATAAATAAAGGGTTAGCTTCTAGATTCTCTGAAGGTTAACCGGATCGACAAACACGTGGAGGAGGTCGGTCGAAACATTGTGATAATGACAACAAAGACGAGGCTATAAGTCCGAATTTAAATAATGACAATAATGATTAGTCCCCATCCCAGAAATTCACATAGAAACGATTGATTCTGTTTCAAGTTTTGAAGGAAATATAACGGAAAGTTGCGAAACATAGATCAGTACACAGCAACTGGCGGAAAATGACTGAAAAGATTGCGGTCTGCGGTAAATGAAAAGGCGTGTCTGACTTGAAAATCTGCTTTAGAAAGCTTATAGTTCTTTTGCTGTGTTCGAACAGTAGCGCTACTGAGAAATACAGAAAACCTACATTTGTCACTCAGGAAATAATATGTATTTTTAGTTTTGAATGAAGCGAACCAACACTGATATGAATTCTGAAAGCGAAGCCAAAAATCAGGTTTACGTGTCACATGAATTTTTTGTATCATTTGTTTTTACATTTGGAATTTTCTTGGTATGGAACTTTATTTTTTTCCTGCCTTCCTTTCTTGTGTTGGTTTTGGGGAGCTGTCTTTCTTGCTTTTATTTGTCATAATGCACCCAAACTTTTGCAGCAAATCGAATGATGCAATTAACACCGGAGAAGAAAAGCAAAGAATGGATCATTGGACAGACGGTAAGAGCAGTAATAGAAATGGCATCTTTCTGATTATATGGCACGCTGCGCACACGTACGCACCCACACACACACACACCCACGCACAAACTGACACACACACACACATATATTGCCTCCTACTCTAAACACAATTTTATGGATACCCATGTTTGAGTAGACGTCTTATTAGTTATGTCGAACGGCCCGCGCGAATGCGGATCTTAATAAATCGATGTGCTCTGTGGATAGGGTCGAACCTGCTTACTGCATTTTAGAAAAACCTCCGCCTGATAGGCCGTGTTACTGATCTACCGTCCTGACAGCAGTAAGATTAAACGTTATTTTAAGCAGTAAAATCTGTCACCTTAATAAATAAAACTCTATCATTAATTTATATATATATATATATATATATATATATATATATATATATATATATATATATATATATATATATATATACTAAAAGGTCTTGTATATGATACTGATAATATTTATTTTTGAATAAGACTGAGTGGGGCGAACAAAATATCAACTTTTGTCAATGCACTATTTTGAACCTGATGTAAAACAATACAATATAATATCAGACGGGTCGTATCGATCTAATTTAATAATAATAATAATAATAATATATATATATATATATATATATATATATATATATATATATATATATATTAAAATTTGTGTATTTAGGCAACAATTCTCTTTTAGGCATGTCTGATTGAATCTTATTTATTTATTCAATCAGACATGCCTAAAAAAATATATATATATATATATATATATATATATATATATATATATATATATATATATGTGTGTGTGTGTGTGTGTGTGTGTGTGTGTGTGTGTGTGTGTGTGTGTGTGTGCAGGCTGTATAATAGTATCGAAGCAAAAGTGAGGATTGTCAGACAAAATGGAAATCTTTTTAAGCAAAAGATATGTTTCACTGGAGAAAAGCTTTGCTCATGTTCACATTGTCGTCATCAGTTCAACTAAAATAAGAAAGACAAGACTATCTGTTGAGGATCTTCGCTGATAAATTGTTTGTCTTAAATCACATTAATTACTCTAGCTTATAATTTGCATTTTCTGACTTGACATTTGAAGAAAGTCTGCATGTCTCTGTGCTTGTATGTTTTATATGTATATCTGTGTATACACATACATACCCATATATGCATACAAACATACGCACACTTATGTACATACATACACGCATACAGTTTCCTCATACATACATACATTCTTATATAGCTGTTCGCACATATACATCTACACAAAAATAAATGTATTGGAGCCCATTTTTATTTTTCATACACATGTATACATATGCATTCCCATCAATGCATACTTGTGCACATAAAGTACACATACACGCATATACATAATACGGAAGCTTCTTTTTTCATATATATATATATATATATATATATATATATATATAATGGACTCTCCCGTCGGTTTCGACGTATGAGGATCTGACAGCTTATTGATTCAGTTATGAAAGTTTGTGCAATAATCTTAATTGGCATTTAAGACCCGCTAGTGATTTACAAAAGAGGCCACATATGGAGCAAGTGTGAGGATTGTGAGATGAGATCACTGTTAGATTGGCTAATCTTTTAGATCTTGCTCTCGCTTCTTGAAGATGATTCAGACAAGCAGATTGAAAAATATGTATGTATGGTGTATCAAAATACTTTTACAAACTTTGGGAGCGGAGACACCAAAAGAAGGTAAACTTTCCATATAAACGAATGTCCAAAAAGGCCATTGAAGTACTCTCCATGCGGTACTATAAAATGTATGACATGCTAGGGCATGATACCTGGATCGTTACCGTCAGCCAGTAGAATGTGTTCTTCATGTTCAGGCGTACGAGTGGACCTCGGTCTTCCACGATCTATAGTTTGTGGTACCACGGATCCTGTCTCAGCAACACGATGATAAACAGCAGCAAAGTTTGGATGTCTCGGCTGCTTCGGTCTGGAAACGAAATGTGATACAGCCGTGCAGTCTTGCATCCATTACCATTCGCGCGGTCGTATATTAAAATTATATCTGCCTGCACACGATATGAATATCCTGATATTGATAAAAGGGAACACTTCTCAATTAACTCACTACTACACATGTTCAAATAGTCACAAATGTACACGAATGACAAATGTAACCTAGTTTACATCACAATACAGCGCGAAGTTTATTTAAACTTTACTTAAAAAACAAGGATTTACGGACATATATTTTCTTTTTTTTGTCCTTGATTTCGTGTGAGGAACTCACCCAAAATATATATATATATATATATATATATATATATATATATATATATATATATATATATATATATATATACGCACATGTGCGTGTGTGTAATAGCACATTATATATATATACTTTGTGGGGAGTGTTTTTCTAATGTTGTGAGTTACATGTGTGCTTTGTTTGCTTACGCATGCAAAACATGCACATACTCACAATAAATATGCACATACGCACATATACATATATGCATACACACTTGGAGTCAGTTGATTTTAAATTAGCCGACTATATTTATAAATTTTTTTCACATTGGTTGATTATCTTTATTTACCTATCGATAGAATTATTTCTTAAAAGAACCAATAAATTAATTAGAAATCTCTTCAATTTGATCCTCAATTAAAGAAGTTCTTGGGATTCAGGAAATGTTGTTGATCGTAAGAGAAATTCTGACAAACATGCAAATTGCAAAATATAAGTTCCTCTCTTCGAATATTAACGCGGTAAAATAGAACATCCATCTACGAAAGACAGTATACAAGCAAACAATTAATTTCGTACATTTATTTCACATTTTTCTTATGTCCTTTATGCAAAATATTTCACTATATGAAATGGTCTAATGTTTTGTATGTCAGACACCTGTTTTGAAGGGACACAATGTATCTCAATTTCCAAGGTTAGTTTAAGAACTAAAAAATAACTCTATTGGATATCGATATTCAGCAGTCATGAATTAGCACAAAATCACGTAGAAGAAGAGGTAGGAAATCTCAAAATACTTATATGAACAAATAATGGGACGCATGCATTTTAATCATTGCACGTTCTGAAGGTCTACGAGGTAAAAAATCAGATTTCACTCACTATCAAACCCTGTTGCACAAGACGATTTCAGAAAAGTAACGTTTGTGACCTCTGTGGGATAATTCGAACAGGAAATATTTCAGAATTTTTTTTAAAAAAATGGTGTGCGTTTCCTACATTAAAAGTACAGAATATTTGAAAAATAATATATTTGTATCGGATACACTACTTTTTTCTTCTTCCTACGTCACCCATTCCTTTCTTTAGTCTCCTAACTCTTCTTTGTGGACATAAATTTCCTGGTGGTCACTCACTTGACAGAATAAATGCCTTAACGTCAGGAAGCTGAAAGACTGTCCAAGTGTGTGTTGAATCGGAGCAGCGAAGGCGAGAGATGTTTGGAGCCAACAATAAAAGAAAAAGGAAAAAAAAACGGGAAATTTGAACAACAGACACAAGAAGCACGAAATGAGGGAAGAAATGTGGCCGCTGGTTAGGAATCTGCTATGCGCCAAGTCAACATGACCTGAATTACTTGATGCTGAGAGGGAGAAAAACCACAGTAACAGTGTTTAATTATGCCTCCATGACGACAATAGGGCCAGTCATTTACCTCCACATGCAACTTTCGCTATATCATTTAACACTATCTGTTTGTATACATGAATATATGTGTTTCCACGAGCATGTGTATGTGTGTGCGAAAGTGTTTTCATAACTTTTCACAAATATACGCATACATATTTATATATGTGTGTATGTGTGTGAATATATATAATTTTTAAATCTATATTTTCATATATAGATTGGTATATACAGTTATATATATGCGTAAAATATATGAGAAGTTTTATTTTTAAGTTTCAAAGTTACCAGTTACAGTGTGCAATAAATAACATGATATAGACGAATGAATCCAGCCTTATGTACGGGACGGATAATCTATATCTGTGGGTAGTTACTTTTTAATCTGTTCATTGCAAGCAAGGCAATAAAGCTACTAAGTCGCATTTGGTTACAGAATGTTAGGGAATATGAACAAAATACTATTAAAGAGAGAGGGCAAGACGGGAGATAATCACTGGCATTGCATTTGAATTTGTGAAGATCAAAGTTGACTGGAAAGTAAGAATCCGGAAGAAAGAATTACGAATAAAAAACAAACTGTTAACATAGAATTTACGGTAACATCTAGCGATTTAAACTGTAAATTTCCACCAATCTAGTACTGCGCTAAGGCAACATAGAAGAAACTTCATCACAAAAATTATGATGAAAGTATTTATAGAAAAGGCACAGGGAAGTTACATTTCGACACTATGAAAGTAACTGAAGCAGAGATGCCAGGTCAGGACCAGTAACATTGTAGATTCTTCTCTGGATTCTTTGTGTCAGCAATATTCAAAGCACGGAAGAATGGCAGACTTATAGAAACCAGCTTTCCGAGCAGCAGACCTAGCAATTTATTCAATATAAACTTTCCAATTCATCTCATCGAAATGTTAGACCGAAGATACGTAACGACCCTCCTGGGGGTTAGCATCAGCCACAATGAGGGTAGACATAAAGAGTAGTTTAGTCTTGGAGGTGTTAAAATTAACAAGTAATTTCTTACTCAAATTAAGAGCAGATTGTAGGTAATTTTTGAGATCACATACCAATTTGATCTTATTGAGCTGATCAAACATACGATTAAGACAGGAGTAAATAGTTGCATCATTAGCTTAGATAGAGAATTGAGAACTGATGCCATCAGGAAGCTTATTGATGAAAATTAAAAACAGCGTAAGTTCATTTCGTGATTTGATAAGACTGAATCAGTTCAAAAATTCATCCCAAAATCCAATAACTTGTGAAGAATTCCGGTATACCAAACTCTGTAAAAGAGTTCGAAATGTCCAAAGCAACAGCTTGAACTTTACCATTTTTATCCAATAAAGCAAAAGCCATAGAGCAAGAAGGCTCTGCGATGTGAGATGCTTGACCAATTCAGAGTTGATTAGGGTCACTAGTGCTTTACCAAAAAGGGATAGACTGTTAACAGGTTGGTAGTTTAGAGCATCAGATGGTTCGCAACGAGTTCTTAAAGGCTACAGAACTGGATTTCCAAAAAAGCCGGAAATCTACAAGCAGTCAGGCATTTATTGTATAGCTTAGAGAGAACAGGAAACAGTTCAAGAGCATGTTTCTTAAAGACCATTGCAGGGTGACATCAATTTACATGCTTTGTGCAGATCCGGTGTAGTGATGATAGCAGCAACCACAGAAGGTATTATATACATAACACTCAACAGAAACTCAGTCCTAAGGAGAAAGTTAGACAAATATATTCCATACGAGTCAAGAGTAGAATTAGGAGAGACTTTAGAAAGTAAACATTCTGCTTTATCAGTAGAAGACGTTAACGACTAAAATTAAGTGAAGAGAGGTGGGATCAATAAATTACTCTTATTTAACACACTATTACAGATCTGCCAGTAGTCACGAGCGTCAATATTGTTGGAGGCTATATGATACCTCAATCTATCTGCAAAGATTTCGGGGATATGTTTACAATTATTACGCCTAGACATCGGAACTGTCACCCTAGTATAGCCGGAAAATGTGATTCCTCTAGCTCTATACCAATTTAGAAGGCGGGTGTGAAACATGGAGAAGATTTGGGTTCCGCCTGGTATTTCCGAGAAGGTAGAACAGCGTCGATGCCGGCTTTAACACAAGCAGAAACCTCTAAAGCACATTTCTCAATAGGAAAGTTAAGAATATCAATCCAAGGGATGTCACGAAAAAAGTCACGAAACGCATCCCAATCAATACGATGGTAACTGGGAGAAGTCTTGTGAATCGGAGGTTACTGTGTCACCGGCGACTAAAAGGCGAACGAAGCACTTATTATTGATCTGAAAGTTTTGTAATGAGCTCATTTTATTAAACCTTATCGATTTGTCAAGATGGTAACTTACTTCTGTTACATGTGACGGGTTGGTCCAAGTCATGTCAGTGAAGTTCATACACAAAATGATTGGAAGCCGTTGATGGCCGACCGAGTGTTTGAGCGTAAAAACGTTGTTCAAATTTATAATCGTGTCAGATTCTGTGACCTCTCTAAGAAACTATGACTAAGGTACAATCAGTATAGTTGCAGTATAAATCATACGTGAATCTGTGGGTGTTGAACAAGCGCAAAAGTGTCTGAGCAGGCGTCTGCAGTAGTGATTAGTTAGACGCTCTAGCCGATAGGTGGACTAGGAACATGAATATCCGTGTGTGTGTGTGTGTGTGTGTGTGTGTGTGTGTGTATGCGTGTGTGTGCGCCCGCGCGCGCCGGAAATTATTCACACAGAGAAACACACACAGAAACTCACCTCTAACACACACACACATACACACTCACATACATAAACACATATATACATTTATAAAGAATTAAAGGTGGCTTCTTTTGCAAAAGTGGACGCAGTTTCGAATCCGGACGGAGGACACATTTTCTTTAATAAGTTCCTCAAGTGCGCGGGCCAGTATATGAAATAAATAATAATAAAACGAAGTGTCAATTCCAATAAGGCACTCACTAGACATGATGTTTGTAGTAATCAATTTATAATATATATATATATATATATATATATATATATATATATATATATATATATATATATATATATATATATATATATATATATATATATATATATATATATATATATATATATCTCACTTTTAACCAATATTTTTAGTGGATACTCATATTTGAGTAGAAACTCCATTTATTTATTTATTTAAATGTATAAAAATCTATTTTCGTGTACCGGCCTGAATATTCGACATATTTTATTAAAGGAAAATATGCGCTCTTCGGCATGATTCGTACCTGCGTTGGGCAGAGAAAAACCGTTGTTAGATCCAATGCGCCGTAACCGGTTAATCACGGTCTCGAACGTACCTTCAAGCGTGCCTTCAGGTGACTGACAAGGCTTCTTTGTAAAGCAAATGTTATTAAAGACAACGGATTTTGTGACCAGATTTCTTCCAAAATGAACTTTGGACAATTTCTTCCAGAATTTCCTCCTCATGACAGAAGGACTATTAGTAATTTCATAAATCCAATCAATAAAATCGAATAATTTTATTGATTGGATTTATGAAATTACACAGAAGCTTTGTTGCCTTTAATAATATTTGTCTTACACAACTTACAGAACTTTTGTGCCTTAATACATAATTACATACACGGACGCTCGTGTGCACACACACACACACACACATATATATATGTGTGTGTGTGTGTGTATATATATATATATATATATATATATATATATATATATATATATATACACCAAGTATAGAATTGGGGATACGGAATAAAATTAGTTCATTAAAGTTAATGCTAGATCAAACCAAAAATCAATATGAAATACTTAACATTTAACTTAACGATAAAATTGAAAATTAAAAATCAGTAATTTCAAATTTCAAATTAAATCGAGAATTAAGTTTAAAATATAAAAGTTATGCAAAATAGAACGGAAGAAAAAAAATAGAAAGATATAATCATTTGTAATAGATAACTTATTTGACAAATATTTAACTTTAGATATACTTGCATCTATACGTACATCTATGACGTGATATACTTCGCTGTAGAATAGCCATTTACTAGCTTTGCTCATATTTACTACTTTCATGAATTTGACTCACACTGTGTGCCCCACGCCTATAAACTTGTAATCGGTTTAACTAAGTTGACAATAAAGATAGGATTTTATTGCCTTTATAAAAGTACACCCTAATAATTGTTATGATTTTTCGTAACCACACTTCGAAAAGATGGATAGTTCAATCACAGTACAAAGAATATTAAAATATATTTCATGTTTTCTGTATCAAATTATATTTCTTTTGGTCTTTTTACGTCAACTCGATAGTTTGTCATTATCGACTAAATTGATATAACTGCGGGCAGAATGCCACCACGTGGAATATCCCTAGCTCACCTTGTTCTTCATTGTCGATGCTTTCTTCAGAAAGATCGCAAAGGTGGGCGAACTCACCTAATAGAAGGTGTCATCTCGTTTAACGAGAAAAAAAAAGCTTTAACCAAAAAAAAAAAAAAAAAGAAACAAAAAAAATGATTTTCTCCAGTTTGCAGTTCAGAGGTCTGCCTGCAAGCTGCTCGGGGAACTGGAAATGAAACGGTAAAAGAATAAGCAGCTTGTCGCCGACACGGTTTTGTTTGGCGAACACACCAATCGTATTTACGTATAAAACTTTTTTTTTTTTATTGGCATAAGGAATACGACTTCCAGGCAAAATTATAATTCCCCTATAAAGACACTTATGCTTATAATGCTAACTACCTAACTACGCTGCACACATTCTAGTTCTTACACACTCACAAATTACAGGCTTTACTAATAAATAAGTTTGCTAAATGTAAATGTCTTATTAATTTGAACATCAGTTTTACACAAATGCTTGCGTAAAACTTTCAATATTCTTCGTTGCATTATTGTAGTGAATATTTTAAAAAAATATTGTAAATTTAATAAAACGTATATAAATTCGCAACCATTTATCTCCATTTCGAATTGAAAATGTTGAGGTCTTGTACAATTTTGGTGAATAGGTATCTAGCCTTTTAACTTGAATTAGGTAACCCGTTTTTAATTTTTAAAAAATTAAGGGAATGATATATTTTATTCTCCGGAAGAGTTTATACTTTTTGTCATTTCTACAGATGACTTCATAAAATATTTTCTTGATGGAAACTTAACTATCACCCAACATATCTGCAATTGCCAATCGGGTATATTTACAGATGAAATAATGAAACAGACAACTCTACAGAAATACAACTTTTAAATCGTGGTAAACATAAGGCGCACTCTCCCCTGTCATTCATACCTTTGTCTAATTTTTACCGTGGTAGACATTTGTTGTAATTAATGTATTTATTGCCGCACATTGTTTTCCTAGATATAATCAGACCAAGATATTTTATTGCTTTATTTATGACATCATGATTTTTGCGTCATAAAATGAGAATCAATGCCTTATAAGAGTTTTGTGGCCAAATAAATGGAATAATTCTTCTGCTTTTTAGAGCGAATCGCAGTATACATCCACACCTAACAGCACATAGGTAAAAAAAGACAGCTTTTTTTACGCTTTTATTTCTTGCCCTTATATGTATAAATGTGGAAGTCAGACATTGAATTTTATTGAAAAAAACATAGGTATTTCCCAAAAAGTGTACGCCTAAATACAAATTAATCTTTTAAATATAAGATATTCAGTTTTTTTTCTTCAGCGCTAATTAAATCAACGTAAACAAAGAATGCAACTTTTTTTAAGTAATGAAAAGATCTCTATTAAAATACCTTTATTAGTTGTATATAACGTTTGATCTGTAGAACAAATCTAAATTCCGATATATATTGTCAATAAAATTTTAAAAGCTGTTGCGGATATTGTCACTTAGAACTTTCGATCCTTAAAAATAACGCCAAAACTTAGTTCGTATCAACGACTAATAAAACTTCTATGAATTTAATAATCAAACCAGCAGCTAATATGTCAGCTAGCGAAGAGAATGCCTCGCATGAAACTTCAGAAAACACACATGATTCAGCTTTTAAAAATCTTTCATCGACTTCAAATCAAACTTTGCATCCTCATCGAAACAGTTGCCAAATATCTTCAAATAAACAAAGTGACAACGAATTTGCTGCAGACGTAGGATCAGCTTCTATTCCTTCATCATTTACAAATAGTAGTGAGGAAGAGACAGCCCCTTTAATCACCAGTGAAGTATCGAAATTATTTATGACTACCATTGGTACATTGACCGCTTTCTTTCTTCTCTTTTGGGCGACGTATAGCTACTTACACAATGGTTTGATGATCAAGTATATAATATGTTTCGTTTTGTCCATCAGCATGATTTTGGTCGCCATGATAATTTTAATATCCATTGTCTGTTCGACAAAAACCGAAATAATTGCCATTCATCAAAAAAAGGTTTGGATCAGCAGAAACATTGAAACCTGGGACAGCAAAGAAACTGAAAACTGGATCAGCAAAGACCCTAAAACTTGGACCAACAAAGAACCTCAAAGTTTCTTAAAAAAAGACGAAACTTCGATAAGGAAAGAGTCTGAAACATGTATAAACAAAGATTCAGAAATCGAGAGCAACAAAGATACTGAGGTGAGCCAGTTTTGTCTAGTGTGACAAATGAATGAGTTTGAGGTTATCTGCAAAAATAGCAATCCACATTGTTTTTTCGATTTTCAAACCATCTGAAACTTTCACTAAAATGATAAATTGTTGTTTAATTATTTGTTTATATGACCTAGGTATGTTCGATGCTTCGCTAAAATGAGCATACCCTGGTGAAAAAAGGCCCCAAACTTGGTTAAACTATTTTTTATCGTCTAAATGTTTATATTATTATTAAGAGGAAAGACCAAAGTATTTTTTTGAATATTCTTAAAATTTTTTAAATCTTTTCAAGTACGTCAAAAATTCTAGTTAAAAATCTTGTTATTTTTTTTGTTTTTAGTCTGTAAAATTTACAACTTTATTTTTTGACAACTTTGTAAACAAAAGTGAAATACTCCGTTTAAAAATTTTGTAAAATTAATTATACTTTTTCAAAAGTTATTTTAGGAAAAATAGAAAATTCAAAATATACTTAATGTAATTGGAAACAAACATTACTTAACATTTCAGCAGAAATTTAGTTGGAAATAAGTGAAATATGTCTAACCGTGGTGACTGGTTTGGAGCTGTGAATTCACGTTTACGTCAATGTATCGACAACTAACGTCTAGTAATTTATTGGATGGAAGGACATTATTTTCAAATATTAAGTGAACCAGCGTATTTAACTATAAAGTAACTCTTAAAAATTAAATACTTTCAAAGGTATACTTATTTTTAGGTACATTTTTAACGAAGATATATCCAAAGCTTGCGCCGTTTCCTTCCCTAAAATTGAATCTAAAAAAGAAAATAATTAATAATTGCAGTATGTGTCTCACTGAAAAAGAAATAAAAATGATTATATTTAAAAAATGAAAAAAAATATTTAACGAAATATCTAAAAAAGAAAATATAAAAATTTGAGAATGCCGCGATGGATCTCGGTCAAAGAATTTGATACGTGCTAGCCAGAATGAAATCAACGAAATTTATGAGGCCGGATCCTCGCAATCAGGAGAAACAACTGATAGAACACGGGACATTATTTCTGAAGTGTGCCTCCGGAGTTTTACCAGAAACGTTTTTAATACATTTTTTGGCATATTAAAAAAATATTTTAAAAATACAAACGCTTCGCAGATTGTAATAAGCTTTTAAATTTATGATTTATAAAAATAGATCTTTTAATAAGAACTTTTCCAGAGATGCACATATTCAAACATAATTTTAAAATACTTAACAGCTTTATCATATTTTGTATTTAAAATTGAAAAAAAAAAAAACAATTTTTGTAAAAATTCATTTTTCATCCAAAAAATATTTTGGCTTCAGACAATAATGTCTTTTACAGATATTATTCATAAAAACCGTTAAAAAGTTTTTTTTATTTAATAACGTCTTAGTTTTATTGGGTTTTGTAGTTTACAGTTCAGGGCTAAAGTTTGGGTATAAACACTCCTCGAATTACAAAAATATCGATGATTTATATTCTGCAAAGTCTTCTACATTTAAAAAATCATAAAAATACACATAGTCGAGTTTTTGAGTTTTCACAAAATTAAGTAACGGGTAGGGAATAACATATTTTTACCGTGACTTTTTTTAAAAATGAAACCTTTCCAAATAATTTTGTTTATTTTTGAATAAGTTCTGAAAGTTTCATTAAAATCTAACAATTATTTGATTTTTGTAAGAATTTCCAAATTAATGTGTTCTTCAATTGAGAAAAGCGCTAAAAAGTAATGCTAAATATTACTTGACCGCTGACGTAAAAAACAAAATTTTCAACCAAAATTTCAAACGTGCAAGAGAGGATTAAAAAAATGTAAAAAATATAAGTAAAATGCTTTGTTCGTTCCTCTTATTAATGACGTAAACTTTGTCATGATAACGCTTTCTTTTTATTATGTTTGGGGCCTTTTTTTCATCATGCTATTATGTTTTTTTCGGCGAATTATTGAACATACCTTATATCCAAAATCGATTGGTCATTTATTTTGATCAGCTCTCTGCTATAAGACACGGGAGAGTGGTTGATCTTGAAAGCTTATTTCAGTTCAGAATAGTCTGTAACAAGAATGAATAATTTCTGTATGATTTTCTGGGACGAGGAGTTATTATTTATACTATTTATATTCAGACAATCGTCCACATCTGTTGTTATCACAATGTTTCGGCCGTTGTGCTCTCCGGCCTTCATAAGATGTATATCGATTTGGCATTCGGAACTTCTATGTAATTATTTTCATCATTTTCTGAATATTTATTTAATATAGGGAGGTAGTCTGTTTGCATTTCACTGCGCATGTCTAGAGTTATCTCGTCTCGTTTTAGTTTTGCTCAGCTATTGCTTGCCCGTTTCCTAAGGGACAATAGCCGAGTAAATTAAACAGTTAGTTCATAAATTTGGTGACACGGTAATTGTGAGTTCAATCTCTGTACCAGGTTGTATGCATTTTGACTAAGTGGTCAAGGGCAGTACTCACAATAAGGATTATACGAAATTACTCTGGCCAGTCTACCCACATAGATTAAATAAACGGTTCAGTTCAGAAGAACATCTAGGTTATCCAGATTGATATACACATGATAAAACCGGAGAGCACAAAGGTCGAAACGCTGTAATAACAACAACAACAATAGTCAGAATATAAAGAGAAGTAACTAAGCCGTTACCTATCCCACATTCGGCGAAAGATTATTCGTATTGATTAGACCACACCGATTGATGGTGTGTTCAGAGTAATATATAGATGAATGTTTTCGAAATTTTAGAACTAAAGAGGCTTATTTTCTTTAGATTAACTAGTTTCGTTATTTCTCATTCTCAGAATTCGAACCTGTATCCCCTATGAGGTACCGTCATTGGATCCTGATTTCAGGACTTCCAGAGGACTCAAAATAAATATACGTCAAAGTTAATCTATTTCTTAAAAATAAATTGTTTATGTTTAAGTTAGGATACGATACAGAACATATATGTATGTTACGAGAATCAGCAGAGAGTGTGTGTTCCTAAAACACTATTAGGGCTTTGTTTGGCGTGGCTGAGCGGTAAGGCACGTCAGATCAAATGTCGATTCCCCATAGGACATGTAGGGTCGGATCTTGCTGGATGACACCAATTATTCGACTAGATTTCGCGAATATTCAGTCCGGTAGATGTAGCTGAATAAAAAAAAAAAATTAAAACAAAAAAAGGGCTTCTACTCGAATATGAGTAACCATCAAAAATAACGTTTAAACAAAATAAATTAAAAATAACAATATGTCGGACATCAGAAAAATAGAAGGTCAACCACTTCTGGATATTAATTGCTTTTCAATACCTATATTATCGTATTTGAATTTTATTTAATAAATGATTTCGTGCCAAAATAATAAAAAAATCAAAGACAAACACTGTACAATGAAATTTATCACGAGATCTATGAGCAACAGACCCTAAGTACTTAATAGCCATCATAAACCGCTCTCTCTATCTATGAAATACACACACACACACGCACACACACACACACACACACACACATATATATATATATATATATATATATATATAAGTGAACATTGTAGTCAATACTTAGAGGCGACAGGCTGTTTCATGCTAGATGCAATCGTCAGGCGACCTGACGATTGCATGTAGCGTGAAACAGTTGAAAGTGTTGACTTAAATTTTCACTTTTATGTTTACACACGCTCTATCTCTGATATTGAGCACTTTATCCCATAAATATAGCACACCTTAAGAGTGTATTTCTATATATATATATATATATATATATATATATATATATATATATATATATGTCTTTTAAAGAACATTCGTTAAAAATGACATACAAGGAAAATTTTATTAAATTTTTATTAAGTTTTTCCCGTGGTCTAACCTTTTCCGTTTGTATGGGTGTAAAGCAAACACAAAAACTCTCCATATCGTTGATTGTCTCAAATGCTTTCGGCCACTTCTTTAGCCATTTTCAATGGGCTTGATTTTGGTGCAGTTTGTTTATTTTTACTTTTTGTCGGTGTAAATGTATTATTTTTTAATTATAGTAGCAGCGATTCAGGGCCTTCATGTGTTGAGCATGGCTGGAATTCGAGTGGGCGACTTTCTATTTTAAAAGTCTTTCAGCACTCCGTTAACAAGTTAAGCAATGTAAGATTGATGGTAGGGGTAGCTGTTTGATATACAAGGTCTCTCTTATAACGTGGTGCTTTCTGGAATTTGATTTACAAATAGTTTTAGTGTTGTCGATTAATATGTTTCTTAGTGGCTCTTGTATATTATGAGTTGATAAATGTTTTTATAGGTTCTGTAAATGATATGTGAAGCGTCTACTCAAGGAAGTGGTAGTATGTCCGATATAGATAATTGATTTGTGACAAGTAGAATGGTCTTGTACTGGACAGTGAAATTGATAGACTATATTGGTCATCACCAGTTTAGATTTGAAGGCGTTATTTTGATTATTAACTAGTAGGTTTGCAGTTATTCATTTTATACGTTTGGCAGGAGTGAGCGAGTACAAAACTATCCATATCGTTCATTGTGCCAAGCGCTTTCGGATACTTTTAGCCATTTTCATATATATATATATATATATATATATATATATATATATATATATATATATATGTGTGTGTGTGTGTGTGTGTGTGTATACAGTGTAACCCGGATATAAGAGACCCGGATATAAGAAAAAACCGGATATAAGAGAGATTTTCTCTGGTCCCAAATTAGAGCCTGTGTTAATGTATATAAATTAGACCCGGATATAAAAGACCCGAATATAAGAGAAACCCGGATATAAGAGAGATTTTCTCTTGTCCCGTCCTCCCCGATATAAGAGAGTTCGTTTTGAGTGACAGTGTGATGTAAATCGGTCAAACAGAGGTCAGTTAGAGAGACAGTGAAGTTCAATGACTTAATCTTGACTAGTCTAGAGACACAGTGTGTTCAATCTGTGTCTGTAGGAGACACCCTCTACCTTATGATTTTGCTTTGTGTGTCTAAGCGTAGCGCCGCCTGCTTTTTTGCCGACTTTGCTTGTCGTTGCATTTACTGGACAACACTTTCACTTTACCCACTGTTCTGTTGAGTCAGAAGTTTGTCTGTTTGTTAATTTTGCCATTGAAAACCGTTTGCTTGCGATCATTGCGATTAGTGATGTCGGCGTCTCAACGAAAAACTCTGAGCATTTGGAGCTCATCGACGATGTCAAAGTGAAGAAACTCAAACTGGCCGCTGCAGCCAAAAAGTACGGAAACAGCAGCAAAAATTCTCAAGAAAGAAGACGATCTCAGATCTTGCATGCAAATGAACGGTTCTGCCAACGAATTGGTGACAAACGTTTTGCAGCAACTTTTTCGCGGATATGATCCAAAAGATGTTTGGAACTGTGATGAAACGGGAATTTTCTACAAAGACATGCCGTCTGGATCTTTGCGATTTGCCGGCGACGAACAGTCAAATGGGACAAAAGTTCCCAAAGACAGACTCACGATGCTTCAGTTCACAAACATGGACGGCAGTGAAAAGCAAGCTGTAGTTGTTGGTAAGTCGGCAAAACCACGCTGCTTTAAAAATGTCAAAACTCTGCCGTTTTCTTACTTCGCTAATCGTAAAGCCTGGATGACTAGTCAGCTGTTTACTGACGTTATGAAAACGCTTGATCGAAAAATGATTGCTCAAAATCTAAATATTATTCTGTTTTTGGACAATGCAACTTGTCATAACTTACTGTCGCGTACAAATCTGTCAAACATCAAATTGTCGTTCATGCCACCAAACACCACCAGTCTCATTCAACCTTTGGATCAAGGCATCATTCGTTCATTCAAAGCGTATTATCGTCGGGAACTTGTTCGAATGTAAATCGCAGCGATCGATACTACACTGCCAGTGCCGCTGTCCGAGGTGGCCAAGCAGATAACTGTTTTGAAGGCCATGCACATGATGAAGCGAGCTCTTTTCATGGTCAAACTGTCAACAATTCAAAATTGTTTTAAAAAGGCCAGCTTTGTCATTGAATCACAGGCTGAATTGGAAGAAATACTCAACGAAAATGATCAAGTTTCTCCACCATCGGGCATGGAGCAAACAGATTTTGACGAATTTATCAGCTTCGACGACCGTACACAATGTTATGGAGAACTGACTGACACGGATATCACACGTGGTATAAAATCGGATGATTAAGATTTTGACGAAGATGATGATGCTGAAAGCGTAAGTTCTGAAGTTTCTGAAAGTGACAAACCAGTGCCAAATTCTCTGGCTGCATTGAATGTGCTTGAAACTCTGACAGCCTACTTTGAAGCAAAAAGCAGTAATCCAGATGGCGCATTGAAAATTATTTACGGACTGTATGAAAGTGTTCATGACGTTAACAAAGAGATTTCTGTACAATCAAAAATGACTGACTTTTTTAAGGAAAAGTAATTTTTGATTGAATTATTTTGAAAACTGATTGAAAATGTATTTTTGTCTGTGTTTTTTATGTCTATGACTGTTAAATAAACTAGTGTAAATGCGTTATATGAAGTGTTCCCATACTTACCTAAACAAAATAGACCAAACCCGGATATATGAAAAACCCGGATATAAGAGACTTCTTCTCCGTTCCCGACAACTCTCTTATATCCGAGTTACACTATATATATATATATATATATATATATATATATATATATATATATATATATATATGCGTGTTAATATGACTTTTATTTCAGCGTAACCTATAGTATATACCATAATCCCTGACATCGTTTAATTCCCGTTATCCCTGTTAGTACTAATCAGACGCAGCTCGATACAGTCTGCGCCGTAACTTCTTCGACGTGACATCATCTTTGAAACCTTGTGCCGAGAATGACCTCAATTACACCATCTCCGAGCGCACTTACCACCCTGCTTATCAGTCTCCGACCACTCCCATATTTCTTCAAATGGCGAGTGACAAGTACTTCATCCTCGGCTGGCCACTTGACCATTTGCCAACACTCTTAACACCACCTACAAAACCGTTTCTCTTAACGATGCGTATCATGATGTAAGAGGTTACTGATAGTCCCAGTTAAGCAAGATCTGTTGGACCGCAACATGAAGACGTTAAAAGGAGAAAATTTAATGGCAAACATTTCTTTGCTGTTAGGATTAGCAAAGGCGGAGAAATGCAGATTGATGTAGGAAGAAAAAGGAGGACGTATTTTCTTTTTATTTAACTTTTTTTGCTATTTGCTATTTTTCACTGAGTTCAAACGTGATTTCAGTTGGACCTCCTCAAACAATTCTTTTAGTTTTTCATTATGTCTTATAAGTTCTTAAGAAAATATTTACTTCCTTAAATATTATTTCTATAATATCTATAACACAATATATATATATATATATATATATATATATATATATATCTCACACACACACACACACACACACACACACACACACACACACACACATATATATATATATATATATATATATATATATATATATATATATATAGAAATGAAGAAGACACTGATGTCAACACTGAGAAGTGACAGTCTGTTTCATTATTGAACACAATCTTCAAGCCAAAATGTGTTTTCGCATGATTTTTTTTATAGATGCTGGTCAATGGAGCATTATGGTTAGCAAGGTCTCTAAGATAATCACCTCCCTGAAAAAATCAATAGAAAAATTAAATAAATAAGCAAATTACGTAAATAATAAACAGTGTAACAAACTATCAATTCACGCATAGACAAAAGTAAATGTAATAATGATTATTAACAACATATTATTAAGTAGAAAGCAATAAATAATGACTAAAAAAATAACAACCAAAACTATAAATAACTACAAATAACTGCATTCGGATTCAGCATGAAGCAAGCTGTCTCCCCTCGGTGTTGACCTCAGTGTCCACTTTTATAGTTACATACGATCTAACCATGATACATGATATGGAGCCTTTTTACCCATGAATATAGCATTATACATTGGTATTACAAGGAGTTTTGTTGGTCTCTCGATCAATAGCTCCCCACACAAAATAATCAAGGGGCTGCAGAATGGTGAGTTAGGTGGCCATATGAAAGGGGTGTAAATAGATCATCAAACAAAACGAAGCATTTTTGTAAAAAAAAACACGACAAAAATAAGTTTACAGTGCACTAGGCAAAAACATATCTCTGCATGTTCATGTAGAGGGTGAGAAGGACAATTTTTGTAGCCGTTGAGAATTGTTGTTTTGAAAAGGACAGTTTATTATATCAATGCAGCCAGGTATCTTGTTTATTTTGAAATATTGTATCTCATGCGGCACAAGACCATGGAGGAAGTGGAGAAACTATTCTACACCTATCTAATCTGCTTAAACGACGTTACTATTCACTCAATTACTACAAAGACTCATTCATCACCATACCATCACATATACCACAATATCACATATTCTAAAAACACCCATAGAATAAAAATGTCATATGTACAAAAGGTATGTTTGTGCTATTATTCACAGCTCCGTTAGATATCTTGCTTAATCTATATCTAACTACATGACTCCGAGACTACCTTGATAGGCCTGTATCTATGGAATCCCCCAAGCACCCTCCACCTGAGCCAGATTATCACCTTCTTAGCCTTATCTAGGTCGAGTCGTTGGTTAAATTCAGTGGTGGAACACCTAATATTATACTTAAAACTCTCCCACCACTTATTTCCAATAAATAACCCTACTAACCTCCGTTGCATTAAAGTAGTCAGCTGTTGCTGGGAATCCCTTCTGTCCAGTAAGGACAAGTTAAACTTCCAGTGTCCAGCCATTCCAGGCCTAGAGTCTAATGCCATCCAGGCACAAGTTTGACGTCCGAATAGCCTAACCTATGGAACGTGATACAATCTAGCAGACCAAGATTGACTCTTCTTACTAACACTTGGGTAGATGGCAACTCAAGAGCCCACGTTCACATCTCCCGCCCGGATGTTCTAGTCGGTATCTAGCGACACGACCAAACTCGACGAGTTACGATCATGCAACCTCCCACGAGTACCCCGACCCAATATAACTTGCGGTCGAGGACGGCACTCCTGTCCCCCATTAAGACTAGGTGCACCGGGTCCACCAAGAACAGCCCCAGCTAACGGAAGAACGAACAAAGCTTCGTCTTGTTTGGGGCATAAACCGCAACGAGCCGAAACGAACTATTTTTTACAGCAATATCATCCACAATCAAACGCCCCCTACACCTACATGGACATGGTAAACCCTCGTGCCCAGGGTACACTTAACGAGCAAAGAAGCACTTTTAGCCAGTCGCACCCACATCGACATAGAGGGACAAAATGTCACGAAGTAGGCGGGCAGCCTTACCCCCATCCCTTAAGTCCTTCGCATTCAAGCATGATATTCATTTTTCAGAGCATCTTAAGCATATATTTGTCGAAAATCTGCGGGGGATAAGACTCCGACGAACTATCCTAGGCCCCCAGAGCCCACGTCAGGCGTATTCCGTCTGTTTTAGACAAACCCGCCGACCTCTTTGGGGAACGTTAATTTAAGAGCCGTATATACCGGAGATGGTGCATCACCGAAACCCTCCCAGAACAATTTTCTAAAAGTTTACGAAGCTTAGGAGAATCCACCAGAGCCATCCTGAGCTTGAGAAAGGATGCTTTTGTGGCAGAGATGATGTCTCAAACTCTCATCTTGCCACCAGAGTACAACAACTGTTAATATCCCAGGTGATCCTAGGCATCTTGGTTTTGGAAGGTGAAGTTTCTTCTTTCGTTTTTTTTTAAATGTGGAGGTGCCGACAGGATACGAAAGATTCATTATTGAACCCGAATCCTTACATGTTAATATTTTCATATGTAATATGATACATATGTTTTTACTCAACGGTGTATTTATTGTAGCTGAAATAGTGGAACATATTTCTCAGATGGCTCCAAAATTCAGTTTTTGAAATTATGTAAAATACTGATTTCAAATGCAGACGTTCCTACTTTCAACATTGGTGCTACACAATCTTCTAATTTTTTTTCTCTCTGCCGACCTTACATCAGTGTAAGCCGTGTATCGTTTTGGTGTTAGCCTTAGTCTGTTAGTCTGGTGTGATAGAGAGACACACAGACATATAGAGGGGAGGTATTTGATATGTACTCCGTGGTTGTGGCAATGGTCAATACTCAATCCCAATTTTTTTCTAACTTTTTTTTTCTAAGACACGGGCGCTGAACAATAATTTTAGACTTTTAACAAATTGTTTTTACTTACTTAAAACTAAGAAGGATGGGGTGTATATATGTAAATATAGTTGTATGAGTGCTTACACGGATGTTAATTATAGTGAGGGTGTTGTTCATTAATAACAGAAACTGAATATCTTCCTTTTTTTCGATAAGCGAACACACGCGAACACACGTGCCAGCGAATACTCGAAACAAGAGCATGCGCAGGCGCAGAAGAAAGCATCTCTGCAACTTCCTGCCAGTTTTTCAGTGCATTGACCATGTTAGTATCCGGTGTCGCTTCTATGTAAAAACCATCGTGGCCGTGGACGGTGGGGAAGGGACCTTCCCTCCTTTCTTGTCCATCTTATGTCCTTGTCTCTTGTCTTTCTCTTTTCATTTCTTCCCGTTGCAACCTCCTCAACATTCCTTTTTCTTGTGGCTTCTCTCATCTTCGCGCTGTTTTGCCGTTTTCGACACATTCATTCGATCTCTTCTTTTAATTTCAAATTCCTTTAATACAGCATTTATATTTATTTTTTTCTTCATCCTCTCCTCGCTCTCCCCCTCCTTCTTTTTCCTTTTATCCTTTTTGTCTACAAGCATCTTCTCTTTCTTGATCCTGATTTCTTTTTGTTTCTCTTCTTCTTCTTCTTCTTCTTCTTCTTCTTCTTCTTCTTCTTCTTCTTCTTCTTCTTCTTCACATCTCGAGACTTCTCTACCTTTATATTCCTATTATGCTCGCACCTAAACTTAACGGACTTTATTCATTCAATAGCCATTTCCTTCTTTTCCTGCACTTTTCTTTTGCACCATATCTATCCCTGCTCTCTTCATTTCTTCAGAGAAATGTTAAGGACAGCCTCGATGCGCCTTTAACACTCTTTCGTCTACAATCCATCGATTTCCCCTTATTTACCCGACCAGACAATTGTAATCATTGCCGCGGGCTACCATCAAGCAAACAGCTTCGAGTTTGCTTCGGTAGGCCGACGACAATCGTTTCGAATATTTTTAGTTTTATCTTTTTTCTTAATGAGCTTATTTTTTATGTTGGATTTAGTAACAAAAAAAAAAAAATAAAATAAAAATGTGAATATTTTTGAAGATTTAAAACCTAGCAGTGGCAACACAATATTGAGAGCTTTGGAGGAACAATTTTGGAAAAAGAAAATTTGATGTAAGATTGGAGCCAAAAAGCATGAATTGATACAATTACTATATATATATATATATATATATATATATATATATATATATTGCATATGTATATGTATATTTACCACTAATATTATTATCTATCTATCTATCTATCTATCTATCTATCTATCTCTCTCTCTCTCTCTCTATATATATATATATATATATATATATATATATATATATATATATATATATAACGACACCTTTGCTTTGATACCTACGTGAAGGGAAGGGAGGAGTAATTGTAGAAAGCGCACTGAGAGAAAGAGAGAAAGAGAGAGAGAGAGAGGAGAAATAGAGAGAGGGAGAAATAGAGGGAGAAAGAAAGAAAAATACTAGATGCATTTTACGTTTTATAAACAATAGCTTACTTTTTACTTTTCCTGCTTATTTACCAAACATTGCGAATACAAGAGAACTTTGCCATTAGTAGAACAATAAAATTGTTTTCTCATTAATAACGGCGAAAAAGAGGGTGAAACTCTTTGGATATGATCCCTCGCCAATAAGACATGAGGGACACATCTCACCGGATACAACAAACAAAAACTAGTCATAAGGACGTTACATCAATGTGGACAGCTTGAAAAATATCATGCAAGAAATGTCAACATTCAAGGTTTATGTGATACTAGGTGCTAGAGTAAAGAGTATTTCGAGCAAAAATGTATTTGCTTTCATCCATTTCGTCACAAATAAATTTTAAAAGATGACATAAAAATATTCACTCATCTAATTTATATAGATCACTTGAAAATAATTATCTGAATACAAAGGATTTGAAGATTTTGAGGCGAATCTTAAACCAGAAATCCGACACGGTATTCATAATCAAGAAATGTACAAAATTTATAATTTGCAAAAAAAAAAATCTATTGCCAACCATCAAGTGATCTGTATGTAAAATAAACATGTCTATAAACCATACGTAAATTCTCGGAGCCAATTTGACACTGAATAAGAGAACAACTGAAAAATTGGGATCAAAGAAATGGATGACTATGCATTGTCGTTATCGAACATCAATGATGAAATATTAACATTTAAAGTAATGAATTATTTATTTAATCAGGTTTTTGCGCCATTACATTACCCAAATAAATGTTTCCGTTTTCAATATCTTTAGGATTTATTTATGAATAAAAAATATTCAAAATAATACCTGACATCGTCAAAAGAAGTTATCAATATTTTTAATAAAACATATATGTTCAGATGAAACTTACTGAATTACTCCTATAAATACGAGTATCTCCCGAAAAATAACTTTTGTTTAGCTTGAAATTTTTTGTGAATATATTTACTTAATACAATCTATAACTGCATATGGATTTTCATATTTTAGCAATTTTACCGATCAGTATAAAGAGGTATTAATTAAGAATTTGTTCGAACGTAAAGCCACTGAAAGAAAGTTAATTTCTTGTTTATGTTTTAGATTACAATGAGAAAATTTATAAAAACACCGACATTGATAAAACAAGGTTTTTTTGTTTGTTTTTTTTTTTTTTTTGTTATCAAACCGTTTCAGTTCCTTTATTTTATGGTTTTCCTTAGCCGCTTGTCACATTTGCTAACCTTCCAATAACTTCGATCAGAATTTCTTACTCGCCTTTTTATGTAATCAGTAAACTTTCCTAAATAACTAAAGAAGACAAAAGCAACAATTCACTATTGAACCGTTCTGTGACAACAACGCTCGCATATGTCTCATTTCGTCAACTCTGTCCACACACATATATGCGCGCGTTGTATTCACAAATCCGTAGAATCTTCGTGTCACTGATTTGGTCTAATCATAAAGCAGTCGTCAATGACATTGGCAACTTCAAGCAAAGGAAACTTGGTTGAGTGTTTAACGAATGGAAAAAGTTTTATTAGCTCAGCTGCTTCACAATTATTTAACAGTAACATTTTTTTTTATACTGATTTTTTCGGATAATATAGATGGCTAGTTGGGTATATGGCCAATCAGCCTAAAATTGACACGAATTTTTTCAGGGTTATTGTATTTTTCGGCATATAAGACGTACAAGAATATAAGACGCATCCTTTTTTTGAATATAAAGTTTTAGGGAAATGTTTTGAGTATATATGAAAAAAAAATTAAGAAAAATTCAATATGATACTTTTAAATTTTACCTTCTAGTGTTCTAAGCGCGAAAAATCTCAAAGCTCCAGAATTAGAAAATACTGTTAAAAGAAAGCGTTTACTGGTATTTAGCTTGTTTTAAAACCCACACAATCTCCATTGCTTTCATTATTGCTTTGAAAAGAATCAGACATTTAGCAATTGAATGGTCTTATCAAAGAGAATACCATCGTTAGTTTCGTTCATTGTGTTAATGATATGACATTTCTTAATAACTATACCCATCTATATTTTCCTCACAATTTCTTCAACTACAGTTACACTTGAGTATGTGTCAGTCTTACTTTTTGTTCAGTAGTGGTCTTAACCAAATTTTCCTTCTGTTCCCAGTTGTTCCATTCCTCGCTCATTAAAGTTTTAAAGATTTTGTTGATAAAAACCTCCAGCGGTGTCAACTAACTTGTTAAACCGCTGGGTATAAAGCCACTTATGCTTTTAGCTGCTTCAATTTTTTTTGTTATTCGGTGTATAGGACGCGGACAAATTGTGAAAAAAAATGAGAGTGGGTGGGTAGAAGAATGCGTCAAAAATAGGGTAAATGATGTTTGGTCTTAATATTGAATAAGAATAAAATGTTGAATCTTCAAGCAAAATTGATGAACAATCCTAATTCTTTCAGTTCTGGATTTCTGTTCTTTTATCTTAAAACTGGTATCTCACCCCTAGGCCGTAACTTCACTTCTTGGAATTAGGACTTCGCTTTGCAGGCAATTTTCGGAAATAATCAATTTTGATATGGGGAGATATGCTCTTCTCCTTTCGCCTTCCGATATAATTTAATCTCAATTATACGCCGAACGCTTAAATGATCCTTTGATTACACAACATTCAACACTGACCGACAGTGAGCCTGTCCTAACTGGCTGATCGACTTGGCCAAATAATAATTGCTTTAGCATTTATTTTTCATATTATGCAAAATATTTTCTTTTTTAATTAACATGCGTATTATATTTTAGTTCAATCCATAGTAACTATAATATGGTCAAATATTGCATATTTTATCAGATGTGTTAATTCCTCTTATTTACTCTGTTAATGTTTAGACTTTTTAGTTTGTTTTATAGACCGAAATGTCTATACAGCTCTCTTCTCTACACTTAGTGACTGAACACACAACTTGCAAAGTAAATAATAATTTTGTGACAATTTCAGCACTTTCGGAATTTCGTTCCTGTTTTTATTGTCTAACAAGTGTGCAAAAGCACCAGTAAGAAAGTAAAAAGGTGTGAAATTGCCGAAGTTTTCACACAAATGGGATAATCAAAATTCTTAATTTTGAACGGTGGAATTTTATATTCATTTATTTTTTATTATTTTTATCGATCCTTCGACAATGTGATCGAAATTACCAAAAACTTGAACATTTGTTGAGAGAAAAGAAAATATTCTGTTTTTCTCAAAAGACACTGACAGATCTGGTCTAACAGCTGCATTCTTGAACTGCATTCTTCAAAAATGATTAATGAAGAGAAAAACATGGAATAAACTAAAGATAAAAGTTGGATATATTTCCACCAAAGAACAACTACAATCTATATAATAAGACTCCGAATTATGTCTCTACCCTGGTGGGCGAAATAAAGGTTTCGGTTCGAAATTCGAGTTACCTGAAGAAGGCTGTAGCGTACAACAGTCGAAGCGTTGTGAACATGGCAATGAAAATGAGGATAACAATCGGAATATTGTAAATAAGACAGATAATCATAATACCTTATTTCAGAGATATAGACAAAGGTGGAAGAATTAGAAACCAGAGTTAAAATTGAGGCTTTTTTTCTGTCACTAGATATTCGGTGAAGATCCTCGCTTTGAAAGCTGAAAGAATACAAATAATAATAACAATAATCGCCAAAATGAGAAAGCTTCTCACTTGCTACCACATGCATCATCCCAAAGCTGATGTTGATCGTTTGTATGTGCCCAGATCCGAAGGAGGCGGAGGATTAATTCAACTAGAACTGTCCTACAAAACTACAACAACTGACCCCCAAAGATACTTAGAAACTACAGAAGACTGGGTGATGGTATGTGTCAAAGAACATGAAAGTAGTAAGTGTCTTTACTTCGTAATAAAAGAAGCCAACAAATTCAAAATGGAGTTTCAAATGGGCGCAGAGATACAAGTAAAGCACAATACACCGGCTGAAGTTGCAAAATACTTAAAAAAGAGAGCAAAGACAAATGCAACCGACCAGATACAGAAACAAAGGCAAGATAAACCGCTTCATGGCCAATACTCTGCCCATAACAAACAAGCTGATGTAGACAAAACCTGTACCCATCAGTAGCTACGTAGTGCAGGGTTGAAAGCTGAAACTGAAGGTTTTATCCTTGCTGCACAGGACCAATGCTTGTTAACTAGAAATTACCAAGCACATAGGCTAAAATATTGTGTTAGCCCAAAATGAAGATTCTGTGATAAATATCCAGAAACAATTGATCATCTTGTATCAGGTTGCACGATATTGGCACCCACTGAATATAAAGTCCGGCATAACAGAGTGGGCCAATAGCTGCACTGGAAAATTTGCAACTTCTACGGGAAGGGAACTGAAAAAAAACTGGTATGAACATCACCCAGACCCGGTTACGGAGCTAGCACCTGTTACAATTCTATGGGAATACACAATACACACTGACAAAACAATCAAAGGCAACCGTCAAGACATTGTTATTAAATACCACAAACAAAAAAAGTGCCTCTTTATCGCTATGGCAGTACCTGCAGACTGCAATGTATCTTTGAAGATATTCAAAAACTGTCAAAATACAAGGATTTTGAAATCGAAATCTCAACAATGTCGCACATGGGAACATCAGCAATCCTTGTTGTAGTTGGAACTCTAGGATTGGTTGAAAAAGATTCCAGTAGACTAATCGAATGGATTTCTGGAAGCCCCTGCCTCAAAGAAATACAAAAAAATTGTTCTCACAAATACAGCCCACACATTACGAAGGGCTTTATCTATGTAATATATATATATATATATATATATATATATATATATATATATATATATATATATATATATATATTGTCAGTGGAAAATGTCGATACCATTTTTGAGTATATTCAATGGTACATGGAATGAACATCACCCTGAAATAGTCATAGAAGATCATGAAGTCACTTTTCGTAATGACCATTGTAATTAAAGACTACAAACATGCTATCTCGTATATATATGGCCATCTATCCGATAAGAAAATGTTCGTTAAAGAATATGAGTAGATAAATATATACAAGGCTCTCCAAATTTAAAAATATGTGACCCCTTAAATTTAATGTGGTTTCCTATAATAGTTGAAGCACTGGGTACAATAAAAATGTTACAAACAATAATTTTAAGGAAACCCCCTTCAGCCCGACTTTACAAGAGGTTAACAAACTATACCAGAAAGTCAGAATCAGCTGCAGTGAAAAAAGAAAGAAAAGAGATGATGCCAATTAAGCAAAATTGAAATCCGAGGGAGAATATTCTTAACACCTGGGTGCATACTGTAAAGATAGCATAAAATTTGCGTAGACTCGTTGCTATTTGATCTATAATGATGCTCACCAGGTACTCCATCATAATAATAATAATAATAATAATAATAATAGCAATGATGTTAAAAAAATCCGTTTGATGTTTTGAGAATGAAAATAGCCAAATATGTAATAAATATTGTAATTGAAATAAAAATGAGTCGAGAAATAGTTTCATTCATTCAATCGGAATCATGCAAGAGGTTTCGGTTTCATCCGTCAAAGGAAAAACGATAAATCAAAACAAAAACGTCTCCTTCTATCCCAGCCAAATTCAAACTTGTATCATCCTATATCTTCTCCATACCCTTTAGCCGACGAATTCTCCAATGTTTTTGTGTTAATTTCCTAAATTTCTGAAATGAGGCACACCCATTCGTATATGTATTATTCGGACTGGTATCCTTAACATTGCATTAATTTTGATATGTCATTCTTCAGGCTCTCTCTAGTGAAGATTACATTTAGGAATCCTTAATAGCTATCCAGGAATTATTAAAAGATCTTTTTTTCTCAAATTGAAGCTAGGTATTATTAAATTAAAATAGGAGCGAACATTTTTTTCCTACGCGATTTAGAAGCGGAAAAAAGAACGGATTTTATTCATCGTTAATGATTATGTTATAACCTGGGAAGTATTCTTTTATATTCGTGTCCAATATAGTTTCGCATCAGTTCTATGCGTAGAGTGTATCAGTTAACTGAAACAACAATTGTCATTTAAGGGTCATTGGGTTTATTTTCGCAAAAGACACATGGGAAAGGTATGAGTTGAATGAGTCTCTCTAGGCTCTAGGCTTGGTGGGTAACCAATCTAAGAGAAAGATATCTCTGAATTCAAAACTGATTGGTCATGAAGCTGGCAACTTCGTTCCGTAAAAGCGAAAAACACAGTCGCAACACTAGCGTAGGAAGTTTATTTCCTGGTGTTTAAATGGCTTCTGCCAGACTCATTCGATTTTAATTTCTTTAAACCACTTTGAACAGTGTGCTCTGAGTCCACCAATAAGTATCGATACAACTGTCACTTTCATTTTTCTTATTTATAATTTTTACAAGAGTTTATTCAATTTTGGGTTTTCTTTCAATTTTAATTTGTTGTCTGATAGAATAGTAATATTCATTTTATACTAGGGTGATGGGCTTGAATTTCAAAATCCAAAAGTATTTAATAATTTTATTATCTGGAACAGATTATAGATTTGCATGTATGACTGTCATGCTCATGATACGATTCATTTACATGAATGCCATTTCCGCGCCAGTTATATTTATTTTGGGACTCATTCTCAGCCGGTTTTCTATGTAGAGACTATTTACTATTTCGCTGTGACTTGGTTATCTTAGGATTAGCCTTTTCCTAAGAAATTTTGCTAAACCGCCTTTAATAGGATTTCAGTTTCTCGCTTCAGATCTCCTCTTCGCAACCATATCTATGTCACTTCATTTGCAATTCATTCTATTGAATTATCCAATTACTTGTTTTTCTGTTAAAATGTGTTTTTTTTTTTTCTAAATAATTTTCTAACCGGATATTTGTCCTGTTCTACTGATTTTTTTCCTCCCAATATTCATTATAATTATTACTCCTACCACGAGTGATCCCCAAATCCTTCGATGGCCGAAACAGGATATTCCTTCAATTATAAAGAGTCTTCCCACCTCTTTTTATTTTTATAACGCAATTTTTAGGAAAAAAAAAACAAAAAAACAAAAGCGCGCTAGCTTACACCAACTCAAAAAGTTAATCTTTATAAAATAGTAATAATCACTTTTCAAGAAACAGACAAACTCCTAAACTAAAGATCAGAACTAATTTCAAAATTCATACTCAAAATCAAATTCCTACTCCGTTATGTACAACTACATCAAGATCCCAAAGACTAAAACCATCACATAACATAAATCCAATAAACTTTATATCATATATCAAAATTTAGAACCCAATAAAATATATGAAAATAAAATAAGCAAATTAAAGGTGATTGAAAACAAAAAAGACAAGCCCTAAACAAAAGAAAGGGGCTGGTTTTTCCCAAATCTCACACTTCCCATTACCCCAGTAACATGTATACAGAGTTCGTACAATGATACATCTCAGTTTGAACGTTGCTTGACAGGTGAAACTGAAAAGTACCATTGGATGTAGGTCAGGCAAGTAACTAACCTTATACTTTTAACACTGTTCTGATGTGGCTTTCAATGTATTTCTCAGGTGTTTGTCTTATTCGAAGATAAGTCATCACACCCCACTTTCAGCAGGATAAATAATTTATTATCTCCTTAATCTTGATGACTTTCTTAATACCTACACATGACATTAATTATATACTAAAAATATAAATATTACTTCAGTGTTTTCTTATACGGATACATTAGTATAATATCTTTCGGCTTGTAAGGAAGATAAAATAATAACTGTTGGGCTTTTTGTGACACCATTTAGGGGCACAAAAAAAGAAAGGAAAAAGAGAAAGGAAAGAAAGGAAGAGAGAGGCGAGACTTAGGCTTAGATGATAAAGGAAAACCACCCACGACCGAGACATTTGACAATGTTATTTTGATAACGGAAAAAAATGGTGAAAGTTCTGACGGCAAATTGTCGTGGGGCTAGCTGACAGGGTCCAGGTTGATACACAGTTTTTTTTTTTTAAATAGATAAAAAAAATAACTGTGTCATTGTGGCAAACAGATTATCAGAAATGGTGAAAATTCCCTGCGAGGAAAAAGAAAGGAAAAGAGAGGCGAGACTTAAGCTTAGATGATAAAGGAAAACCACCCACGAACGGGACATTTGGCATTGAAATTTTGATAGTAACAAATGGTGAAAGGTTTCATTGCCATTGCAGAAAATTCTAAATAGATAAAAAAATTGACTGTGTCGTGGTGGCGGACTTATATTATCGGGAATAGATAACAGCCACTTAGTGCTGGCGAAAATCTAATTGACAAATTCCAGACCGGCTAGCTAAACTCCGGGACATTTGACAATGATATTTTGATAATGGAAAAAGATGGTGAAAATTCTGACGGCCAGTGTCGTAGGACTGCCTGACAAGGGCCAGGTGAATACAGAGCTTTGGATAGATAAGAAAAATTAACTGTGTCAGGGGGGCAAACAATATTGTCGGGAAAGGATTTAATAGGTCATCTGTTAACCGCACACGAAGCCAACAAGTCTTTGCCGTTTTGACAAGACATCTATGGGTGTTAGAATTCGGTTATGATAATAAAACTATGTTATCAGAAATTGGCACCAAGAATGCAAATACGGCTAGGACAATGAAACTGTTTTTTCGGGACGGAAATTGGCTGTGTTTTGCTGGACGACCACCCATTCTGATAATTGTCGAAAATCTGACTGACGAAGTCCAGATGAGAATTGAGGTTATCACACTACTGGTCGCATTGTTCTGTTGGCGGCCAGAGAAGAAGAGAGAATAGAAAAGAAAAGAAGGAGAGGAAATAGAGAGAAAAAGAAAAGAGAGAAGATAATTTTTTTTTTTTTCTTTGTGCAAGATATCTTTTTAAGAAACAAGGCTAGTCTGGTCACGCCCACACTGTTGATCGACCATTGGATGAATGCTAACGAGAGCCCGCCCCCGCCCATTTAGAGGATAGGTATGAGAAGTTGCTACGAAGAAGTGTGGAGAACCGTTGACGCCCCTCTGAAGTATGGTGAGATATCCATATGAGAATAAGAGAAGGTGGGGGTAAGAGAAGACTTCCAAAAATGGAAAGGAGTGGAAAATTCCTGACCGAAAATAAAGAAGTGGATATGGATTTAGAATTATCAAGGAACCTCAAACCCCGATAAAGCCCACCCCGGTTTTGGTCGGCGTCCATATAAGCAAAGTCGCAGCGAGCGAAAATCAGTTCAGTCTCCAGTACTCAGTTGAAGCGGGCCTCGCAGAGCTGACTTGAAAGATTCGCGCAACTTCCGAACTCACCTTCAATCCAAGAACAATTTATTTTTGAAGAGCGACTTAGATCCATACCACCAAAATAAGTTTTTCGACTGTCGCCTGAAGACACACCAAGAACCAATTTCTTAAAGAACAGACAACTTAAGATGTTAAAACTCACCTAACAAAAACAACGTGTCACAATCCATATAGCGGGTCGGGAGATAGACGCAGTCCTATGTATCCAGCAACCAGATATAAAGTATTGTTATCCTTTTTTTGATACCTTGAACTTTTGAGTTATTATTTTATTTTCTTTTATACATATTTGTGCGATACCACCCTCATTTGAACTCAACTTGCATTACGGCCCCAACGACTGATTGATTTCGTTTGCCTAAGATCAATTCACAACGTGGGTAGGCGGACTGGAGATCAACGCAGTTACTTTGGTAACCAGACGTTGGAAGCGAGTGGGGAACGACGAGGCTGATATCGGATCTGACCAGATTCCCATCCGAATCACCAAAAGGTTAGAACGTCACATTTGGGTGCCGCAACCAATACCAAGCCAGTTGATCGACACAGGACGGGACAACACGACTGACACAGACAGGCGGACGTCACGTTTGGAACGGCGACACCCGAACGAAGCAGCGAGGAGCGAGCGAAGGCTGTAGAGGGACGTCACAATTGGTGCCGTGACCAGGATCCAGACAGTTGATCGTCACAGGACGGGACAACACGACTGACGCAGACAGGCGGACGTCACGTTTGGAGCAGCGACACCCGAACGAAGCAGTGAGGAGCGAGCGAAGGCTGTAGAGGGACGTCACATTTTGACAAAGATTTGTAGAAATTAATTAGTGGTATTTATGCCGTATTTCTTTGATACGTATGGGAGTTAGATTTAGTTGATTGCTTTAGGTATTTCACAGACATGAATATGGAAGATCATAAGCCAGAGGAGATTACCGGTTTTATTCCCGTTTATTTATCCCAGTTTTTAATCATCAACAAAGCTCATCTTCAAAATATGACATTAAAACTATCAAAATAAGAAGTGGGAGAAAGCAAACTCCATTCCACAGAAAACGAGCTTAATGCTTGAAACCAGCTACTGTAAACTTGGATGAGTAGTAGTGTTATGGATAATGGCTTGGAATTGTTAATCGGGGAGCTGAGTTCCAATTCCCGTTGGGTTCGTTATATTCCCTTACGCGCCGATACCCTTGGGAAAGGTACGAATACAGCTCTTCTCCCCATAATGTGGGTTAATTAGTAAAAATAATCTAAAAAACTTTTGGGGGTTTAAATAACCCGAAAAGTGTTGATAAGCCGTAAAAAATCAGTTAATCCATTAATCACTGCAGATGCACAAGAAGTAACTTGCTAACAGTATCGGGAAATACATCTATAATTTTGAAACGCTACGAAAAGTAAGAAAAACTATAAGAAAGCAAGAAAAATAAAATAAAATAAACTTTTCGCAATATTCTATGCTTTTCAATCAGAATAAGCAGCCATCAGAGAACAAAAACAACTTCATACAACGTGGCAGATAGAAAACAGATCTCCAAAACAAGCACTGAGAATCCTTAGAACCAGTTTCTTTTATATCAGCTGGTTAGATATCTGTATAATCCATATACTATCTGCCAAAAATACTTCCTCCGCTGATTTCCGTTTGGCTAGTTAAATGTAAAGAAAATGTTCCATTTTTGCAAGAAATAATTTTGCAGCCAAGTGACAGGCAAGATATATTGGGATAAGCCAAACAAAACATCACAAACCGTACAGAAATCCAGGTTTCATTCAAAGATGGTAAGAGGATACTCTAAGATCTCCTTCTAGCAAACCAATCCAAAATTGATTCAAGCAAGCATTACTTCGAAGGAGAGCATTGAAGGTTGCAATCAAAAAAATGCCTTGGAATTTTAAGAGAAACATTGTAATATTCCACCAGCTTAACGCTACATAGGATGACTCTTAGGGAAACCAGCACCAATTGTTACCGGCACGAACTGTTATCTCTTTGGGTCACCGGCACCTCTTATTGGGAAGTTTTAATCCATCAGCTGTACCCATCAAATACTGAACCTTTTGATTACCAATTATTCAAGTTTTAGGAAAATATCTAATCAAACAAAAGAAAATATCAGTTCTGTGGGAGGCTGCCAAAGGCTACTGAGAAATATAAAACTGTTGCTTGAGGATAGAATCAGTTATAAAGTTGTTTGAAAGATGAGAGAAACTAATAGAATAAGACAATAAAATATTTTTCAATAAAATTTGTAGCGAAAAACGTTGTATCATCATGAAAATTATCAGTTATGTTAAAATTAGGCATTTCAAAATTTAACGAAATGTTTTAAATGTTTCAATTTTATAAATATACGCGTGCGTGTGGAATGTGCGGGTGCGCGTATGTTGAAAAAAAAAGTAACATTTGACAAGTATTCCTGTGAATATGTACATGGTCTCTTTTGCTGTAGGTGCCTCTTTTTTTAAGCCACCAAATAAATGCTTTTTATGTATGTGTTTTTTCATTTTTAGAATTTGGCGATTCCGAAAATAAATCAATCCGTCGTTGGTTGAAAATATTTTTTCACCACCAGTTGTTTCATGGTGGATTTGAAGAAGAATAAAAAGGATAGAGATAAATAAGATTTTTATTTCTTCGACTTCTTTTCTTATTCATTTAAACCTTAGATTTCTTTATTTTTTTATTCCTTCATTTTAATTACTGTCATTCAGTCTTCACTCACATTTTAATTTTTCTTTAATTCTCTTCCTTCTTACTGTCCTTGATTCTTTTTCATTCTTCCTCATTTTTCACTCTTCGTTTATTCTCATTGTAAACTCAATTTAGTATATGCGGAGCCAAAGGAAAATGGGTGTTAACAAGATTGTATTGCATCAATCATCCTATATGGGAAGGTTAGCATTCAAAATAGTGGATTTATTTGAACTCGAAGTCTGAACATTGATTAATATACAGATATCTCGGTCAGAAAACAATCTTTCTCATTCATTTATTTTGAACTTTACAACAATAACTTTGGAATATTTCTTTACCACCTGTTTTTCCCTTTTTTATTCTTTTATTTCGTCCTTTATGTTTCTGCTTCTCTTTCTATTAGTCTTTATATCTTTTCACCCTGTGACCATTTTGCCTTCGTATTTTTTTTAAACTCGTTCCCTTGATTATTTTAATTATTCCCAATTCTATTTCTTTATCTTTCTTTCTTAAAATATTCGTTTTGAAATGACTTTATTCTCTTCATTTACTATTCTTTCTTTCATTCATACATGTTATTCTTTCTTTCATTCATGCATGTTAAAACATCAGTTGATTTTCATTCATTTTCGTTCTTTTTTTCAATCTTTCTTCTTAATTTTTTTTTCTACAGTTAGTATTATCTTCCTTTTGAAATTATTAACTTGAGGATTAATTACTTCTTTAAAAGGATTCATTTGAATTCTCGTTTTCTTCATTTTTGTTCATTATTCTTGATATAGATATTAACGTTTCTTTCTTTATTTAATTATTTCTATTGGCTTCTACTATCTCTACACAACTTTCTTTCTTTCTCTCGAATTTACCAAGTTTTCTTTTTACAAAAATCTTCATGCTCTTCTTTTTGCAATTTCCTTCCATTATTCCTCTCAATCTCATTACTGTTTCTCTCTCCATTGTTCGTTCCTTCTGCCGTCTCTGCTTGCGTGTCACCGCCTGCCGACACCACCCAATCGATTTGCGCGGATTCTCGCGTGGTAACTGAAGAAAATAAATAAATAAATTACTGAACGCAACTCGCGTGAATATTCCGATCATTAATCTCGCACGTCGTTGTCGTCGTGGTGCATCGCAATGTTTGTTTCTTTTTTTTTTATCTGAAGCACACTACATTCTTTATTTAACGCTACGCTTATTTGTGCTCGAAACTGCGTTGGCGTGCGTCTTTCTAGATGGTAAGGAGCGAATGAGTGCAGGTAGGGACTGGATCAGGGTTATTGCGTTACTAATTATTGATATCTATCTATCTATCTATCTATCTATCTATCTATCTATCTATCTCTCGCTGTCTGTTCATATCTGTTTTTTCTTTTATATCCTAGAAATGAACTAAATAATGTTAGAACGTTTCGTATCGTTTCGTCTCAATATCTTCAAAAGAGATGGATATATTTCAGTCTATGAAGGAAGATTATTATCATATATTTACAATTTATTTGGACCTTAATTCATCTTTTTAATAAGCTCATTAGGGCAAAAGTCCTATTTTTGTTTGTGAGCCAAATTTGGTTGAGAATTTGTGCTGTGTTGTGGGCTCCTTCAATGTTGCTTCTTCCGATAAAACGAATCTGTTAGAAATGCAATGGATGTTCCAGCATCTACTATATTTTAAAACGATGCCACAAGCTCGACTTCTAAACATGAACTGCTTGTCTTTGTTACTTTAGCTACGTACCGGTGCATTGCTTATTTTCTGTGTTACATTTATTAACTTGAATCAGAATAATGAGTGTCATTTTGTCTGAACACATTTTGTCTTTGCTAACTGTCAGAAAAATCTTAAAAGAGACTTGGTTCATCTAAGGTTATTTTATTTAGCATTTTTCCTTTAACCTGAAGTCATTTGCATGCAGTTTTGATGCCATATCTAGGCTGAAGCTACCCAGTCCTCATTTGACTTCAAATATGCCTATGCAAGCTTTTAAGTAATGAGTTATTTTCCCTCCTACAATCCATTTTTCACACACGAAATGTTGCAAACCACTCGCTAATCCATCGCCATTGCCATGACAAATGTTCCGACGAGCTACATTCCTTGGTTCCACCAACCGTGACATTTGCAGCTGGGAACCGCCATGCCACGTACCCCGGGGATAAATCCTCCTCCTTTTCTTCTTATTCTATTAATAAGAAGTAACTGCTTCATCCCAAGAACAGTTGTTTTGTGGAAAAGACTCCTAACAGCATGTCTTCCCGATCTTTGCAATATTAATTTCTTCAAGTCTAGGATTAACCGTTATCTTTCCTACATAACATCACAAACTGCAATTCTTGCCTTCTTATACACTATCATACACTAACCTTCTATCTTGAGTGGCTCTTGGACCTTATATTGATGAACATTAGTAAACGAAAATCATATCTTCATGCAGTTTCCTTCCTTCAGAGCCGTTTCTTTTCATGCTACAGTAAGCATGCTGACAACATGGTGACTTTCATTGTCTTTAATAAAGAAGCGTTTCCAGTGATAATCGTGATTTCCACTCAGAAGAAAGACATTTCTCTTTGAATTCAGGTTAGAAATTCAATTTATTAACATTCGAATAAAAAGGAATATGACAAAATAAGAAATGTGAACTTCTTAACCGCTGGGTATGTACTGTTCTGTCTCCCGATTTGAAAAAAAAAAAAGAAAAAGATCTTTTCTTTTTTTCATGAGATGAACAAATATAATTGAGTATCGTCATATGGACCACAATTCAACATTTTATTACGCGTAAGATATTTTCAGCTCGACTCCAATTTAGGCATAAAAAATAACTCCTGAAATAAAAAAAAATGCTTCGTCAGAAATTAGAAAATTGGTATTGTGGTACTGAGTTTTCTCGCTTAAAAGATATATTATTTTAAAGATTACAAATACAAGAATATTTGACGAACAGAAATATTTTCTGCCTGAATTTCTAGGATAAGAAGTCAATATTATTTACATTACTTACACGTGGCTTATTGTCCATAACTTTTTGTTGTTGCTATCACAATGTATCAGATGCATGTCGATCCTGGTATCTTTCAGGGAATTTCTAAGTGAACCTTTTTATTTGAATTCGATTGTTCCTGTCCTGTTGTCAATGTCCAACGATATTTCGCGTCTTATTCTTGGTATGGGTTTCAGTTATTTCTCACTCTGTTTCCACTGATTCTAAGTGAAGTAGTGACTGCCAGTTCAATCTCAGGTCTGGGCAGTGTGTACTTGGACTTGAATTGCATGATCTATTTCAATGTCATCCAGAATATTTTAAAATAATTAGAAACATTATTTTCTGGTTTAAACGTCGCATTATTTAAATGATTACAAATAATTACTGGACTATTATTGAATATATACAAAAGTATCAGTATATAAAGCGGGGGTGGTAACTTTAAACAGAAATATCAACAGGAAAATAGAATCAAAACTTGAAGAAAGAAAAGCATATCATTTTTTCGTAAGTTAGAGCCTTCTAAAGATTAGAAGATATATAACTAAGAGAGCTTATCCCTTGAGGAAGGACAAACACAACGATTTTCTTTTTTTCTGCGATAATTTAAAAATACTGTAACCGTTAGCCATTAGCGATAAAGAACGCTTCCTCACTTCAGTATTTGTTAAATCAGATGAGGCCAAATAATATCGATATTTATTCAACTTGGTACAGAGAGTCCAAACAAATGGATAAAGTTAATTAACAGATTTGGCTGTGAATTCTCCAAGTGAGGAAAATTTACCTACACTGAAATCAGTATTCAAAATCCTGTTTTAAATAAGTTTTTTGAGATTTTTTTCCCTTCCTTCAGATGTCTCATATATTTTCGTTTCATATTTTCGGAAATATCATAAAAGACATTATTTTTATTTTTTTATATCGTGGAAATAAAGGCTTCAGCCATATGTCAGAATTTGTAAAGCAGCTGTATCTGTTATTTTTTTAAAATAATAAAATGATTCGTTTGCGTTATTCTCATTGGCATGTAGAAGCAGGTAATTATTTTCTCTTCCATATTACAATGCCCGAATTTAAAATATGTGCCATTATATTTGATTACTTATATTAGCAGACTTATTCGTTTCCATGTTTTCTGCAAGAAATTCAAAGTATGAAGAGGAAATGCAACAACGAATCGAGTATAAAATCAGAAGAAAATAATATGTATTCGCCTCAAATATCAACAGGAATAATTTTGAGACAAGAAATTTGATTACAGATTCATTAGATTGAATTTGTTCACTCAGCCTATCCGTAAATAACTATGTGCTGGCAAAAAACATTTTGTTCAGTACTTCTATCAAGCTGATTTCAACGTTTCTGGAATATTTTAATCCGTGGAATTAAAAACTATATAAAAAATGCAAATGTGTCACCTTCAAAGCAAGTATTGTGACACGAACTCTTTGCCGTTAGTATAAACTAGCAGTAGAGCCCGGCGTTGCCCGAGGATATAACAGTAAGAGATAGATCAAGTATCCACCATCATAAAGACTGAAAAATAAAATTGACAAAGATTATTGTTTAAGGTTGACGGACACGCATGTCTTAATTTTTTTTTTTTTTTTTTTTTTTACGAATTGGTCAAACCCAAACTGAAACAAAAACATTGTTTTCAATCGTTATGAGTCTACTGATTGAATAGAATTTTATTATAAATAATTGTCTTGTAAATAGAATTTTTAAAGCATTCTGAATGTAAAAATAAAGAAAAAAGTGTGCAAGACAATAAGAAACACTACATGCCAAAAAAAAAGTGAAGTTTTGTTGAAATCGGTTGAAAAATGTAGGTAGCCTTTCTGTAATCTCTTTAGTTTTACAATTTATGATTTTTACTTATTGAATACAGTAAAAAAAAATTGCATATTTTGCTTCTGGTGATTCATAATTAGAATTCTGATTTGAATATTTTCCACTCGTTATTTCTAATACAAAAAATATTAACTTTATTTGGGTTTATTAATTATGATCTAACAAATCTTATTCATTTAGTAGCCTTTCTGTAATAATAATCTTTTACAATTTATGATTTTTACTTATTGAATACAGTAAAAAAATTGGACACCATGTGTATTTAAAGTAGTTTCCCGTTCCGGTTATTATTTTTAGTTAAGACTTGTGTATGTTTAGATTTCATTATCTTTCCCTAAAGATAAAGAATTTATGTTTGTATTCGTACAATCAGTAGAGATCGTTAGATTATTGTTCAAGGTTGACGGACACGTATGTCTTAATTATTATTTTTTTTATTTTTATTTTTTACGAATTGGTCAAACCCAAACTCAAACAAAAACATTGTTTTCAATCGTTATGAGTCTACTGATTGACTAGAATTTTATTATAAATAATTGTCTTGTAAATGGAATTTTTAAAGCATTCTCAATGTTAAAAATAAAGAAAAAAGTGTGCAAGAGAATAAGAAACACTACCTGCCAAAAAAAAAAAAAGTGAAGTTTTGTTTTATCGGCTGAAAAATATAGGAAATCCGCTCCCATATTTAAAGTAACCCCCACACACAAACAAACCGATGTGAGTTGTACCCCTTTCATTTTCACGATGTCTCTTAATCGTGTTTTCAAATTGATTTTGTGCAAAAACAATTATATTTTTCCCATTTTTGGTGCTGTTAAAACCACCACAAGGTAATTTTATGTAGTCCTGTGAAGTTTTGTTGAAATCGGTTGAAAAATGTAGGAAATCCGATCCAATATATAAACATTACACACACACACACACACACAATCTGCGTTTTATAATAAGATATATATTTAAAATACTTGAGTTAGATCCATAATAAAATATATTATGAGCACTGACTTATAACATTTAGCAAAACTACCGCTAAGTAAAAGACTGGTGATGAGTATGCTCGTGGGTTTGAATGATGCGAAACATATGATTTCTAGAAGAAATGATAAAAAAAGACAAGCATAAAGCAAGTTGCAAAAGGTCTCTGGTATTAATTATTATCTTTCGACGTGATAGGAACTGCTGTCTGTGTTCGAGCAGCATGAAGATAATTAAAACTAACAAAAGATATTGTTTAGGCCAGTAAATGATTACAATAACGTTAGCGAAAGCGAGCTATTTATAGAAAGCATCCTTATCAGAAAAGGATCGAAGTCGATGACTTTAGTTTACTTTTTGAGACTGATATGATGGAACAGCAGCTGAATTCAACCATGGCGAGTTAAAGAAAGAAATATTATAATTATATTTTTTACAGCTCTTTCTTTGTGGCGACTTTTTAGTTCAATGGTAGAAAATTTTCACACTTATATTTAACAACTGGTCGACTGACAAAGAAAGGACAGATCTTTCTAGCATCTTGTTTGCTTTCATTGAAAATTCGCAGTCATTAAGGATACGGTAATCACAACGAATTTTTTTTTTTACAAACAAGAACATTACAAATCTAGAATTTATCTTTTTATATGCATCTTCTGACAAGTGTTGTTTTTGAAAATAAAATATGTGACGCTCATTATCAGTAGAAAAACATCGAATATTTTCATGAAGGCTGATATGGCTCACCTTATTAGAAAAAAATCTGGCTTCGTTAGTTACTTCAGCTAGAAAGAGAGACTAATATTTGCGCTATATATTTTACAAATGCGAAATCATCGCTCAGCACGTGTTGGCTTGTGGCCATCTTGGTTTCTAAAATAACGAATGCTTGATATTCCAGTTCAGATGCTACAAAAAATGAGGCATTGCACTCCCGGTAAAAATCGATTACTTGCATTTGATTTCAGTTTGAAATAGCGCACCTGCTTATCATAAAATTCTGCATTTGAAAACTTCAATTTTGAGAATGTATTTTGCGAATATACGAGGTTCGGTTGAAAAATTCATAGGCTGACCAAGATAGTTTCATGGAATTTGACCAATTGAGGTTTATTTTTCGATGTAGCCCCCTTGAGTTCAGAACACTTCTTCCATTGGTGTTGAGGTTCTTGGATCCCTTAGCTGAAGATGCTTTCTTACTGTTAGTCAAAACAGCCATCAACAACAGATATAATATCACCCTCAATGAGATACTAGTTACCAGCTAAGTGTTTTTCATGTTGGGAAACTGGTGATAATCAGATGGCACCAAATTAGGAGAATATAGAGGGTGATCAACGAATTCAAATCATTGTCCTGACGAACCAATTTTACTGTACGTTTGGTCTTGATAGCTTTTCCTAATTGCCCCAGTATTGACGTTATGGCAATTTTGAAAAAAAAGTCAATAAGTGCAAAGCTGTTTGTATCCAAAGAAAACTGAGGCCATCACCTTCCCTTTTTTAGATCAGCTGAGGTGGGATATTTTTCGTGCATGGATTTTCTCTATGTCTCCCGGCTCAAATTGATGAACCCAACACTCATCCTGGGTTCCATCAAACAATATCATAATTTTCCGGGATGTGATCAGCCTGGTGAACAGTTGATCAGATGTCAGAAGACGTGGCACGCAAGAGTAGAAACATCTGTCATGTCAAGTTCATGCAGAATATTCTCAACTCTATCACGGGATATGCTAATAGAATTGGCTATTTGATTTATAGTCAGTCGCCTGTCATCCATCACTATGTGGTGAAAGCAATCAGTGTTTTCCTCAGTTACAGGACATCCAAACCTTGGATCATCTCAAGACTATCTCTTTCTCCTTGTAAATTCAGCTGCCCAATTTTACACTATTGAAAAATCTGGAGCGTCATCCCCTAATGTAGCAATGACATCAGCATGAATGTTCTTGGGAGGTAAACTCTTTTTCTCCAGTTATTTCATAACATCATCTACAAAACTTTATTGCTGATCAATTTTTTTGTTAATTTATTTCTAGTATTTTTAAAAAATGTATTGCTGGTAATATCTTTTTTTCAAAAATGTATTGCTTGCATTTTTACTATAAAAAACTACTTTTAAACTTTTATAATGTTTTGACCTTGGAACAACAGCAGTTAAGAGGGGGGTTCCAAGCTCCTCAAAATCTCCTTATCTGAGTTTATAAGATATTGATTGCATGAAATCAATTGACCTTCCTGATCGTGATATGATAAATATTTCTCCTTCTTCTGGAGCTTGAAAGAAAACCGTTGGTTCATTTTTTTAATACGAGTACTACCTGTGGAAATTTCATGGTTTTCCTATTTGTATTTTCTGATGAATCATAATTCTAAAGTTCATGATGGAATAAGCTCCTTGAATTGATCCAAGACAGTATAAATGATCCGTAAAAAGACGATCGATCTTCGCTACACTAAATTTTTGGACATTGACTCTTGCATTCACTATGAGAGTAACGTCAACTTATAGGACCAGGAGTCGCAAAGTATGCGACAAGCACTGCTGCACTAAATACAGCCTTCGCTATTATTGTATTATTAATCCATGGGATTAAACCGTTTCTTCACTAATCTTTTGTTAAAATGTTTTCCTTGGAATATTATTAACCAGAACTACGAACTTAGACCAGCAATATAACAATATACACATGGTCCCTTATCGTCTCAGAAAATATTTGAGATTAACAACTTTAAGAAAATATTGCAATAACAATTACAAATGCGAATGCAGTTCATAATTTGAAGAAGAGGGTACAAATGAAAAGATTAAAAACTGACAATGTTGTCTATTTCACTGAGGTAGACGTTAAACTCATGAAAACGTTAGCGTCTCTTCTTTATTTCTTGTTGTTATATGTACTTTCTTTTTTGCACTAAAAGCAAATAGCATCTGTGATATTTTTTCTTCCGTCTTTCCCCACGAAACGGAAAGGTCTATTAAGTATGTGAGGTAATAGCAGGATGTAGAACACCTGCTAACTTACTAATTAACTTATCTCATTAATGAACGGCGAATCAAGCAGAATTATGTGTGTGTTTCCTATAAAGGTGTTGAGTATCTTCAATTGTCAATTTTTTAGTCGCTAGTTGCTATAAACTCATCTTTGCATGTAGATTTTCTCCAACTTTATTCGTTGACAGCTTTTCTTTTATTGTGTGAAGTGATCGAGCTCATACGCAACTGAAGTTATTTTTAGCACCCCCCCCCAAAAAAAATACAAGCCACTCGCATCTGCTTTTTTGTTGTTGTTGACAAAGCAGTTTTCCGCTCGAGTTTTCACTACAAATTAACAGTGCAAAATCATTTTGAAAGAAAGCTCCATCTATAATCTAATAGCTTTATCCATAGATTTAATGCCAATAAGAATGCTTCAAACTCATTCTTTCTAGTTTTCTTATTAGTGTTAAAAGTGTTTTCAAATTATGTTTAAATTCTTCTTTAATTTTAATTGCTTCCCTTTTTCGAAATCATTCCAAGTCCTCCAATTATAAGTACAACTGATACTTTTATATTTCTCGTATAAATCGGAAACGAACGTGCAGAAATGGGCACCCCCTTAAGTTTCCCGATGTTCAACTATTTCCATATGTTGGTAATAGTTGAAATTTTCTTATTCGTTTAACAATGACGTTTTTAAGGTCGTGTGCTTATCCTTGTTATTTACGAAAGTTATCTTAATTTTAGCACCCGAGCACAAGTATTGGAACCCCAGTGATAATCCAATTTTCTATTTAGCATTAATCGACAAGTAGACTAGACTCACTAATCCTTAACCCTCAATGAGGCCCCCATCATGGTAAAACTGTTGGTGAAATATGGTTTCTGTGGGGTTATATGAAACGTAGACAAACTTGCAGCCCCAACAACATTTACTAAACCAAGTATTCATCTGACCGAATTATCCTAACTGTTTGGTGGTACCTTAATAGAAACCATTCCATTCTATTGCAAACTGGACATCCCAACAGTATAGAAACACTGCTGTTGTTGATTGGAATTGTAAACATTTTGGCCAAAGGTGTCGAAGTGAAAATGACCCTATGCAGAATAACGTTTGAACTGATACTTCAAAGACAAACCTTCAAGAACAGATCTAGTTAGGGACTACCTCATCCTACTCTATCACCTTTTGTAGGTCTTTGATGCATGGATTTGCAAGCAGAATACATCAATGCTGACTAGTTAGAAAACGCTCTCCAGTAGTCAGTTACTTCCCTTGAATATATGACAATGTACGACGTGTTATTATTTGATAAATGATTATTTTAGAATCGATTCAATATGCATAAAAATAAGAATATCATTTCATTAAATTTCCAGTTGAGTTCGATTCAAATGTATTTGATTTAGTTATATTAAAAAAACGTGACCTACTCAAAGTTCACCACAAAAAGTAATAATGATAAATACTAAAATAATAATGATAAATAAACTAATAATGATAAATACGAAACTTTAATAAAAAAAAGTGATGAAATTGTGCCCAAATGAATTGCCCATATTTGTACAAGAAATTAAACCTAATTTGAACAATAAAAGCGAAACTAATATAAAGAAACAATTACTTGTCAAAACCCCTTCTAAAGATGCAAAAACTTAATGCTAGCAAACAGAAATCACAAAGATCTTCACTACCCCCCCATCCCACTCATCAAAATACTCATGGTCAAGTGAGAGAGATCGCCTAAAGAACACAAAAAAGGAATAAAATCACAACGCAAAGACTCCAAAGACACAGAAATTGATTTCATTCCTGAGAAAATATGGAAATAGAGAAAAGTCCTTCCACCGCCAACAAAAAAAAACGAAATTAAAAAGTCAAATCATAAAATTCTATACCACAAATTAACAACCCACTTAAAACTATCAACCTACAACCGAAACAATGACAAACACAACAGCGAAGTGGAATATAAGGGGCGTTAAAGTTAGTTTTAATGAATCATAACTACTAACTGCAATATATAGCGCATAGAATGTCTAGAGGAAAACAAAACACGATGAAATTAAAAAAATAAACATTTTTACATAAAAAATTACCAACAATAAATATTCATAGCAAAACTAGCAAAATACCTATTTATAGTATATATTTAGTTGAAGCCATAAAAGCAAAATCAACCAACCACACGTAAAATATATGGATTAATGTCATAAATTAGTTATTTCTTGTTGGCTACAAGAAAGAACTTTTTATGATATTATTCCATATACAGAAAAGAAATCAAACTGTATTCCAAAATATAACTTCCACAAAACTACAACATAAAACACACATATCACCGCCTCTAGTAATAATGTCCACATAAACATGTATATGCACAAAAGCAGAGTATCATCTACCAAATGTGAAAACATAATAACATATATCATATTTTTTTTACTTCAAAGCCATCAAGAAAATTAAATTTTGGTAGTAAATTGCCCATGAAAGTGTTGATGGGCCGTTAAGCAAACAAATGAAATCATTAAAATATATCAAAAAGAAAAAATAAATTGAAATTAGTAATCATAGTGTCTATTCGACAGTAATGTATGAAAAATGATTCGTTATCTTTTTTTAATTTTTAAGACATCACCTGGTATGAGCATATTTTGTTTTGGCTTCTGTAGGGGGGATCAATTTACAATGACTTTACACAGCAATCTAGATGTCCCCATTAACTTTTATAAAATTTACTATTTTTTATATTCGTGATTTAAAGTCATTAATCAATAGTAATATAAAAAGAAAAACTAAGAAATCTTTATTTCTGTTTCCAGTGAAACTCCACCAACCTAATGATTAAAACAAAAAAAGAATAAAAATAATTCATGAACTTCATGCTGGTACATTCGTAAAATGCTATTCGTGACTCTGTGTTTGACAGCATATTTACATTAAATTTACAGACCATATGACTTTCTATATTGTTTCTCTCTTTGAGTGAAGGTCTTTTTCAGCGTCATTTGGACCTGGCTTATTGTTCCTATTTGCGTTGCTTTACAATTTCTGTTCGTATTCGATAGCCATGAGAGATCTTCTTGGAAGATAGGAACGGAAAGCATGAATTTTATGTCACCGCAAGGAATCTTAAAAAGGTATAAAAACAATCGCCAGGCACCATAAGTCTACGATGACACTGATATCTTCAAATTTGAAAGAAAATGATTTCTCACATATTATATCATAAGGCATTCGTCCAACGACGTCTGACGACGTCTGATATTTATTTGTATGAATAATGTTAAGTTTTTAAGATTAATTAAACCAGCAATTTTAAGGAGCAAAAAAAGAAGATATAGTTTTTAAAATGTACACAGAATTATTGGGATATTAATTTGAAATATCTTGTTCGATTTGAATCCAAAGATGAAAAGATAATATCATGATGAAAAAATAAATACGGAAGGGATTACTTGAATCAATTGGCAATGTAGCAAGAAGCAATGGTTTTCGAATTATGTTGAAAGATATGTGGTTAGTGGATAATTATCAATTAAAGGTCAATCAGTGTATGAATAACCATCATTCAACAAAAACTTGAAACAACTTGATCAGAAAGTTTAGAATATAATAACATTTTCTCACAGAAATTGTTATAAGACTTATTGATCTAAACATTCATCCACGACGATGACCATTTGATATACGATTCTGCAACATTGTTACATTTTGATATTCTTATCGATGTGATGAAAAAATACTAATTTCTAATGTATATCAGATACAAATAAAATGTTACATTAAAACAAGACGAATATAATACAACAACAACAATAACAACAACAACAACAACAACAATAATAATAATACAGAGATCAATAGTGTCGCCATGGGATCACCTATCTTTCTCAAAATGTTGGCATTAGAAAACAAAATAATAGTTTTAAAAAGAACAAACAAATCTAAACTCGTTGTATTGATAGTATATCCAGTCTAACAAGATAAAGGAAATAAAAACTAGAGATCGACCTACAAAAATAATTCTCCCTTTAATTTCACATATGAATTTAACATAAATAATAAAAATTCTTTTTTAGACATACTAATTTACTTTAATAGCAAAAAGTTTAGAACATTCATCTCAACAAAAGCAACCAATTTAAACCCACGCCTACTTACCTTATTTAAGAAAATTAAGCTCATCATTGATTACTAAAAAACTTTTAAGATTATCATCACCAGTAACACAAGCAAAATCAAAATTTCAGCAAACCAATCTGTGGATGAATTCAGTTGCTCGCTTGTAGAAGGCTTCTCTACTACTACTAGTACTACTAGTACAACTAATAATAATAAGGATAATCCAAGTAACAAACATTGATTTCAAAACCGCTACATTATCAGCCCAATTAAATCACATAGCACCAACCAACAAAACAGGAAAACACAATAAATACTACAAATCATCACCAATAGCACAAAGGTATCACCTAAACTGTAAAAAGCGGCTAAAAATATTAGAAACATTTCACATAAAAACAAACAATTCAGCCTCAATAAAATTATATCAAATTTAGGAGCAAACCTACTAAATATATTAAAAAGCAACAGAAAAACGACAACACGAACACTCGGAAAAACGATACCTGAAAATAAAGCTGGTATAGCCCCAAAAGTTCTTTAATAACGCGGTTAATTATAACAAAAGTGGTCAGACACTGGGCTGTTTATATCTAAATATACATCCGAATCAAAGAAAATGATCCGAAATACAGAAAAAGTAAATAAAATATTTTAAGAAAGAAGTAGTTGATTGTGTGTGTGTGTTTGTGTGTTTGTGTTTGTGTACGGTTTAATAGATATGTATATATGGGATATAAGTTTTCTATATATAATCTAATCCACATGCATTGTAATACATCCTGATTTATACGTTACTAGCTTATTATTATTGTTGTTATTATTATTTGTGTATGTTATGCTTCCTGCTTTGTATCCTGCAGAGCCGAGCCCACAATATAGTCCTTAGGCCCTAGAAGAGAATTATCATTTAATTGATAGTATATGGGATGTTTCTAATAGGCTGATCATCTGGGCATGTTGATGTTAGCTAGGCACTGTTAGTAAACTTGTCTATTCCTTTTCCCATGAAGTTCAGAGCTCCGATTAATTTTGTACAGTCTCAGTCTTCATTCCCCACAGTTAATGTCGATTTCAAGGCCCTTCTATTTGGACAATTTCTCGATAATTTTCATGGGGGTGTTTACTTTATTTGTTTAAAAGTTATCTTAAATGGATACTCATATTTGAGTAGTTGCTCTGTTTTTACTTACATCAACCGGTCTGAATATCCAAGAAATCTTGTTAGAAAAATATACGTCTACCCGCAGGATTCGAACCTGCGTTGTTCTGGGCAGAGAGACCTGCTGTTATTTCCAACGAGCTATGAAGAATTTTGCCAATCGAACGAGTTTGAATAGTGCCTTTAAGAGAAATTCTTCTCGCCATAGATTCCTTGAAATTTTAATATATGCTCAGTTTCGTATCCTAATATAAACAAAGCAATTTTCTAAAGAAGTAATGGATTCTTTATTGATTAATCCGACATATTTTTATCACTTTAAACGTTATATTTAGTGGACACTCATTTCTTTGATTTATTAAATTAGTGTTGTCAATATTTTTAGGCTGATCAATTTTTCTAAAAGGCAAAGATTATATCTACCTGACATACCATTCTAGGGTTTAGTTCTTGTCAATATTTTCCATGCGATAATGGGTTGAACTCCAGAGAGAGAGAGAGAGTATTGTTTTTTTTTATTTATCGTTAGTAATGATTAATTTGTGATTTCCCACTGTAACACCGCGGATCCTATATCTTGTTTTTTATTTTGCTGGTTATCATAGGTAATATTAGCTCTATGGATAATAGTATTGGTCAAATATTGGCTGTGTAAAGGACAGTTCTTATGCTTTTGGCAGATTAAATTTTTATTAATATTTTCTTCTCCTCTTATTTCGTTGTTGCTATTGTTTTTAGAATTGATGTAATTATAATGGGATATCGATTTTCTATATTCCTAATGAAATTGTAAATGAAATTTATGTTATTTCTGCTAAAAATCTACTTTAATGTAGTTGAATTTTGAAATGTTTATCTAATAGTCTGAGAAAAATTCTAACAACATTAGGTTTTACGTTGCGTCTAGGGGGAGGGGCTAGCCATAACACGTTTCTGCATTTTTATCTTCTATGTTTTTTCCATGAATTCTATACTTATTTGTTTGCTCGCTTCTAGAGCTTTTCCGTTTTACATATGTAACTTTAACTTCATCAAATTTTTCCTTATTGCTGGAGTTAGTATAATAATCTATATTATTCGGGTTGTATAAATCTTTTTTATGCCAGTATTTAAATCCAATGTGACGTCAAGAAAGTAGTTGCAGTAGTGATTTTTAGGTCATAATCTGTGAAGAATTTTACCATTTCTTTTCATCATCTGTTTATGCTTCTTGAATAGCGCCGTCATCTCTATAAAGTCCTATATTGCTGATATCGAACAGATATCTCAATCGCCACTAGAAATATTCCTACTATTTCACATGTTTCTGTTGAATCATATACCCTCATAGCAATGTTGAATTTCTCATTGTTTTTTTTCAGACCACATACATCCATTATGTTACAGCAGTGGTTTGGGGCCCTGTCTTATTTTGATTTCTTTATCGCTAATGTTAAATAGTTTTTGGCTGAATTGGTGCATTCATTACAGGTCATCGGTAATAGACGGGCAAAAATCGTTTATGTCGAATTAGATGAACATACACTCATTCGTGTTTTTATTATTTTTATGCCACTGGTTAATTCTTAAATAATTTCTCGTATATTTATTTACCTGTACATTCGAGAATGTATTTGCTAATTTTTCCAATATTGATCTCAGAGTTGTGAGACCGGTGATGAAAAAGGGTATATTTATTATTATTATTATTATTATTATTATTAATATATATATATATATATATGAAAGAAAAATACAGAAAAAAACAAAATTCTGAATATGCATTATTAATGTTAAAATAAAGTCGACGTCGGACGTTTCGGTCTATTTAAGACCATCTTCATGGACATTTTCATTTAAACATAATTAACATTAAAACTTATAACAATTTAACACAAAAGACGATGGACATGAAAGCCCAACTAATTCAGACAGATAACTGAAATTTTATACATATCAGCGTTCTGTTTAAATATGATCACGTAGTCGTCTCGTGGGCGATGTTGTTAAGACGTATTCGAAGATGATTTCCAAAAATTAAAATATAGTTTATAAAATATGTTTTTTAGAACTGTTCCATCGTTTTTAAAATCACTTTTGGATTTGCATTGTAACGGGAAAGACTTTCAAGCTTGTTGAAGACATAAGAACCAATTTGATCACTACGTATTCCAACATCAACGGAAGAGATTTCTTTAATTGTTTATAAAAATTTTAATTATGTTAATGAAAATGTCCATGAAGATGGTCTTAAATAGACCGAAACGTCCGACGTCGACTTTATTTTAACATTAATAATGCATATTCAGAATTTTGTTTTTTTTCTGTATTTTTCTTTCATACTGTCGGATTTATATCCATATATTTGCTTACATATATATATATATATATATATATATATATATATATATATCAAAGAAAGACCCAAAATTTTAAAATCCATTATGAAACTACGAGAGAAAGCATATTGAAGTCTGTATAAACTAATTAATATTCGCGCGTCATATTTAAATCGCATGCAAAAATTAAACTACGAATAAATATTTGATAAAAAGTTTTCCGATAACCGTTACATATGACGTCAGTTTGAAATGATTCCAATTACTGCGATCTGAAAACGTCACTGGATTTAATCAGAAAATATTGTCTGTCAACATCAAATTTTTGATAATAACTTAGACAGTAGAAACTACTTTAAGAAAACATTTAACAATATTTTTTTAGATATAATTAATATGAAATAATTTCGGATTAAAAGAAAAATAATTTCTGAAAAAATGGCGTCACTTTTTGATTAGTGGGGATTCTCCAGTATAATAGTCCTGTGCAAGACGAGGCGACTATTGTATGTATACAAATCTGCGCGTATATATGGGTGTGTCAGTCTCTTTTGTGTATGAGAGTGTGTATGAAATTATTTATGTATGAGACTGTCTGTGGGCATATGAATGCGACATGAAGTGTCACCATATATATATATATATATATATATATATATATATAGCTAGCTAGCTGTCTCAGTCTATTCATATCTACCTGTCTCAGTCTTTTCATATCTATCTATCTATCTATCTATCTATCTATCTATCTATCTATCTATCTATCTATCTATCTATCTATCTATGTCCCCGTATTACTCCGTGTTCTTAGTATTGGTATAATCGTGAGAGTGTATGGCTCTGTCTTGAGGTGAGTGTTTGAACTCTATATTCAATTTTCCCTTTGGGTGATTGCTTCTCCTCGGCTCTATCATGGTCTGTAAAGACCAAACTCAGTATCGACCGACATAACGGAACTGAATCACTCGTCGTTCTTACAACTCTAAGTATCGGAGCAAATGCCACAAAGCAGTCGCCAGCGAACTTCGACAGCTGCAGATCAATATCTTTCCGTTAACAGCGTGTAAGCGATCGATCACGCAGGCTCATAGTTTGATTGAGGCCACTAAATCGATATAAGTCCACTAATAAAGAAAAACGTATTTAAAATGGCAAACAGTAAAATAAAATCGCTAAGCACCATCTCATTTTTTAACACGTTATCAAATGATGCTTGTTTGTTTTGAAAGTTAATAAGAAATGTGATTTGAATTAATTCTAACTCTATTTATTTCTCGCTTTTAGACCATTGAAATTTAAACATACGTATATTTGATACATGATGGAGTACTCGGCGTGGTGCAATTATTAGCAACTTTCTTGCTAGATCAATTACGACTGAGTATTGAGTACAATTCTTACTGGGTGCTCCATGCTTACTCGTTCCACAAGTAAACTAAGCTTACTAAATCGCTGCATCTGACATTGTTGTAAAACTATGTCTTAGATTTATCCCTCTTACGCAAAGAAGCTAGTCGTTTCAAATGGCCTAATATGATTTAAATTTTCTCTACGACTGACATGAAATTTAGATGAGCGGCGTCAATTTCATGAGTAAACATACAAATACTTAATAAATGTTATACATCCACAGTAAAAAAAAAAAAAAAAAAAGAAAAGGCTAGCTTCTTTTTGCAAGAGTGATAAATCTAATGCTTTTTGTATTTGATCCTAGAATTTGGAAATCATTTTGAATTCCACTTGGAAGTGTGACAGATAGTAACCTAAATTTCTGCAATTATTTGGCTTTAGCAATGTGTCATCGTCCTTAGAATGTACAGAAACTTCTGAAGGTCTTGTATTTCGCAGGTTAAAATTGGTAGAAAATAGTTATTATATATGTGCAATCTGACTAAATTCTGTTTCAACATTGAGATTTTTATTAAAAACAAAACTATTTTTATTTATTTCAAATTCATCGGAGTTTCCATGTTTTGTTGTTTCATAAGCTAGCCTTAACTCCACCTTAATACCTCATCATTTAAATGTATTACTCGTTAAATATTCCACCCTAATTATGCTCTACATTTCTTATATAACAATCTTTTAATACTCCAATAAACTACGATTAATACTCCGCCATCTTAATACACTACTTTTAATACTCCGACGTCTTAATCTGTCACCCTTTTAATATAACGTTATTTTAATATTCCACTGAATTTATGTCCCATCCTTCTTATATTCCACACTTGCCTTTTTCCCCTTTAATATACAACACTATTAAAACTCCATCCTTTCAATTTTCAACAGATTTAATACAACACTTTTAAAAGACCCAACCCTTTTAATAGACAATATTTTAATACACAATCTACTTAATAATATTTCTTTCTAATGTTTTTTTTTTTCTGTAGGAGGTCCTGGCCCACTGCAAATATCTTTTCTTTATTATATATAAATAACCATGCTTCTTGAGAAAGATAAATGAGTAGTTACGCTTTGTATTCTCCACAGTTGGAAATTTTTCTTTTTTTAGACTGGTTGTCAATAAAAACTACAATGCCCAGGCTACTTTGTTATTTAACCCATTGCTGGAGGGAAGAGAGGGATTCATGTCTTCCAAAAGCGAATGTAAAAAGATTAATTGATTAATTACGTGGGCATGTGAAGCAACCACAGATGCAGGTAGAATGTACGCAACTACCTCGGCCACATATTTATCGAAATCCTCTGTTTTTTTTTCTCCCAGGTTTTCGCTTCAGTATTTCTTTCTTTTTCTTATTCTTTTTTACCTTCGAAATTTCCTTCTGTCTACTTCAGTTCTTCTGCCTCTTGCTACTTGTCACTTGTAGAACTTTTCTTAGCGCCACTTCTACTTCCTTTAACTGCCGCCTTATTAATGTTTCTGTTGAGCAAAAGCTGAACAAGCAAAATGGCGCTCAAAATCTGAAGGAGTCCACATTAATTTGTCGTTTATTGCCGCTGATTTTTTTTCTGATTTTTCCTTTGATGCGCCGCGACGTAAAAAAAGGAGGGTAGGAAGTGAACTCATTCACCATGACGTGTTTTTATGAAGGCATTTACATCATTATGAACGTCGAAAACTTTTTTCCACCTACGTTCGCTCGCAGACATAGAGATACATGTACGTAAGCGCACGTGCTCACAAATACATAGAAAATATTCATATAAAACTGCATACGTATTAAATACTCTCATGGTAAAATATATTTGTCATGACAATATGTATGTATAGCAACTTTAACATTTTGACACATAATATATTTAGGCAGCAATCCTTCGTTTAAACATGTTCAATTAAATAGAACGAATTGAAGATGTCGGTTAACGTTTTTGATATGAAACAAGACGTTTGATATCAGAGGAAAGCTTGTTAGGTTCCGAATACTTTCTACGGTCGTCGATCATTTTCAAGAGAAGAAGGCAGGAAATCAAATTGCTGTTGAATCTCCCGAACTTTGAAATGAACGCCGGTTAACTGCTATTTTAATGTTACAATGAAAAGAAATTTTAACATGTGCTAATTTAGATTGAAACAAATTTTATTAATAGTTGGTAGCTTTTTTTTATTGATTGATTGATGATTGAACTGTTGCTTTGTAAGACTTATCAACCACTTATGGATTATTTAAGCCGAAACATATTTTAGATTCTAAGAAAATTTTAATAATTTCCCCCCAATCAAAATGATAGTGTTATTAGGGCGCATGGTGAGAGTCAATGAGAAAACTTTAGTGAGTACATGTGAGGAGAAGGACAATAAAAGAATAGGTTCCAGGAAAATCGAATATGGCGATTGACGTTGCATTTAATTTTTTTAAGATTGTAGGTGACAGGGAGGCAAGAAACCGGAAAGGCGTTCCAAAGACGAGAAGTGCGAGAAAATAAATTATTAGAATACGGTTTCAACTAGCTGGTTCAATAGTAAAATAGTGAAATGCAGAAGCACGCCTAAACTCATGAGGTCAAGACAGAAAGGAGAGAATCTCATCAGAAAAATTGCCATGAAAATATTTGTAGAAAAGACAGAGAGAAACCACGTTACATGGGTGAGAAAGTGACTGAAGTCGAGATGCTAGGGATGTAAGAATGAACTTAAGAATGCTAAGTGGTAGAATTGAACGTAACAGAGGCAGTAGGAATTACCGGAATTAAATGAGAATATAGGAATGAACGTAAGAAAGCGAGAAGGTAAAAATGAATGAAAAACATGCGTAGAGTTAGGGATAGATTTAAGAAGCGAGGAGTTAAAAACAAACTACAGAAATCTAGGTGTCAGGAATGAACGAAAGAAAAGGATGAGATATGAATTAACGTAAGAAGAAGAGGAGATAAGAATGAATGAAAGAAAACTAGGAAGTAGGAATGTCCGAAAGAAATGTATGAGGTAGGAATGAACAAAAGAAAGCAAAGAGATAGGAATAAACGTAAGAAAGCGATGAGTTAGAAAGTGCAAGGCCGAAGGAATGACAAAAAGAAATCGATGTTGTAGGAATGAACGAAAGAAAGCTAGGAAGTCGTGATGAACGCACAAATGCAAGAAGGTAGGGATACACATAATAAAGCGAGGAGCTAAGATTTAATGAAAGAAATCTAGAAATGGCCTAAAGAATTAGAGGAGATACGAATGACTGAAAGAATGCTAGGAAGTAGGAATGAACGAAAGAAAGCAAGGAGTTAGGATTAACCGAATGTAAGCGAGGAGGAGGGAATGAACGTAAGAAAGCGAGGATTTAGGAATGACCGAAAGATTGCGAGGAGAAAAGAGCGAACGTAAGAAAACAAGAATAAAGGAATGCACGTAAGAAAGCGAGGAGGTAAGAATGAACTAAAGAAAGATAGTAGATAGTAATGACCGAAAGCAAGGAAAGAGATAAGAATAAGAGTTAGTAATGAACCATAAGATAGCGATGTGGTAGGAATGAACGTAAAAGAGCGAGGAGATAGGAATGAACGAAAGAAAACCATGAAGTAGTGATGAGCGAAAAAATGCGAGGAGTTAGGAATGTACCTAAGAAGTCGAGGAGATAGGAATGAACGAAAGAAATCTAGGAGGTAGGAATGACTGAATGAAAACAAGGAAATAATAATGGCCGAAAGAAAATTTGGAAGTGGAAACGAACGTAAGAAATCAAGGAGGTAGAAAATGAACGAAAGAAATCGAAGCAGTATGAATGGCCGAAAGAAATCCAGGAGAGAGTAATGAACATAAGAAATCGAGGAGCTAGGAATGAAAGAAAGACATCGTGAAGAGAGGAATCAACGTAAGTGTGAGAGGAGGTATGACTGAACGCATGCAAGGAAGGAGGTATGAATATCTGAAAGAAGGCGAGGAGATAGGAATGAAGTTAAGAAAGCGAGATAGTAGGAATGAATGTAAGAAAGCGAAGAGATAGAAATGACCGAAAGTAACCGAGGAGATAGGAATGAAAGTGGGAAAGCGAGGAGATAGGAGATAGATATGAAATCAAATAGGTAGGAATTACGGAAAGAGAGGATATAGGAATGAACGTAAGAAAGCTCGGGGGTAGGAAATAACTATAAAAAGCGAAGTGATTGGAATGAGCGTAAGAAAACGAGTATGTAAGAATGACCTAAAGAAAGATTGGAGGTATGAATAAACGAAAATAAAGCGACCTGGAATGAAAGCGATGTGGTAGGAATGAACGCAAGAAAGCGAGGTGCTAGGAATGAACGATAGAAAGTGAGGTCGTAAGAAAGAACGAAAGGAAGTGGGGTGGTAAGAAAAAACGAAAGATAATGAGGAAGAATCAAAGAAAGAAAGATAATGAGAAAGAATGAAAGAAACCTTTGTAGTAGTAATGAAATGAATGACGACTGAAATAAATCGAAATAAAATAACTGATTAGTTTTCTACTTGTTATCCACTCTTTACGTTTTATTTAAAGCCAGAAAATATTATTATATTGTAAGATTTTCTTTTCGATATCAATGATTTAGTGATACAAATCTTAATAATTAACCCATAGCTGAGGGGAGAAAAGAACTTCGCCGAAAAACATTAAACGAGAGACACTAACAAAGATATATTTTTGAAGAACTTGCATTTTGGGATTGCAAGTGTCGGTTTTTGTAGATCTTTTTTTCCTTCCTTTAACAATTCTTTAAGAAATCGATTTATTTTTATATCTATCCCGTGTTTGTCTGGATAGGGTAGTGTCTAGGACGACGAAGACATACGAAGATTGTTTTTTGTTTTTTATCATATACATCAGTCGTTCTGACCTGATAACGAGTGAAAAACATAGTAAGAATCGCATAAATATCCAAATATTTCTTATAATTTTCATTCTTATTTTTGTTGTTCGTTTTTGCGTTACTGTTAGAACCCCATTGTTGCATGAAAGGATTGCATGTATTTCACTTATTATTCAGACTGACATGATAATCTTTGTTGTTTTGATCACAATATTTAGCTTGACAGAAACTTGGCCGATCGTTCGGATTAAAATAGAAAGTACAAAATGTCTCTCTAAAGAAGTTTGAAGAATATATTAAACGGAATGTTGTGATACAAAGCTAAGTTTGAACTGATTCAGTTATTCTTATCAAATCGTGAAAGTTCTCATAAACGGTCACTTTTCAAAACCTTTCGTACTAATTTAGACGTCCCCCAGGGGGGGGGGGTCTATCCATGCCCCTGCTCTTCTTAATTTTCATGAGCTTCATCAGCTCTCAATTTGGTATCTATGCTTATGACAACTATTTAATTCGGTTTCGATATTAAATCTCATCAGTTCGATAAGGCCAAATTGGCGGTTGATCTAAAAAATAACATAAAGTCAGTTGTGAACAGGAGTAAATGAAGGCTTGTTAATTTTAACGCCTCCAAAACAAAACTGCTCTGTTGCTCACATCCAAGAGAGTGACTCATTGTGCCTTTAATAATAATAATTTGATCCATTAGGGCAAATTGGTGGCTGAGCTAAAAAATAACATGAAGTCAGTTGTGAACAGGGGTAAAGGAAGGCTTGTTAATTTTAACGCCTCTGTTGCTCACAACCAAGAGAGTGACTCATTGTGCTTTTTCTTGCTGACATTCTCTGCTAAGTTGAAGTGGAAAGACTATTGAATCCATTGCTAGATTTGCTGCTAAGAAACTTGGTTCACTGTGTCGTGCTGAATCTATATTACATATCTATACCTCTACTATTTTCCCATGCTTAGAATATTGTTGTTACATATGCTCCGAAGCTCATGAAAATAATGAGAGATTCTTGATAAAATCTAAATACAAATCAGTAATCATTGGTGTTGACCTGGCGTCCACTTCAGTCACTTTTATACCACCTTAAAATTGCTTTTTTAATAAACACTTTCTAAACAATATGCATTGAGTATTCGCGAAAGGGCTTTCGATAAAAATATCTAAATGTGGAAATGTGCTTTCCTTAAAAAGGAAAATGAAGCCTTGATGAACTGTGACGCTGTTTGTAGCTAATCAGACACACACACACACATATATATATATATATATATATATATATATATATATATATATATATATATATATATATGCATATAAACATTATTTATATTCACATACTTATTCCATTTTAATTCTACACAAGTCTAATTATAAAAAGCCCTAAAAGGATGATGACAGTAGCGCTAGTGCAATTGAAATTCAAATACGTCTCTGAGTGTGTGTGCGTACGTGCGTGTGTTCGTGCACGTGCTTTGCTTGCCTTTGTCAGACTGGGGCAAACAGATGCTAACGTAATTCAGAAGCTAAAACTAAAAGGTCGTTAGAAAAGAAATGGCTTGTTTTCTCAGATGTTCTTTCATCATCATCTAACGCGTAGTCGTCATTCGCAAAAGGCTTAACAGGTCATTGAAGACTCCTGAACTACTTGCTTGATTTCGACGGTTTAAATAGAAAAGAGAGGCGTTTGTCTCTTTGACTGCGCATGTGGAACTGCGAACCAGTTGACAAAAACAGAATAAGCGAAACGGTCGACAGGAAAACCGAAAAGCATCGAGTATTAAAAAAGAAATGAAGTGTTTTGCGAGAGACTGTGAAAATGAAAGCAAGAAAGCAGATGCTAATAGTGGGTAGGAGGGATAGAGAAAGAGAGAGAGAGAGAGAGATTGTATGCAACGAAAAGTAGAAAGAGTAAAAAAGAAGAAAAGTTGATTGAATGTCAGAAACGAAAGAAAACGAAGGAATTTGACAAATATAAAAAAGAGAACAAGAAAAAATGAAGAAAATCAAAAGAAAGAGCAAAAGAAGGAAAGAATCGCTTTCAAGGTGAAACAGTGGATAAGAAACAGGATGCACATGAAATTATACGGCTAGTGACAGAAAAAGAAAAGGAAACTATATAGATTAAAGTGTGTGTGTGTGTGTGTGTGTGTGTGTGTGTGTGTGTGTGTGTGTGTGTGTGAAGAGAATGACAGAAACAAATGACGAAGACGACACCAATTGTGCAGACAGATGCGATAATCATCATAGGTTTTGCGTCTGCTTATTTACGCCTCAAGTCAAACATCAGTAAAATAACAAACAAAACAAACAGTTCTTTCGAATTACTGATTGGATCAGATATGCCCAACCGTCGCATCCTTCACACTGGGGCTCTTTGCAAAATGTTATGGTTTAATTATCCCAAGTTTTAGAATCTAAAAATGAAAATTAATTAATAAAAATGCTAACAATCATACCAAATGTAAAAATAATATTGCAAGGTGAGAAAGCGTCCTCACCAGTTTATACCGTTTCCTTTTCCGGATTTTTTGAAAATGGAAAAATAGACCACAAGGTAAGTGATTTAATTTCAGAATACTTAAACTTATGCGATAACAATTTGCACCAAAAGTTCAGTGTTTCCGCTGAAGTCAGCGAGTGTTGATGTCTCGTCTTTTTTGAATAACAGATTTAAACTTTTACGCAAGGTCTTTTTGAAACAAGTAATTGCCTTGATCCATTCTTTGACGCAGACAGTATCGAATACATTAAATCCATCTTTAAATGCAATGGGATACTTTACTTTGTGTTACAAACGACTTTTCCCCAGGTTAAAGATATTTCAGATTTCGATAGCAGAGGTAATCACGTAGGATAGATCTGAACTCAAATGTCCTAAACACACGAAACCTTTTTATATCAAATCTCAGGGCTATTAATGCGCTGGCGATAAAGCAAATACTGATTGAAAAGAGAAAAATTCCCATCAGCGTCAAAACCGGAAACTAAAGAAATCGGAAGTAGCGAAAAACGACGACAAAAGTAAAAAAATGTAAAAAAATAAAGATTATTAATGAAAAAGAGAACGAAAGAAGAAAACATGAAAATGAGAAAGTAATAGCGAAGAAAGAGAAAAGAATAGACGTATGTTCTGAAGAAAAACATGAGAAAAAACGTGTGCAAAAAGTAAAGAAGGAGTAAACAGTAAGGAAAACAAAGAGAAAACGATGTAGGAAGTAAAAAGACGGAAGAAAGTTACAAAAGAGGGGGACGAATGAAAGAAAGAAATTAAATGTAGAAAAGAAATACTAAAAAAAGAGGAAAGAAATAAAGAAAGAAAATAAGATGAATTAAAGAAAAGAATGAAGAAAATATCAATGCAAATCAAAGAAAAGAATGAATGGACGAATTTGGGAAAACGATTAATGACTCTTCCTGTTACTCAATTGCGTATCTTTATTTCTCTCTCTTTCTGTTCATTATCACGTTCCCTCTTTGACGTTTTATTCGTCATTGTATTCATTCTCCATATTGTTACCTCATTTTTCTTTGATTGCTGTAAGTAGAAACACCTTTAAAAGAGAAATAATAACCTAAACATGATCCTGAACATGAACGGATGGATTGGGATATTAGTTCAAATAATGTCGTCTAATGACAAAGACTTATCTTAGATGTTTAAGTAAATATGAGCAAGAAAGAAAGAAAGAAAGAATAAAAATATGTCTGTGTAATAAAATATGAATAAGGTTTCTTTTTCTTCCGGTGATACAACATTTTTATTCGAAATACCCCAAGCAAGACAATAAAGCCTCTAAGACACAAGAGGTCACTGTGTGTGAAAGAATTAGAAAACGAAAGCATTACTGAGCAGCGAAAACATTAGATGAGTACTCAGGAAGACAGTAGATAACGAATGACACTGCACTTTACTTTTTTTAAGATCAAATATGGCTGAAAAGCAAGAAGCTGGAGGAGATTTTCACGAGAGAGAAGCGCGAGAAACTAAAATGTTATCATAAAACTTACGGTTACCTTTAACAAATTCAACTGTAAATTGATGAGACCTTATTTCTAATCTAGAGGTGCGTTTAAATTTCTAGGCACCATAGAGTAAATCTTATCAGAATAATTAACATGACTTATCCAAACAAATAACTGATATTATAAAACTTTCAGTTATTTGTTTGGATAAGTCTTGTTCTTATGTACATCGTCTTTGTCATGTTGTATTGATAATGCTATATTTATGAATATGTCCTGAAGATGGTTTATTAGACCGAAACGTCAGACGTTGACATATTAACATTAAAACAGCATAATTGTATATAAGGATTTTTGTTTTGTTTTTTCCGTATATATTTTTCTTCATATATATATATATATATATATATATATATATATATATATATATATATATATATAATAAAAAAATACAGACGATTCAGAAAAATAGAAAGGGAAAAAATATTATATTAAAAGAGGAAGAAAAAATCCATTTATTAAAAAACTTCGGTTTGAAGAGATGAATATTTGTATATATTCATGAAATAAATTATAACCGAATGGATTCTTAAGGATTCTCTGTACTTATGATTATTATCTTGAACTGTTTATTACATTGAACTCTCTTTAGACTCATGTCCTCCTTAGAATTATTAACGGATATATATATATATATATATACATATACATATATATATATATATATATATATATATATATATATATATATATATAATGCTTAATCATCGGTACGTGTTTAGACAATGTAAAGATTTGTGTTTGATCTGTTTTTAGTTATTAAAATTATGGCAATAAAATATTTATAACCGATTTTGTAAGCCAGATATACGTACTCTTTGAGCTCTGATACATACGAATTTGATACACACGCATTTGGATCCTCCGTTACCCACCTATTTGGGAACACAGACTTTTCTTTTTTATGTGTAGCACGGCCATTTTTGTCATTTGTAGCTCTTCGAAATGTTTCTATTTTTATTATCGTTCCCCCTCCCCTTTTTATACCCTTCATTTTAATAAATGTTTCTGGCTGGTTCACTCTGTCCCTTTCGCTTTCAACATAACTTGTGTATGACAAACTCTTTAAGCCCGTTTTTTACATTATATGTCTAATAAATTTCAACTTTTTTTTCTGATTCTATGCATAAGAGTTGTTTTTGGTTTCCATTTTCCTTAAAACTTCGTCCTTGCTCCGTCCATGGTATTCTTTGTTGCCTCAAGTCTACTTTTCATCTGTGAGGAAATTGCGCATCATTTATTTCTAAACCGAAGAGAAAACAAAATAATATCTCAATAATCTTCTGTAATTTTGATCGACAAGAGATGATGATTTCTTGCATTATTTACATTACTCTGTTATCCTCATCATTGCCATATTCACAAAGCTAGGCCACACAAAAAATTCCTGAGCCGACCAAGCATAGAAATGAATACGATATGGAACCAATAATAAGGAATACTAGAGAAAAGCAATGACCACCAACAAAAGAATTGCAATATAAGCTGTGGTAAAAAATGAAATAATAACAAAAGTTGCGCACTGGTTCTGTTCGAAATTCCAAATACCATCGGCGGCATCGTCGGGAATAAGGTGATGAGTATAACAGTCCGAATAATGCAAGTAATCATCATGCCTCATCTCAGAGATATAGGCAGATAAGTGATGATGAGGAGCACATTAGAAAATAACTCGTTTTCTCTTTTGCTGCTTTGCAGTGTTAAAACGTGTCATGATTGGTTCAATGTTGGTAAAAGATGATTAACTGTTTCGATATAAGCAACATTCGGTATTCATTGATCGAAGTTAGTGTTAAGCCAAGTTGAAATTTATAAAACTTCTTAAAACAGTTTTTCATGAAAATCGGATTCTCAAGTTCAATATTATGTTATTTCCTTCCTAATCTTTGGTTTAAGGTAATGTGGGAAGTCACCATCTTGATTGTATTATTATCTTCCTTTCTAATTACATGTGACACCCATTTTTTTGTTTTTTTTTTGCTGTTGTTCATATTTTTATTTGGCTAAGCAAATTCTAGAGATGAAACCTGTTAAAGGTCTTGTTGCGTGTTTCTGCTTCTAGTTCAACTTAGAGCACTAGCAGCCAAACATTTGATACGTAAATGACGAGCTGTCATCCTTTGTAGATGTAAAAAAAGTGGAATAAATTTCAACTCAGACATATTTGCATTGACATATATATGTCAAATAAATTATAAATTACACAAAAACAATTCTCTGAGGCAATCATATGAACATGTGAGTTTTCACTAATTTTCATGTGGTAAATTAAAATTTCTGAATAGTTTTGCTCTATCATCTCTAGTTTCATTTTATTCTACATATCACGTTTTTATTATACTGCATATAAAGTCAAAATATAATGTGTTTATTTTCTCTATTACAAAGTCATATTATAAAAAGCAGCATAGATACAAGATAGGAATTAAATTACTTGGATAATAACATACATACATATCATGATAAAGCAGTCAGAAGTGTGTTTTTGGTCGATCCCATATATTTTGCATCCAGTATGTTGCACGGGAGCATCCAGTAGGAGTCACCCATCATGCTAGGGTTCCACTTGCCTTGGTAGTTTCTTTCCATCTTTGTAATATCTTGGTGGAACATTTCTCTATGCTCATCACTCACTGCTCTGAGTTTTGGAGGGAAGATGCCAAATGAGAGAGTGAAGAAAGTGAATTTTGAGTGACATTCGCCATCTTATATCCTCATAAGCCTATCATAACTTCACGATACACTTTTGATAATCTGGTACCTGTCTATTACCAAGAAATCCACGACAGACTGACTTAAATTCTTCTCATGCTTTCAGGCAATTTATGATAATAAAGGCCTTGTTTCGTGCGCTGAATCTGGTGATCCTTACATTTACAGTGACCAGGTTCCAATGCTTAAGCTGGGATGCCAGGATCTCTAACTTCTGCTTGGATAGATGAGGCAATATCTTTCAGGTCTTTTTTGGGTGATCCAGTGAGGCTCACTGCTAATTGCTGCTGAATAAACAGGGACATTGTCTTTAGAAGAGACTAACTTGGCAAAATTTTCCTCAGAAGACAATTGTTCATATGATGAAGGAATATGGTATTTATGTGCTGGGGCTGAAGGGACAAGGAACAATCTCACAGCTAAAGAAAACTTGGAATATTTGATTTTTTAAAGAAGTATTGAAACCAGTTGTATATGTTAGACAAAAATAGCCTTTGTCTGCATGGCTTCGTTGCTCTATCCAAACCATCGGGACGGCAAAGTTGAAGGCTTCTTTCTTGTCATGAAATTATGCAATCAGTACATTTTAACAGGATGTGTGGGGCCCAGGATTTTTCCTGATCTCCAATTATCAGGGGCGAGGAGGAAGGGTAATTTCCGGTTCTGTGCAATTGTCGGGAAATTCTTCCTACACGCGTAACAGAATGATTTTACCTTGTTGCTGCATCGTCGGTGCTTTGAAGTGACTGAAGCAATTGCAGAGATATATATCCTAGATCACAAAAATATGGAAAACAACATAAACATTGATCATATATATGTTTACGTCCATGTACATCGGGCATTCGAATTTGAAGAGGATTTCATTTCACCGCAATTAAACTTAGCCCGCCCGGCCGAGCATAGGCTGCCAAAAGCATTATTCACTTTTTTAAAGAATACAATTCATAAAATTAAAAAACAACAACACAAGGTCCTAAATAAGACACATAAGGCGGCCTTGAATGCAAGTACATGTACACATTTTACGTATATGTATACATGTATATCTCAAAAACTAGGGGTGATGAGTGAAAACTGATTTCATATGAGATCAGTACCCCAAAAATGTTATATCACCTATTTTTATGCATACTTATACTTCTTTGTAAACCGGAGTTACTAGCAAAAGAAAAAAATATAGTATTGTGTACACAGCTGAAAAATACTGGAAAATTTATAGCGTTAGAGGTATTGTGTGTCACTGTGTGTATGATTTAAGCCATTGGGTTTTTGTGTTTTTCTACATACCGCATTCTAGAATGAAAAGCGGAAGATTATTTTCTAGCTATTTTAGTCTTCAAATAGCGTCAACAAGCGAGCCTCTTGTCAAACTAAGTGGGATTAATCTCTACAGTACTAGCTCCCAGATCGATATGCAAAAAATGTTCGAATTTGTTATGTTCATTGTAGCCGGACAGGCAAGATTTGAATGATATTGTTCAGATGTGAGTGACTTGACGACAAAAGGGTTCTGTTTGAAGTCCTGTGTTATAACTGTGCTGTTGAACTTTCTTGTGTCATAATGTAGCACATTCTGAAAAATATAAGAGAGAGAGAGAGAAAGAGAGAGAGGGGGAGAAGAGAGAGGGGGAGAAGAGAGAGGCAGAAGAAAGAGAAATAGAAAGAGTTGTAGCTGCTACAACGTTCTTTTTTTTTCTTCCAATAAATCCACTTTAATTTTGTTTGGGTCCCATTTTGCGGCGCATTTTGTGGCTCCGGTAACATTAATCGACTATCGTTTGATTAAATCACATCAACTATTTCTTTTAAGTGTGAGAGGGAATGTGAAGTGGGTTTTTTCTTGTACTGGAAGAGTTGTGACTGGTCATTTGCAGATATATTTCTCTGTGGTTTGCATAATGTTTCTTTGTTGAATTTAACAAAATGTACTGTGTATTTTGAATTTTTGAAGGTAGCAACGCTTTTAGTTGTTGTTGCTTCAAACTATATCAGAAAAAATCGGTATATGTCGTGGTTCTGTTTTTAAATATATAGCATCGACTAATTCAATGTGGAAAGATTTGCGTTTATTTTAGCCTGATTTTAATCCTTTTGTTAACAAGTAAAAAATGATATTACTGAAGTGTTCAGTTTTCAGCGTGTTTGGTATATTTTTTATGTGCATGTGTAACGAAGTTTTTTTTTCTTCGATTTCTTGTAATTTCTCCTTGATTTCTCTTTGAATTTTCTTCAGTTTGTTTTTGATTTCGTTCGTGAGAGACAGAGGACAGTAATACTGGTTGAATTTTGATAAGCAGAATTTTGTCTGCGGTAGAAATTGAAGCAATGGTCCCATTTGCGTTTTTGGTGATAACAGCAGTCGTGAAAGGCGAATGCAAAAAGAGTGCCACTTACTTGTTTGATTTAGGCAAAAGATATAAGTAACAAGCAGATACGTAAAGAAAAATAATGAAGGAAAGTGAGAAGAAAGAAGGAAATATCAAATACAAGAAGATAGAATGCATAGTTCTTAGCAAGAGAATAAGCGAATTGCAAACAAGTGCAGAAATTTAAATATCTGGGAAGTGTTTTAACAGTTGACGTAAAGTGCAACACTGAAATCCGAAGGAGTATTGGAATAGCAAAGGAAGCATTCAAAACCTAAGCAGGGTACTAAGAAATAGAAAAAAAATCGCTAGAAACAAGTAAAAGAGTACTGCACTGCTACGTGATATGTGTCCACATGTATGACAGTGAGTGCTGGACAATCTCCTCAAATATGAAGAAGAGAATTGAAGCCATAGAAATGTGGTTCCATGGACAGAACATGTGAACAACAACAAGGTTTAGTAAAAAGGAAACAAAAAGGAAACTGATACTTAACATCAGAAAGAAACAGTAGAGGTTTCTAGTGTACATAATGAAGGAGGAGGGTTTGGGAAATCTTACACTCACGGGAGACGGATAGAGGGCAAGAGGAACAGATGATAGAAACGCATAACGTATTTAGTGAGCTTTAATAAAGGGATGGTTAAATAGGACTTAGGAGAAATAACAGAAAGACAGAATTTATTAAGAGACAGGACATTATGGAGAGCCTTGATCGCCTACGTCCTGAAGGGACACGAAACATAAGGAAGAAACAGCAGTACTGGCTATCTGTAATTGTTCTCCATCTTTTGAGTTTGTTAAAAGTTTGTTGATTTCGGAGTTCTGTCTTGTAAAGATGTTATTTTGCTGTTTAGTTGCGTTTTTGTGTTGTGCATTTTTCCAATTTGCTTGTTTAAATCACGTCGTTTCTCAATAATTTGTTGCGTGTTTCTGCTTCTAAATAAACTAAATGCAGTGACAACTAAAATTTTCACATGTAAATGATGGGTTATCATCATTTGTAGAGGTAAATCAAAATGAAATAATTTCAAGACGGAAATATTTTCATGTATTTTTATATGACCAATAAATGATTAACAAAAGAGAGGAAATATACTAATGAGTACACAACTAGAAAAAAGTAAATATTCTACCACATTCTAGAATTAAAAACTAGAATTATGTCAAATATTTTATCAGATTGAAACAACGCCACCTAACGGTCGTCTTGGTAGACTGTGGATAGTCTTCACAGCCTAAAAGATATGGTGAATGATTAAGGAATTATTATTAAGTACACAGTGCCACCTGTCGATGTTAGGACATTGATAAAAAAATTTATTTTAAATACTGACTTTCAAGATCATCCAACTCATTTCATCTGTAACATGATTGGGAGAACACACCCTTACTGTCTCACTTTTCTGGAACATTTGGCCTTGTGGCAGATTAAGTTTTGGTTTTCTTTCTTTCATTTTTAACGCTTGAGTTCGGGCTTGTGTATCGCTGGCCAAAGTAATACTTTTGTTAATTGCTGTATACGTGTCATAGTCTAGAAGAAATTTGCACTAGCCTCGAATCCTTCTTTGACTCCTTTTCAATATATGAAAGCGAACAGACCATTTAGAGATTTGAGTGAATAATTTACGTAACCATGGAAACATTTATTAAATTTGTTTTTCTTGTAAACAAAGGAGCAGTAAAATGACGAAGTCTCCTTTCGCCCATATTTTATACCTCGCATATAAAAACCGGATTTGCTCTTTTATTGGTTCGTTCCGTTGCGACCGTATTCCACTAAATTCTTCCATCATAAAGAAAGCTGCATTTCTTTTATTTTTGCGAGACACATTTTGGAACACCTAATACTTATTTCCACACAACAGTCTATTTTCCAAGTGAAATCTCTCTCTCTCTCTCTCTCTCCATATATATATATATATATATATATATATATATATATATATATATATATATATATATATATATATATATATATATATAATATATATATCCCAAAATTGTAAGACTCACTAAATGAGTTTTTAATAAGATTTCATTTATTTTTTTATTCTTTCATTTTAGTCAGTTTCGTTTGCGGACTGACTGTTTATAATATTTGGCATTTGTGATTGGAATGCAGTTTTCGACATTTAACAATGTATGGAATTTAGAAAAATTAATCCTTTTCCAAGAATTGCATTTCCAATTAAGGTAAAAATTTCACCATTGTGTGTATAAATAAGTCAATTAAAGTGTTTAGCATTTCCAAGTGGGCGTATATGAATCAGCTTGAAGAAATGGATTCCCAAAATTGCTGTTGCTGAAATCAAGGTCAAGAAAATTTCCATCTTGACAATACAATAAATTACCCACAATGCGTCACTGAGCTGTATATATAAATCGTGGAAAAAGCACAAAAAACATAGCCTGAATATTGCGCTTAGCATGAAACAGACTGTCGCCTCATCGTGTTGACTTCAATGCACAGTTTTAGATATATATATATATATATATATATATATATATATATATATATGTGTGTGTGTGTGTGTGTGTGTGTGTGTGTGTGTGTGTGTGTGTGTGTGTGAAAAGTTTATATAAATATAAATAAATATATATATGTATAATTATTTATATATTATATGTGCGGTACTTATTAGAAAGCGCTCAATATCAGAGATAGAGCTAACATATTTGGTTGGATAGATGTGAGTTTGCGACCCTGGGTTTCACGCTTTAGCGATCGTCAGACAAACTATTTAAATTTTTTTTAAATTTGGGTTCATCTAGATTGCGTGTATTGGTGTTATTGTGGAAGTGGTGGGGGAACTTTGTCGCTAATAAGACGAATGAGATGGAAGGCATATTTCTCCCTCAACGACCCAAAAAACCAAACAACTGAAAAACCCGAGACATTCAACTTTAATACAAAAAAATGCCCATCAATATGCAAGAAAATGCTAAAATTCGAAAAGGACATGATAAACATAGTTAGAACCTTGAAATTCAAAAGACACTTGGACAGTTTCCAGAAAAAAATCATAGACGACAGGAAAAAATAATCAACTCCAACAAAGTATTCATTTTGGCTGACAAAACCACAAACATGTATACTATAGAACCTACAGCCTACAATCAACTCTTAACCAACAAAATTACACAACTGTACAAAAAGACAAACAAGAACACTATAAACATTATAAACCAAGAAGCCAAAAATATAGCCACCAAATTGAATATAGACAGAAGAGTAAACAAACTAGCTGAACAACATGCTTTCATCACGGCAAAGGACCACAAAGCCAGCTTCGTAGAAAAACCCACATTCAAACTAATTAACCCGGCGAAGAGCGAGATAGGAAAAATTAGTAAAAAGATACTAGAAAATATCAACACCAGCCTAAGAGAAAAATTAGGTCTCAACCAGTGGAAGAACACCAAAGCCGTCATAGTGTGGTTTAAAACGATATATAACAAGAACAAATCCACTTTCATCCAATTTGACATTGTGGATTTTTATCCTTCCATTACAGAAAGCATATTAAATGAAGCTATGCAACTGGCACAACTAAATGTAAAACTCACGGACGGAGATATAAAAATAATCAAGCATTGCCGCAAATCCCTGCTGTTCCACAACAATGAACCATGGGTAAAGAAACAAAACTACAACCTGTTTGACATAACAATGGGTAGCTATGATGGATCAGAAATATGCGAATTAGTAGTCATACTCATCCTATCATACCTGGCCAGAATCCTGGAGAAAAAGGGACACAGGATTATACAGAGATGACGGTCTTATCTTAATAAGGGAATCCAATGGCCCCAAAGTAGACAAATTCAGGAAGAAAATAGTGAACGCCCTAAAAAATATTGGATTCAAAATAAGAGATAAATACAGGCACAACAATAGTAAACTTCCTTGATGTCACTCTTAACCTGAACAACAACACATATGAACCATACCAAAAAGAAAATGACACCCCAAGTTACGTACACACATCCTCCAACCATCCACCTTCTATCATCAAACAAATACCAAAATCAATCAGCCGCAGACTATCTGAAAACTCATCTAACATACACATTTTCAATAGCAAAAAAGCACCATACAATGAAGCCATAAAAGCAAGTGGTTACACACAACAACTACAATATATACATCCACAGCCAAAACGCAGAAACAGAAAGAGAAACATTATCTGGTTTAATCCACCATATAACAAAACTGTTAAAACGAACATAGGCAAAATATTCCCAAACTTAATAGAAAAACACTTCACTGAAGCAAACAAATTATCAAAAATATTTAACAAAAATAACGTAAAGATCAGTTACAGCTGTACGAAAAACATAACAGAAATAATCAAAGGCCACAACAAAAAAATGGCAACCTACAAAAATGAAACCAAGGCTCCAATATGCAACTGCAGAAACAGAACAACATGTCCACTCCAGGGAAATTGCCAACTTACGAACACAATATACAAGGCCAAGGTAAGTACAAACAACAACACTATGCACTACATCGGTGACACCGAAGGTCCATTCAAGAGGAGGAATAACAATCACAACCTTTCATTCAACAACAGGAAATAATCGAACAGCACAACACTTTCTACATACATAAGGCAGCAAAAAGACAAAAATATCACACCAACAATAAGTTGGGAAATATTGAAAAAAGCCCCTGCCTGCAACAACATTACAAAAAATGCCTACTTTGCCTACACGAAAAGTAGCAATAATATCACAAAAACAAAAAAGAACTTACTAAACAAAAAAATCAGAGATAATCTCCAAATGTAGGCATGGGAACAAGTACCTATTATCCGAATTCATACCAAACGGATAAAATAGACAAAGCACCAACAATCACAATTTAATTTCAAGATACCATCAAAATAATTGCATCTATCATTATTATCATTGCACCACCATTAGTAATCACTTTTACCACTTTACAATAACTATTAACTAATATTATCATTACCACCAACACCCAGCACCATCACTTACACATCACACCTACTATTAATATATAAATCCACTACAATCTTTAACGCATATTACTCCCCCAGCATATTTAATACCTTAAAACAATATGATCAGATATAATTTCCATATGTAACCATGAGAATAAACACCTATTACCAGGATTCATAATAAATAAAAATAAACAAATAAATATAGAAAATAAAATAAAATAAAACACCAACAACCACACTTTAGTTCAAGCTAGCACCACAATAATTACATTTATAGGTTTTTATTATTCTCCCATCAACATTACTAATCACTACTAACAATTTACAATAAATATTAACCACTTATATTATTATTGCCACCAACCCTCTCACATATTACTATCACACCATATCTACCATTACAATATAATCCTACCATAATTATTAACGTAAACTACCCCCTCTCCCAGCATATTTAATACCACCATAAAAATAACCAATAAGGATTACAAACTGAAATTTCTACCAGTCACATATACACAGTCACAGTCACAAAAAACAAGGAAATAACCAGCTTTAATATAATAACAATAATAATTTTGTAAATTAAAAATTATAGCAATCTTCAGCTACCATAATTTTACACAGAATACCTATTATCAGGATTTATACCAAAATAAATTAATACATATAACAAAATAAAATAAAATAAAACACCAACAACCACTTTTTAGTTCAAGCTACCACCACTAGCTACCACCACTATAACTACATTCATGGTTTTATCATTCTCCCACCACCGTTACTAATCATTTCTACCAATTTACAATTTCTACCAATTTACAATAACTTTTAGCTAATTATATTATCATTGTCTCCAACTCCTTGCAACATTACTATCACATCAAATCATATAGACCCGTTACTAAATTAAACTACCTTCTCACCCAGCACATTAAATATAAATTAACCAATAAGGATTACAAATTTCTACCTGTTACATATACACAGTCACTAAAAACAAACAAATAACCAGCTTTAAATATAACAAATAACCCTCCATTTTTTTTCAAAAATTTTAAAACAAATATAAATAATAATAATTTTTACCTATCATAATTTTACACAAACCCCACCACACGCATATACATACATGCGAGGAAATATTATACAGCGGAAAAAAACAAAAAATATGACGTATACATTCACGAGACATTCACGAGACATTTCCGCCATACTTCCAATCTTTAAATTTCAACATACAAATGCGTGTGTATAGACACAACACCACCCGTATACATACATATGTCATATCCGAAACTGCCCACATATGTTTATATATGTTTTTATATGTATGAGTCCCGACGGACGACCAAGTATGTATATGTGTCTGCATACATCGATGTTTGCGTTAGTACACTGACATAAGCGACAAAGTTTCCCCCACCATTTCCACAATAACACCAATACACGCAATCTACATAAACCTAAATTTTTTTAAAAATTAATCAGTTTGTCTGACGATCGCTAAAGCGTGAAACCTAGGGTCACAAACTCACATCTATCCAACCAAAATATATATATATATATATATATATATATATATATATATATATATATATATATACTTTACAGCTGGGATTAAGACACTTTTAGTCAATGAACATTTTTACCTACGGAGTTTAATTTTAAAATTTGCAGGATTTTTCAAACTGTTTACAGTATCAATTTGTACTGGGATACTGCTTAGTTGGAGAAAAAAAGAGCGAGAGAGAGAGCTTTATAGGGGACTTAGTGGGAGATATGGCAGAAGAAGGCACCGTTACAGGAATTATATCATGGAGGAAGTAGATCCTGGGTAGGGGGAGGGAGGGAAACCCGATGAGCTGACCTACATCCTGATGGTCACACAGCCAAAGTGTGATTCAACAGGAATCCACGGAAATTAACGAAAACGGGAAAAACAATCAAGATACGAATATAAAGAGAGATAATTCAGAATTATTGATGTATTAAAGTCATCCATATATCAAATTTTGGGGGGAGCGTGTTCAAACCCATACACTTAGATATCTACATTCATGCACATACATACACATGTTAGCCGACTTGTATATACAAATACCCTATGTTAGGATGAAACATTTTCGAAGGATAATAAGCGGAGTTTAGTTAAATTAGAAAAAGACGGGCATTAACTTAAACATAATTAGACAGAATTGTAAAACAAAAGTGAGAACGAATTAGAATTATTTGTAGGTACGAATGTATAAATAAATGCCGTCACCACAGGATATTTGATCTTACCTAGACTTCTATTGAACCAGCATGAACTATCGTAGGAGGACATTCATCTGTGAATCTCTGCTTCTCCCCAGTCCGGACTGAACACTGTAGAACTATTATCCATTAAGAAGAAAACGAACTGATCAATTAACAATCATACTGCACATCTAACTTCTCTTCCCCTCTTTTTATACCCTTACCAATTTCCCATCTGTTTCTCTCCACATACATATCACTCCTCCATCACTTAGTCACTAATATCTCTTGAGGACTATCAATAACATCCTCACGAAATTTTCACTTCTTTACTTTAGTTGTCCTAAAATTGTTTATAGACTATTTCTATTTCTTTTTTCTCATCTTGAATTTATCTGTTGAATTATACTTGATTATCCAGTACATATAGTCATGGTATAACGTTAATATATGAATTTAATAGATAGTTTTTAAAGGTTCACTTACTGATACATATTAGATTACGGGTTGAAGAAGTGACCTAGGAATATATATCTAGGGAAATAATTAGTGATTATACATTCGTACCTAACAATTTTAATTCGTTCTCACTTTTGTCTCATAATTCTGTCTAATTATGTTTAAGTTAATGTCCGGGTTTTTCTAATTTAACTGAACTCTGCATATTATCCTTCGAAATATGTTTCATCCTAACATAGAGTATTTGTATATACAAGTAGGCTAACGTCTATATGTAGGTATGTGCATAGATGTAGATATCTAAGTGTATGTAAGCATATATAACTATGCGAGTAGAGATATTCTTAACGCGTATACGGTCGCTAATATCTAGTTATCTCATTTACCTAACCCTATTCCTATATATATATATATATATATATATATATATATATATATATATATACAAATTCATCCTAAATCTTTGAAAAACTTTTGAGCTCTGGAATATGGATGAGTTTAATGCACCAATAATTCCGAATTATCTCTCTTTCATCTTACAAATGTTCCATCTTGATTGTTTTCGATAATTTCTGTGGATTCCCGTTGAATCGCATGTTGGTCGTGTGGCCATCAGGATGTAGGTCAGCTCATCGGTTTCCCCTTCCCTACCCAAGCTCTCCTACCTCCATAATATAATTCCTGTAACGGTGGTTTCTTCTGCCATATATCCCACTAATTCTCCTATAAAGTCCTCTCTCGCTCATTCTTTCCCCAACTAATCAGTATCCCACTACAAACTGATACTGTAAACAGTTTGAAAAATCCTGCAAATTTTAAAATTAAAATTCGTAGGTAAAATAATCAGTAACTAAATGTATCTTAATTCCAACTGTAAAGAAAATTTATTCTGTTTAATGAGAATACATAGAGGTCAACACACAGCGGCGAAAGACTTTTTCATGCTCAAATACAATCGTAAGGCCAGGCGTATGTTGGAAGAGTAGTGAATTATGAGAAGAATAAAAAGGAAAAAGAAATATGGAAGATGGAAAGAAAATAAATTAATGGAAAGTGGAAAAGTGTGGAATAAACAGTATTAAGAGAAGGAAAAAGCGATTTTTCACATTTTGTAGTGCCGAGCTAGTCATAGAAAAGTTGCCGTAGACTTGGGCCAATCAAGACGCTGAAGGCATCCATCATTGTCAGCGATCGTCATGTCCAAGTAAGCTGCGCCAATGCAAATAAATCGCGTGTATCCGGCTTCAACTGACAATTAATCGAGTTGCCATTGTGACGTTCGATTCATCGAGGTGCATATGTCGTGAGAGGACTTCCTGGATCGATGTGAAACACGGCATTTTGCACATCGAGTTGCTCAGTTCCGAGAAATGAGAATTGTGTCAAATGTGAGTGAAAAGAAATCCAGTTTAGTGGTCAAAGATCATAGACATGCCCTGTTGATCACTTCGATGACGCGTCATAATTATCATTAAACATCTGCGTGGTCATCCAACAGACAAGGGACTTAACTGGTTATTTCTATGTTATTTTCAGAAATAAGTATTTCTTAAAAAATTTTAAATGCCTTTTTTTCTCTTGAAATAAACTCTTTTAATTTGTTTTTCTTATTTTTCTCATACCAAATTTACGATTGCTATCTGGCTGCGACAGGCAAATCTTATAAACATGTGTCTGTTGGTAGCTTTTCCCATTCTTGCAGTGTGAACAATGTGCATAGATATGAATAAAGAGAGGCAGAAAGAAAGGAAAGTACATATATACATACATACATACATACATACATACATATATATATATATATATATATATATATATATATATATATATATATATATTTAAAAGAAAGAACAGGCAGATTAAGAATCCACAGTTCTTAGCATTTACTATTTCTTTTAAAAAAGTGCTCAATACAACCTAGAACAAAATATTATTATAATATTTTTCATCGCTACACAAAAATTTCCATGTTTCGGAACTTTAAAAATTGTCCCTCAACCAGCGATGGTAGATATATCATGATGAAAACGATTTACTTGGGAAATCAGAAAACAATTCGATTTGAGTGTTTAAAATATGTGGGGAGACCAAACATCTATAATGAAAAAAAATCACAATTTCAGGCAAGTCTTGATTAAGCATTCAAAAGACGGATCAAAGTTAAAATAGAAAAATGAAAGATAAGGCTAGAAGTTGGAAGTAGGTGTGTTATTTTCTCATGTCAAGATGAATTCACACTTTAGGCATGTCCACTGCAGACATACTGTTGCAAATCTACGATACAGTGAAGTAGACTTAGAATTATATTTTACAAAAATAAGGAATTTACAGATATTTTATATTTTTTTTATATTAACGAACCTTCCTAAAGGGGCTGTTAAAGCAATTTTATGTATATTGAAGCTTAAAATATGATAGCATAAAACAAACAATTCTTTGAACTATATTTTAAAGTAAACATTATAAAATGCCTACAAATTACTGTAAATAATTTTTCTGATTTAGGAGAACTTTATTGTTAGAAAACTTTATAATATGCAGCTTTTCATGTAAACATAGGAGACGTGTCATTTAAGGATTTAAAATTTCGTTTTTCTTTTTTTAACAAAAAGAAAATATATATATATATATATATATATATATATATATATATATATATATATATATAATATTTAAAAAAAATCAATCATCCACGGTGGTGCTATAGGGGTAGTTATCGGCTCCAGCACGCTATTTTTTGCTATTTACTTGGACATGAACCACTTGTCTATAATTGTTACCTCCATTAATTTTAAAAATATTTTTTTTTCATTTTTTAACATTAGCTTGTTATAATTCTTGTATATGGAAAAAGTCTCATACCTGAAGAGAAAATAATTACAAACGAAAAGCCAAAATAAAAAAAGTGTATTTTAAATCAAAACAAAAAAATATTTAAAGTATTGTGAAAAAATTAAACTAAATTGATGAATAGAATAATAATAATGAGTAATCAAATAGAAAGAAAAAGAAAAAACATTAAATGCTAAGTGTAAAGAAACCGGAAATAGGATTACCCCACTTGGTTTCGTCAAACGTCGTTAGGTGACATTGTTGAAGCCATTCTATATCCTGATAAGGCAAGGGCAACTATCCGGCATAAAACAGTACGTTGATATTTTTTTTTATGTAATACATAAAAAGAATAAAAAAATGATGGGGAAACACAACAAGAATTTAACGGCAGTCGTACTTAAGATTATAGCTACAAGCATGCTTAAATTACATTAGAATATATTATTTAAAAGATGATGGTATAAAACATTAATAAAAATAATATGCCGGAACCTACGATACGCCCCCCCCACCACTCTAGTACACATCCATTTTCATAAAATTCATATAAAAGACAAATTTTGTTTTAACCTAATTATGTACAATAATGCAACATATGCAATATAGGTGTACAATTCAACTAGAAAAAATTGAAAATAAATACAATGTACCTAATACAAATTAGAGACATGTCCATTTTCAATAAGTCAGCAATGTTTGCAGTAAATTTAAACATCAATTTAATTTTAACATATTTAGAATTATGGATAAAATTACGAAATTTAGCATGTGTAAATGTATTCACGAATTCATTACGATCGAGGAATACATTGAATTTTTGACGGAACTCGGATAAACTTTCTTTTCAGATAATGTTTTATAAATTTTAAGTTTGCTGAGAGTTCTTTGGGCACTTCTAACAGTCACTGGTATAGTAAGCTATACACGCAATGCAACGTACAAGTTCGGCTAAGTATCAACGAAATGATTCCAAAAAGTATAATCTAAAAATTACGGTCAGTTTTTAGCTCAACTTTTCTGTTCCCAATCTCCAATTCTTGTTGCAGAATTGAGGAAAATCTTTTGATCTAGTGGTGCAATTCTTCAAGTTCAACGTCGGCCATATTTTTTCGTGAAATCGTTTGCACTGCCCATTCAGCTTTTCTGAAATTTTATTTGTGGAACAATAGTTGGTTTAAATGTTAATTAATCGGATTTGGAACAAATAGTATTTTTAATTTAAACTGTTTCGTATGTAGAAATCCAAAACATTTCTTTAATGAATCCTCATTTTAGAATAAATAGACATATGTAAGCAATCCTAATTCAGAAGTAAATTAATAAAGAAATAATGTATTTACGAGGTAACCATTGACTGCATTCATAAAAATACAGTATTTATTCACGAGATAATCCTCAATATTAATTTATATTTCATAACTATCTATCTAATAATAAAAATATTATTAGATAATAATTATTAAAATTATTATAAAAATATTAATAACTATAGAAAATATAAATATAAAAATATAACTCTTATGAAGTTTTATTTAACGTATATTGTTTGTGGTGGGTTTTTGTCCGTTTTTCAACTTTCGTGAACAGCTGTTTTTTGTAGCATCTATACCAAAACAGATTAAAAACAAAGGGTGGGTAGGTAGAGCTTGTGTGGTCAAGGTTCCTAGTTGTATCTTTTGAGACAAGGGTTCTGATCAAAGAACAATGCAGAGATGGTAAGACACAGAGGACTAATGTCGCTGCTAACCCCTTGTAAAAAAACAAAAAACAAAAAAACCTCAGATTTGAAAAAAAAAGACCCTGAAATGACGTCAAAATCCACGAAAATTTTTCATTCTTTAATAGTCAGTTTTGCTTAGTTTGATTTGTAACGTATGTAAATGTACGTAGAAAAAAAATCAAATGATGATAAGAGAGAGAGAGTCACAAAGTACTACCCGCGGCCCCCCATTCAGGTTTGACCCTTCCCCGGTTCGTGGGTAGTTCGCGCCAACACCTGGTGGTGGCCGAAAATTCCAGCTGCTGAAATATTGTAAATAAACAAATGGTTATCAAGTGATCTTTCTCTACAATTACACGGCAATGCCAACAACTCCTACGTATGCTGTAGAATCTTTAGACGAATTCTTTCATCATTTTTGTATTACGCCTGAGGTGAAGATATGAGTAAATATACTCCTTTTCACTTTAAAAATGCCTAATCGCTATTATTGTATTTGGACTTTTATTCTTTTTTCAAGTTATCTTACTCTACGCAATAAACTTGAACAAGGTCTTTCCAGATTCGTCGGTATTGTAGTGTAGTTGGCGCAAAAGCATTTAAGTGATTACAGGCCATAACAATTAAAACATCAACATTATGTTTATTCATATTTTTCCAGCATTTCACGTATTTAAAAAAAAAAGATTTGACACACACAATCACAAATGAATTATCAGAATGACATTGGCTGAAAATATTAAAAATTGTCAAATTCACAGAGCTCTACAATTTTTGAATATTTGACTAAAAATAATAACTTTTCTTATCACATTTAGTACATTTGACCAAAGATCACACACAAAAAAAAAACTTTACCAAATCTCTGGTACCTTACAAAATGAGTTCATTTCTAATTTACTCATAACATTTTTAAAAAAATATTTTCATAATCTTTAGAGAATTAAATTTACCTTTTTTTTTTGTTAAAATATATTTATTTCCACCAAAGGTGATTTTAACGTAACTTTTCGGACAAAGTAATTTTTAAAAATATTTTTTTAGATTATATAATAAAATATCAAACAAGAAATCCTCTTGAGAAAATTGATCGATTTTCTCAAAAAAGACTATCAACAAATTCCTTAGAGAAAGATGCAACTCTTTCTTTATAAATCTATTGCTTAAATACATGGCCGTTATTTTCCAGACTTTTATATTGACTTACTTATATAGACTTTCTTATTTTCATGTTGACTTATTAGCATAACTAATTTGACCCGTCAAATCTGTTCACGTGAATGCAAAACTCGAAAAGCAAAACACGCACCGAAACAGGAATTTTTGTTTGATATGAAAAATGACACAGTAAAAACTTCTTAATTCTTATATGAAACATTACCTGACAAAATTTTAATTTTATTTTAATTCCATAAATAAATAAAAGGTGTAATACTTTGATGGAATACGCTTCTCGAATAAACAAATTTTGAAAGTTCACAAGATTTAACCTTTACGATTTGTTGATAACAATCTGTTATATTGAGGAGCGGTTCGTCCAGAACTTGCGCTAGGGTTGTACAGACTGAAGAAAGCGAGAGTGGGTGATTTGTAGGAGAAAGTGTGTTGTACTTTACAACATTATTAAATGATAATGATGGCAATCAATAATTAAGATCGGATCACTTCAGAAAACAATAAAGGCGTGCCAGCGCGCACACACACAAGCATATGAAGGGGAGAAGAAATGAAGACGAAACCAAAGATCGCGCGCGCGCGTGTGTGTGTGTGTGTGTGTGTATGTGTGTGTGTGTGTGTGTGGAGAGAGGGAGGTTGTGATTAAATTGTAATGCCATGGATTGACAGGGTGAGAGATTGTGTATGATACAGAGTTAGAAACAAATATCTAGTGGGGGAGAGAGGAGAGAGAGTGAGTAAGAGAGAACTAGAGAGATGAGTTGGAGTGGGAAGAGAGAGAGTAGAAAAGAGAGATGATTTTCATTAAAGATAAAGTAAAGAATCGATGAACATAACAAAAAGAGCGAAACTGGAATATGGCGAAGGAAAGAAAATTATTGAAAAATATAGAAATATTTGGAAAAAGACATGGTAAATATATAAGAGAATTTGGAAAAAATTTGACATGTTTCACGTATGAATCGACGTCATTAGAAAAACTGAATTTATTGCATTTATTTCAACAAAATCTATACTAAAAAAACTGGAAAAGAAAAAATAAAATAGAAACAACTATTAAAAATTTAGACAAAAAAATGAACGAAAGAAGAAAAACGTGTTTGTTTTTGTTGTCGTCGTCGCTGTGTGCGGGTGTGTGTGTATGTGTATGAGAGAGAGAGAGAGAGAGAGAGAGAGAGAGAGAGAGAGAAATGAAGAAACAGAAATATTGACTGAAGTGGTAATCAAAAAAATAAAAATAAAAGTAAAAGTGAAAATCAAAACAAAAGAGGAAGAAGTTAATTTAGGTTTGAATAATTATTTCAGGGTGCGCCTCGATGGCGATAGCAGTTGTTTTCATGTGCTTTGATAGTTTGAGTCTAAGTAAAGCCTGACTTCAACTGTTAAAGCTTTTTACTTGACGTGTCTTTCATCCCTCAAGAAAATCGATTATAATACGAGAAAATCATCATTTTGGACGGTAGCAATATCTAGAATTTTTTTGAGATGCGAAGAAATTTAAAGATTTACATATGAAATACCAAAATTTCGTATAGTATCCTGTCTGTCATGACCTGATTATCTTTGGTCATAGCATATAGCCGAATATATTACAAAAATAAAAAATAAAAAAAAAAGATAATTTGCATCGAAATGGTTAACATTTCGTCTAGAATATCGTTTACATTCAGTTTTTTTTTTTCATATTCACAATGTTTTTTTTTTCAAGTTCGGAAACAATTGCCATATTGTATGTTTTAGATTTGATTTTTTCTCCTCTTACAATATTTTATGAGTTAGTTTTGGCACGTTTGTTATTTCTTGAAAAAAGTCCTTTTTTCCTCTATCACTGTCTCCTGCAATTCATTAACTTTCAATAGATCTTAACACGCTTAGATTATGGTAAATGTCGTTATTATTCTGGCTTACGTGTTGTATCTTTTATACATTCAAGACGAGTTTGATCGATGCTGTTCGCTAGCACTACAGATTGATACCATGTTATCTTAATCATATGATGCTGATCTTACTGAGTCATCGGAAAGGTCGCCCGATAATGTAATCACTGCGACATTACTTTAGGACATTCTGCAGCAACCGTTACTAGAAATGTTTTACTTAAACATAATTTTTTAAGAGTTCAAAGCGAGAAACCAAATTTTGAGCTTAAAATTGGAACTTGGTTTATAAATTTATCTCGAAATCGCGAGGTTGAAATCCGTTCATAGAAAGGTCTGGGGACATCTCTTAAAAGACACATAGTATGTATGAATAAATAATAAAATGTTGCTCTTAGCGATTGAAACCTACTAACTTACTACAGTCGATTAACTTTATGTAAAATGTTCTTTCTCTTTTCTGTATCGAGATTTTTAGCGCAAGCAGACTTCAAGTTTATGGTAAAATATTTGTCAGAGATTTGGGGAAAGATAATGAAAACCTTTTCGATATTTTCACGCAGAATATTATAATCGACATGAAGCTGATATTATTGTTTAAACCAACAGCTGTTGAGTTTGGATGCTGTTTACAGGGTAGACACCGTGTCTTCACAACAAGCATCATTTGGTTATTTACTACCATCATTTCTCCATTCTAGTTTTGTTTTACATATTTTGGACAGATAGGGGCACCTGGAGGCAGTGTAATAGTTAGTAAACTTGTCTCGCTAGAACAATTGAGACTAAGTAGTGAGTTCGATCCTGACTTGGTGCCTCATAATTTCGGCTTTGTGCCACATCTAAGCTACGCTTGGAAAATCATTATTTCGGACAGATAAACTAACATAGATATAACACTGATTCAAATATTTGAACTGGGATAAAATTTGTCTTTTGGAAAATGAGTCTATGTAAAAGAAAACAAAGAAAAAAAAGATAAAATCTATTTCACTTAGTCTAGTGAATCGGTCACATGGGAAATATTTGACTCATACAAGTAGAAATAATGCGGGATATCCATACTGATCATCCCTCGACGGCGATGTGCCTAAACACACACACACACACACATATATATATATATTTATATATAGGTGTGTATGTCTACCGGCTTACACATTCAAGAAATGTTAGTAACGAAAAATGTGTTCCCCGGCAAGGATCGAACTTCCATGGAAAGGTGCTCGGACAAACCACCAGTTGTAACCTTTACGGCTAGGACCTCAAACATCACTATATATATATATATATATATATATATATATATATATATATATATATATATATATATATATATATAATGGATATATATTGCAGTACAAGTCAACATAATAGTGATGATGAAGAAATTAGAATACTCAAAAAGATAGCTAATCCTTGTTGGGATGGTATCTACTGCATATTAAAGATGGATCCCTCTCGGAAAGTTGAGAAGTAGCTATCACAGTTATAAGACAACTTTGCGCTGAATGAATAAAAACGGTTTTCTCAACGTAAACTTATCATATATTCACGGTCTACTCAGTTTTTACAAAGATGGTATTTCACTGTTGTCAGTTGTCAGTTGTCGGGGATCAGTATATCCTCTGTTGAATATATTCTACACTTCCTTAAGCGATGAATAAAAAGATTATTTGCTCAAGTCAACTAAGATATTCCTGTATTAAAAAAAAGTATGCAAATCTCCAACATAATATCACCCGTCTTATAATGTAGTGAATGCTGAACTTGAGACAACGATGTGGTTCTACAGAAGGATGCTGATGCGGAACAAATGAACAACGAAGAAGTTTTAAGTAAAATGGACACTCATACTTAAATCCAAAAACGACAGTTGAAATTTCCATGATAAATAATGAGGAAGGAGGGCTTGTAGTATTTGACACTCACAGGAAATATTAAAGGCAAAGGGAAAGGGAGGACATGAATTGGGAGGAATAAGAAGAAGACAATCATTGATTGGAGCTACAAGGGATAAGACGTTGTAGAGAGCCATGTATGTTTATATCTTGAACGAATACGGCATATAAACTAAGATTAACTGTTGCTATGAAAATTTGTTTTAACGAAGAGAAATGAAAGGAAGGAACTTAGACGAAAAGAAAAGGTCGTATTTCTAAGAAATCATTTGGCCAGCCTTGATGCAGACCACGCCCTAAGCTCACTTTTTCTCTCTTTCTCTCAATCTCCTTCTCTCTCTGATCAAAGTTCATCATTCTCAAGAGAAAGGTGAGCCGGGGTTAGCCCAAGGCCGGCTAGGGTCGGCCAAACTGACCTGACTTTCAGGCTTTGGTCGAAAGTAGATGGGAATGAAATGGTCTTTCTGTGCGTGGGGCTGGTGGAAGGACTGTTCATCTCCTTAACCATTCATGTCACGAAATATGGCAGTTACAGTTAAGCAGCGTCACTGAAGGGTAATTTACTTTCCCGATTGAGTGTCACTACCCGAAGCTTCCAACAACCGCACACGAAGCACACATCCCACATTCCGTCTCCGTACACAACATCCCTACCTTGAGTTGAATCTGTGGCAAAAACTGTAAAAACCTACCGATGTTGAAAAGTGAAAATGATTAAAGAACGCAAGAAACAAAATGAAGATTGGAGATGAAATGAAGGACGGAGAATTAAATGAAGACCAAAAATATAAGATGAGAAAGAATAGAGGACAAGGCAGGAAGGTGCTATTTATTTATGATTTGCAGCTTAGTCTGGCATAAGGGCATAGTAGTAATGAGAATTAAACTACCCTATTTGACGGCATATAAAGCGCACTTTTTTTATTTTTTTTTTTAATAAAATATCTTTTAAAATTCCCCTGCGTCTCATAGGCCATATGTAGGTTTAGGGTTAGGGTTAGGGTTAAGGTTAGTTTTTCTTGATTTGCCATGCTGAAATTGGGGTTCGTCTTATACACCCGTCCGTCAAATACGGTAATTAAATTTTATAATTGTTCTGTAAGGCTACATAAAAATCATGCCAGGTCAAGCGGCCAGGAGAGAAGAAATAATAATAAAGTTAAGAAAAATAAAACAGAGACGCTTTATGAATAAAAAATGAAAGAAAGAATCGAATGAAACAGTAAAAGAAAACATGGAATAGGAAACAGAATAAAGATTATTCGGGAAAGAATTTGTGAGTAGAAAGATACAAAAAGGAAAGAATGAAATAAAAGGTAAGAAAAAAACACAAAAACAACGAAGATTCAGAAATGACAAAAGTTCCAAAAATGACAAAATGTCAAGTTGCGACAAAAATAAAAGAATTTCATAAAAATGAGGATAAAACGTCATCACAATTGCGAAAAGGGAAAAAAACAAAAAAGTGAAGAAAAGAAAGAACGTGGAAAAGTCATAGAATTTTGTGAAGTACTTACCGTTGTAGAAAGAAAATATTTGAAAAAGATAGGAAATCATAGAAGTGTATGGAAATACACGTTTTGTCGATAGTTGTAGTTCTCATTAGCTCTCGTTCTATACGACGGTAAAAAAATGGATTTCCGTATAAGCGCGCGTGCACACAGACACAGATTCTCTCCTCTGCCCCTCCCTCTCTTTTTCTCTCATATATATATATATATATATATATATATATATATATATATATATATATATATATATATGTGTGTGTGTGTGTGTGTTTGTTTATGTGTCGTACAGGTAATAGATCCGTTGGTATATAATCCAGGTGGATCCTAGTAATATCAAATATTAAAACTGATCCACAGACAGCACAATACGTTTATTAATACAGAGCATATATATATTTTTACAGCAAAAAACAAAATTACCTCACATGGGTATAGTCTATTTCAAGCTTATCCGACACTAGATGTCTTCAGCTCATAACTGTTTGCCTGGAATTGGGATTTTGAATTTATTTTCAATATCAGTCCTCGTCTGAGAGACGCATTGTTTTTGATAGGGTGTTGTGTTAGTGTTTGAGGAAGGGCGTGATGTATCTCATTACGGGTAACTGGGCTGAGTTTGGAGTTTATTCATGGATAGAGACTTACGTTTTCTGTAAATAAATGTCGGTTCCTACTATGGGGTGATATCCTATGCAAATAACAAGTGTGTTTTACTGGGATTTACAGTAAATAGGAGTTAGACCGTAAGGATTTAATGCTATTAATAAGTAATGGAGGATTTAAACATAAAACCAATTAAAATTAAGGTAAATTAGTTGAATGATATGTTCATAAACTGTAAGTAATACTGAGACACTCAATAGGGTAAATCATGCTGTCCAACACACTTATATATATATATATATATATATATATATATATATATATATATATATATATATATATATATTCTTATGTAATTTTGAATCTGTTTCTAGGTCCGCATTTCCGTTGATTTAATAGTTTCCATTGATTTTTTTTTTAATTTCATTATCCTGATTTTCGCTTCTAAACACAGCTTGCACCTATCTCTAAAACTATTGGGACGTTAGCGAAACCTGATATTTTCCAATTTATTTGAGAATTCTGACCATTTTCCTTTAATTTGCCAAATTATTTTTTGGAAAGGGCTGTTTGGTGTTTTAATTTTGAATTGGTAAATGAGTGCCTATGTGTATAGATTCTCTGTGTTTCAACTCTCCTGCAGAAATGTAAATATTATAATTTGTCATATTTTCTTTAGCAGTGATGGCTGCCTGGTATATTACCCTAGTGGATCTGCATTTGCCATCCACTGTGCTGTTTTTCTTAATTTTACAATTTCAGGGGGGGGGGTTACATGCTAGATTTAGTTTTTTTTTCATGGAATTTACTTAAGATGTAATTATTATGGAAATTAATCATTTGCTACATATTATTCGTGCAGGAGTAGCAAATTTTGATCAACTTCTTTTTGAATATCTTATTTAGAGGATTTTTTTGTGGAAGTGTTTAGTTATTAATTTTAGGAAGTACTGTCCGATATTAATACCTCACAGTTTGCCGAAGTGGCGCGAGGTCGAACTACCTGATTTTTCTTTTTCTATTTTTACACCTACATCGCATTTTTCATGTATCGGTACTAACTATAGGGTTTGCAGAAGCAGCTTTAAAAAAAAGTAACTTCTTTGAAGAGCTTTTTAATATAGTTCTTTATTTTCATTAGAAGATAATTTACTAATCCTGGTGCAAACGGTTCTGGGTATTTGTCTTAGGATTGCATTGGGGTGGTTAGAACCGATATTAATGTAGTTGGGTATTTCGTTCTCTTTATGGTAATGTTTAAAGGTTTTATCATTAAGATTAAGGTTGATATCTAGGTAGTCAACTACTTTAAGGTTTGAAGAAATCTCAATCTTAAAACCCTAAACATTTTTAATAAATTTCAAAATTTTATTAAAAAAAATATAATTTAAAAAATAACCGATAAACTACTAATCACAACCTGTGTTAACCTTTGGAAGGATTTGTCAGATACAATTAAATGGTTCACTAATATGAGTAATAAGGATAAAGCGAAGTTCATTAGGTTTTACATAATAGATTTGTATCACTAAGGACCAATGCAAATCAATGCAAACTATTAAATCAACGTAAAGATCTAATTATGAAATGTAGACATAAGAACAGATTCACAATGACATAAGAATATATGCGTATATATGTGTGGGTATATACGTGCCTATGGTTACATATATGTATGTATATGCAAAAGCACGTGTGTGTGTGTAGGTATATATACATGTGTTAGACAGAATAATTTATTCCATTGTGTGTCTCGGTATTACTTACAATTTATGAATCTATCATTCAAATAATTAGCCTTAATTTTAATTGGTTTATGTTTAAACCCTCCATTACTTATTAATAACATTAAAACCTTATGGTCTAGATACTATTTACTGTAAATCCCAGTAAAACACACTTGTTGCTTGCATATGATAGCACCCCATAGTACGAAACGGTATTTATTTTCAAACAACGAAATGCTCTATCCATGAATAAACTCCAACTGCAGCCCAGTTCCCCGTAATCAGATACATCACCCCCTCCCTCAGTCACCAACACAACACCCTATCAAAAACAATGCGTCTCTAAGACGAGGACTGATATTGAAAATAAATTCAAAATCCCAATTCCAGGCAGATAGTTAAGAGCTGATTACGGCTGGTGTCGGATAAGCTTGAAATAGACTATACCCATGTGAGGTAATTTTGTTTTTTGCTGTAAAAATATACCTACTCTGTTATAATAAACATATTGTGCTGTCTGTGGATCAGTTGTAATATTTGATATTACTTGGGTCCACCTAGATTATATACCAACGGATCTATTACCTGTACGATATATATATATATATATATATATATATATATATGGAGGCAGAGAGAGAGAGAGAGAGAGAGAGAGAGAGAGAGAGAGAGAGAGAGAGACTCACCGTGTCTCTGTGTGTGTGTGCACGCGCGCTTGTACGGAAATCCATTTTTCTCTCCGTCGTATAGAACGAGAGCTAATGACAGCTACAACTATCGACAAAACCCGTGTTTTCATACACCTCTTTAATTTCCTATCTTCTTCAAAACTTTTCTTTCTAGGGTAAATTTATTCAATAAAATCGCCATAGGCTTCAACCTCGGCCTCAAGATGAATTCGGAATCTCCAGTAAATCTTCTGGACAGTCTCCTTGAATATGTTGGTGAATGTTGCAATAATTCTTGCCTTCAGTTCATCTTTGGTGTTACAAGGAGTTTTGTTGGTCTTTCGCTTAACTGCGCCCACACATAATAATCCAGGAGATTACAGTCTTAGGAGTTAGTAAGATGATACGAGTGATGTGGTCGCAGAAATTGTCTGATAGCCATTGCTGGATTGTCCTCCCTTTGTGGCATGATGCAGAATCCTGTTGCTATACATAGGGTCTTCCAGCACCCACCCTCTTGATCCAGGGCAGTACTGCCTCTTCAAACATTGATGCAGGCCTCTGTTGCGTCTAAGGCATTGTGTGAAGATGAATGGAGGTATAAATTCGTCTCCACTAGTGATCAATCCAACACCTTTGTAATCTTCACTAGACTCATCTAACTCTTTCTGAATCCTTTGCACTGTCCTCAGATTGTCATCCCAAAACTTTGAAAGGTTTGTATTGGAGATTTAAGCGCGAATACTAAGAAATATAGCATACCTTTTCCAAATTTCTGGTGCAGGGAATTGCGTCATGGTGTTCTTTTTCTCACAGACGGTGCTGAACTAACCCTACTATAGAGCGCTGTCGACAAAATCAAAAACAAACAACATGCATGCATGAAATTAAAAATATAAAATGGTGACAATTTACACATCAAACCCTGTATATTTTCCACATACCTGATGCTTCTGTGTCAAGCAACTTTTCAAAAGAGAGAGAAAGAGTGTGTGAGAGAGAGGAAGAGAGACAAAGAAAAGAATGAAACAGAAATGGGGAGAGAATGTAAATCTGTATCATTTTAAACATCTAAATATTGTAAAAAAACACACACACAAATATATGCAAACTTGTCCAAATAATATATAAAGTCTTAAGAAAATATCCTGTGAAATATTCAGGAAATATTTATTTTCTCTCGAAATTTTGCCAGTGAAGGAAGTAACCGAAAATGTCTCCACCTCTAGCTATCTTAAATTAATTTATTCCAACCTAATATATCCAATACGTCCATATTTAAGTCTGAACTATCTTCTGTCGATCCTTGTATTTTATAAGTAAACATTTTTCGTAAGTTCACTTGATTCTTTATGATCTTATCGACTGGTGATATATGTATCTGAAATCTGTACCTGGAATCTGAATATTCTTAATCATTAAATATTAATGATACGAGTTTCAGAATATTTTGCAATGGATTTTATTTTCCATATATCATTGTACCATTGTTGAGTATCATGGAACATACTGCCTGTCAAGTTACAACAGGGACCTCATACAGATAGGACATTTCGAAGTATTCTCATAAGGCAGATTTTTGGAGGTTCCGCAAGAGTATTTTACACCAGTTTCGTCGACATATTCTTTATACTTCATTGGGAAGAAGTCAAATCCTCAAATCACAACCGGCATATCTTTAACATTTTTCTCCTGCATTTTCCACAATCTAGCAATCTCAACCTTCAAATCAGAGTAGTTTCTGATCTTTTCAATTTGAGAAGCTGCTATATCGTAGTCAGCAGATCATAGCCACATAATTTATTTTACATTCATTTTCAGTGTTGAGGACGACTATATTTGGTCTTCGGTGTTCAATAACCCAATCTCTTTAATAGCCACAATTTCAGACTATATTTGACTTGCTTTCTCTTATGGTACATATTCGTGTCATTTGTCGGCATGTGGTAACCATACGTTTTGTACAAGCGCCAGTGCAAGTTAAGGCAGTATCGGTCATGCCTATTCTATTTTGTTCTCTCGATGCCAGAATTTATTTCTCTCTATACCAATATTTCCCAGTCAATAATTGCATGTGTGAAATTCCCTTGTTTTTCTCCAAACAAACGATACATTAGGCTATCTGTAGCGTGGTACACGTTGCTGTTTATGGCTTTGTATATGAGGCTTATTCCCGCGATGATTATATCATCAGTCCCCGTTTTAGGTCACTTCACTCATTCCTAGGAAGCTTCATGGTTCTTCAGTCCTTCCGCTGCTCTTTCAAATTGTCCATGTAACTTCATGTCTTCTTTACCTTGAAATTATTTTCCCTCGGGACCTTCAATTTATGCTACTGCATAATGCGTTCACCTTCGATACAGTCAGCCTAAACTTATCAACCTTTGCCCTCCGTCAGATCTTTTCATGTAAAGCCTGCTGGTGTTAGGATTTGAAAGCAGTGTCCCATGCATTGTGAGCATCTTACAGGTCTTACTACCAAGCTAGACAATGTTGAATGCTGCAATCAGGTTCCGGGAGTTGAATTATGATTTGCATTCTAGTTTCAGTCTCTTTTGATGAATTAAAGATCAAATGAAATATGGATCGGAATCCGACAGGATGATAAAGTAAAGAACAAACAGGAAACATTTATCAATCTAACATGGTTCACTTTTATTCAAGTTTCGTCAGTCAATGAGTACACTTTTGATATGCATCCTTAGCTTGCTCTCTCCTTCATATCTCTTTGTAATATGTCATCCACTTCGAGACTTCAAAGGTTTTTGTATCCGCTTTCATTTTGCCGCCTTCGTAACATCGAATGGTAGCTCAAATATATTATTGCTATCTTCTTGCACTTCAATAGGTAATGCATCTGTTTCTTTGATTTTGCAAACAGTTTCATATCATCGATGAAGAACAAGGATTAGAACTGGTCCATACTTTCCAAGCTGGTAACAAATTTCCACCTTCTTGTGCAACACAGATATAGGTACCAGCGCATGAACAAATAAGAAATATTGTCGAAAAATTCTGCTTTTTATCATCGCGTCGCCAAAATATTCATTATTTGAATACAAACGCGTCTTCCGATCACTCGTACTATTCTTGGGAACAGTAATAATACTGTCTGCTGTACTGGACATCTGGAGTGTTTCCAAGATCCATATCATAAGCCTTTTTGGAAACCAAACCAAGACATACATAGATTGGTTTGATGTCTCTTACAATTAATCACCAGATGATACTTCCTATCTATGGATTTCATTACTATTATTGTTGTTGTTGCTTCCATTTTAATATCGAACAGAGTGAAAGTTAAAAAAAAAAAACAACAATTCTTTATTAAAAGTTTAACTTTAATTTCGCTTTTCGGCGCAATTGCAAATGATATCGTCTAATTAAAATGTAACTGAAATTTAAGCGGGGCATTGTAATTTGCTCATATGTTTTTTCTTTCTTTTCCTAGCACGTGTTAGGGTTAGGGTTAGGGTATTCGCAATATTACATAGTTCGGTTTCCCTAATGTCTTTTAAAAGTGACTTTATGTGAAGGGATAATAAAGAATGATGATTTTAAGAGAAAATAAAAAAAAATAAATGTCAAACTACGGAGATCGATTGCGTATGCGAAGAAAAATTATACCGAATTAAGGTGGAGAATAAAGATAAAATAATCTTATTATTTCTAAATACTTATATCATAGGGCGACTTCTAGGTATATATATATATATATATATATATATATATATATATATATATATATATATATATATATATATATTAAGGGGACATTAAAGTCAACACAGAGACGACAGTCTGTTTTATGCTAGGCACAATCGTTAGGTCATCTATACACTCAACCCTGATATTGAGCAATTTGACCCATAAATACAGCATACATTAAAATTATTTTAAAACTAATTTCATCATTTCGACCACCACTCTGTATATAACCTTACACCAACTTAATACTACCCCTCAAAAATAAAAAAAAATTATATGTAAATTTAAATTCATTTTTTCATCCTTAGGAGTGAGTCTGATGAGCCAGGGAAAAAGAAACTTCCTGGGGAAATGAATTATAACTATGGACCCTTAAAGTTGTCTGATTTCTTTAAATTAAATTAATCTCTCTGATTTAACATTGAGCTCTCCGGATTTCATCCTCCTTGGGATTATCCATACGGATTACCAACACTTTCATTACTAATAATATATATATATATATATATATATATATATATATATATATATATATATATATATATATATGTCCGAGAATCGTTAATTTCTGAGTTATTAAGTTTAAAGAAATTTTATGCTAGATGTCACTGTATTGCCATGAACGCTAAGTTACAGTTGTCATTCGTGTACATTTCTAGCTAGTCTGTCTACAAAGATTAACATGTGTAGTACTAAGTTAACATAGAATTGTTCCGTTTTTATATACAGCAACGCGAATGGTAATCGACGCGAGGCTGCACGGCAGTATCAGACTGCGTTTCTTTTCTGCTGTTTATCGTCGCGTTGCTGAGACAGATTCCGTGGCACCACAAATTATGGATTGAGGAATACCGAGATCCGCTTGTAGACCTGACCACGAAGAACATATTCACAATCCAAGTATTAACACACATCAAGTGGCCCTAACATGTCATACATCTCATAGTACCGTATGGACGGTACTTCAAGAGCAGCTCTTGTATCTGTATCATTTGCAACGTGTGCAGGGTCTTTTGCCCTCTGATTACGCACCACGGAAGAACTTTTGCCAATGGTTTATTGAACAAACTGTCGATCCGTTGCTTATCTCTGCAGTCTTATTTACGGATGAGGCAATATTTGGAAGAGATGGAATAACAAATTTACACAACCAACATTTGTGGGTAGATCGGAATCCCCATAGTAAAATAGAGGCGAGACAGAGTATCCAGTTTAAATCCACATGTTCATCCAGCACGTCTCAAAGGAGCTATCTACGGGGACATTATTTCGAGCACATTTCCAGACCTGCTAGACACATGCATGATGGGGCTCCAGCAGATTTTAGTAATATTGTTCACGATGCGCTGGCTGACATGAAAAATGGATAGGTAGGGGAATACCGGTTCCATTGCCTGCACGTTTCGCCGAACTTAATCCTTTGGATTTTTATTTGTATTGTCATCTAAAACAATTGGTTTATGCAGCAGTTATTACTGATGCATGGATGATTCAACAACATATCATGGGTGGCTGCGAAGCCATTCGAAACCGTGTGGGAGTATTTGAAAGTTTCCTGTTCAATGATCCGACGGCAGCATGTGTAGAAGCAAGCGGAGGCCATTTTAAACGTTTGTTATGAGTTGCTGTGTTGAGGTACAACGACGGCCTTTTGGACATATGTTTATATGCACTTTTTTCCATGTTTTGGTGTGAGAACCCACCCTCAATGTTTGTAAAAATATTTTTGATATACCCGCTATTTATATTTTTCGTTAAGTATCTGCTTCAAGTCAGAATTAGATCAGAAAGACATCTTCAGCAAAATTTGGTATCTGTTGAGCACTTATTTCGGGGGAAAGTTTTTGATTTAGAAATGGCATATGGATTTCAGCTAGGTAAGAGGATTTTAAGCCTCTGAATTCTTCAAATGGCAGTCCACTGTGGCATAGGTTTTATTTTTATTCTATTAAATGCTGACTTAGCGAGACGGTTTTACCCAATGGCCCTTTTACTTTTGTTGCTTTTTTCTATTATATATATATATATTAATAAACTCCGAAAGAAAGATACAGATAAAAAATCACAATTAATTTCAGATAGTTCAATGAAGTATTTTCCATGTTCTATAATTTATACAGGCCGAAGAACACATTACAATAACAGAATGTGATAGAAAACAACAAATATAGAGATATTATCCGAAATAATTCTTAGAATAACGAAAGATTTTGCTAATTAAAGATTTTGTTTTGTATGTACTTGTACCGTCTCAAAATCTTTTGATAGCCAGTAACTTTGATCCTAAATTCGGGCCTCAAGTGGTCAGCTATGCGAAAGAGAAATGGAGGATAGCTGGAAATAAAAAAACAGTACGCAGGAGTGTTAGAGTAAGTTGAAATTAGAACGTTTAAGGTGGTCATGCAAACAAATATGTACGAGTTTCAGCGGTGTAGACAATAAGTAGCTATAATCCATTGACAGCACTCCAGAAAATTTACAAGTAGAAATAACTCTCTCCTGGTAACTTAGTCTCCGTGCAATGATGTTTCATATTATTTTATATTTTTCTGCTGACATTGACAATCGATGCTATCAATATAATGAGAAATCTTTCTGAAGAAAAAAAAAAGAACTAAGAATTGGAAAACATATGAATGGGAGCGACTGCACTGAAAACAAATTTGAATAAGGCAAAAGGAATGTCCTTTAGAAGTTGAAGGAAAAGCAAAAAAAAAAAAAAAAAATAGAAAAATTGTTTTCTAAATGAACTTATAAAAAGGAATATTTCGTCTTGTCTCCCATTCTTTTTTGTTTAATTCCCGGTGATGAAAAATATATTCATGAAAATCGAAACAAAGAACATGATGTTTAGACTCAAGACAGACTTTATAATCTCAACAGAATCTAGGGGAGGTGTTATTCGTCCTTGATCGGATTAAAGGTAATTTGTTTAGACGGAATTTTTTCGTATCTAGAAAACTAGATAGCTAACTTGTTTGAATGTTGTTTTAGAAGAGCTAAGATTCATTCTTTCCCTTCGTACTGCAACGAAGCAGAGATTCAAAGAGTTTAGTGATTCTTTAAAACTTTATAACTCTCTCCTTCAATTTAGCCCTGGTTTCGTTTCATTTTACCACAGCCTGTATGTTCAGTGGATCCAATAATTTTAAAATGGGAAAGAATTGAAATTGGAGACAATTGAATGAAATAAGTATGTTAGGATAGAAATTCAGCTGAAAGTTGGCAGAAGATCATAGAGAGCCAGCTAAAGGATGAATAAATAATGAAATGTTAGAGACTTTTGCGTTTGCATTAACCTTAATGAAAAGGATCGCTTCAAAAGAACTGTTTCCAATTTTGTTACGTTGACTCACGACATCAGATGTGAGGGTTGGCGCTATGGCAGTTAAATCTTCCAACTGGGAATCCATAATGTTTACCTTGTTGCAATAACAATCTGGTAAAACTTCATCTGACATAAAAGTGTGTAGGAATTCATCCATGTGGAAAAATTGAACACCTTGATATACATCGGCGCTTACGGAGAGCATAAAATGTATGTAAGCATTGGGTGTGGATAAAGCGTTTCAGTGGTACTGGAATCGATGCGTGTAACAAACCATTATCCTGGCTGCTTTGCACAGCTGTCACTCACGAAGCGCATTGAAAATGCATAGCCAATGGTGGTGACTATATGGAAAAATACTATTTTGAGGTTGAAAAATTTACTATGTCTAACGGAGTTATTCTGAATCTTGTATTTGTTGTATCTTGCGTGGAAATATATAGGATGAAATACTTTCGGAGTGTCCCACGTGAGTTTGCAAACATTCACGCACACACGCACAGATATTAAAAGAGAGAGCGAAAGACAGACATTATTTGTCTATGTGTGTTTGTGCGTGTGTGTGTGTGTGTGTGTGTATGCATGGGTAGAGTTACTACAATTTTTTCTCTATGAATAAGAGTGACAGCGAAAGAGGAAGATTGATCTTTGTCTCCTATCACACTCGCACACGTGTATGTGATTGTGTGTGCTTCTGTATGTGATTATGTATCTGATTGTGGGTTTGCTTGCTTGTGTGTGTGTGTGTGTGTGTGATTGGAACAGGCTTATTTCTATTTACCGTCTTTGCCTTTCTACCGATCGTTCTTCTCTGGCTGGCCAACTTTTCCACCGCCACATTTTACACAACCTCTATTTTCTCGTCACGTTACCTTCGCCGCCATCTTTTTCGTCGCTATTATCGGCCAGATCGCCATCAGCCTCCACCCCGCATTGCCTGCCCGGCCTATTTGCTCTGCAACCCACGTCTTCGCTGATGTCGTGACGATTAAATTGTACCGAAATCATCGCATTGATCGTCGTCCTTCGCCTCCGGTTTCAACGCCCGGGCTCTCCCCTACCTTCTCCTTTCCCGGCGCCTATTTCTTGCACGCCCCTTCCCAACCTTTCATCAACGCCACCGCAGCTTCCGACCTCGCTAACACCAAGGACAAGAACAATGTCCTACACTCTCTATACACATCGTTCTTCACATCTGCCGCTTTTCGGGTTTTTCATTCTGAAAACGCACTCTCTTATAACGTTTATTCTCCTTTCGATTTTCCTTCTCTCCCTCTGCATATTCCTCTGTTGTTTCTTCTTTTTTTTCTCCATCGCTTTTATCTATTTAGCGGCCTATCAATTACTTCACGTATCTCTCGTTGTCTCCTGCGGTCTTCCGCTCTGCGATAGTGTGTGTGTGTGTGTATGCAGTGATAGGTGAGAACAAGCTAGGCTATGTGAGTTGTCTCCCTTGCTAGCTACCATTTTTCTTTCCCTTTCATCCAAATTCCTTTTAATTCCACCTTATTCACTTTATCGTCTGACATAAACATTTTTCCCTACATTTTTTTCTTGGTCATCTTTAAAACTCTTTCTTCTTATAAGCGTAGATCTGGCAGCTCTTTAACTTCGATAATGTTTTATATTTAGACGTACCGCGGCTTATGGGCGCCACTCGTAGTGCGGTGAATTGAGAAGAGCTATTACAAGAGATTAAGACTGAGTTCGATCCTTGATGGTTACGCAGAAAATGTAACTTTCAATTGGGATAGGTTGCACTTAAAATATCTATCACGCGTCATTTCTGATCTGCATTTCCCTCTAATTTCTGCGTTTTCTTTATGAATGTTTGTAAAACATTTAATTTCTAAAATATATGTATCAATTTGAAAATTAATTCAGAGCTTATTTGTACATTAAAATAGTTTCCCTCTTTTATATTCTTTCAGTCTTCCTTGATGAATGTGATATCTATATAATCCACTTGACATATATCGTTACTTTTCCTTATACAGACAAATATACGGTTTCGAATGATATTTCTAGATAGGCACAACATTCCTATCCAGCATATCACCTCATTCCCTATATGATACTTTGCTCCATACTAATGTAACTCCGATATATATAAAGATTTCGAATACAGATTATCAAGGCAGACGAATACTCACTATGCATCGGATAACCATCTGTGTATTCTTGTACTTGTAATATCTATCATGTTTATCTCAGGATCTGAATATTTTTATAGTGAGTTCGATCCTCATAGTGTACCCTGCAATATTATATGCACATGTTTGTAATATCAGAAGTTTATAGATACTAATTGTGGATATCTTGAAACGCTGAAGATAAAAAAAAGCCGTTGAAGAAGTCCTTTGAAGAAATGACGAATTTCATTTCAGTTGCACACTATTACTTTCAGTCAGAACCACTGTCTTCCCAACTGAGCAATGGTGAGAGGAAAATATCATTCAGGCCTTCACTAAAGGTACCAACATTCATACTCTGGCTTCCATCTTCAAAGTCCATCCAGCGAACGGTGAATAATTTTAAACAACAGGGAATAGTAGAAAGAAAAATACTGGATCATGAGGTCACAACAGAAAGAGGGATCCTCATTTTGGCTGAGAGCAAAAGAGGTCCATTAGAAAAGATCCAACTCAATTCATCAGACGTTTAGCATCTGTGAATCCAAAGATGAATGAAAAAAACTCGTACGTGAAATCGTACATGAAAACACCTTGTTACTCCAGGACAGAAAGTGGTAACAATCTGTTTCATGTGTCGGAGTTAACTCCTCCTTTGGTGCATTAACCCTTTCACCAGGAGTCTCTCTTCCCTGGCTATAAATAGCCGCTGACCCTTCGCCTCTATCTCTCTTTTTTCCTTCAGGCCTGTGCGCCGACACCTTGAGGTAAATCTCTTTTTTTTCCTCAGGATTTCAGCTATCAACCTCGAAATGTAGGCGCTAACAAGGGATAGCGTGGAAACACGCTAAGCACAATACACACACACACGCACGCACATACAGAATATTCACACACGCACGCACATACAGAATATTCCCATACACTTCATCCTTTGTACTCTTTCCATGTATTGTAACTTGTTATTAATATATATTTGTATATACATATATTATCGGTCTTGTGTTTTGTTTTGTTTGCTTTCTTTTTTGGACTTAATCAAAGTCCAACCTTTTTATGTAGTTGGGCCCGGCGAGCAGGAGTATCTGAACCTTACATGCGTTTCTTCTACGTCTGACTTCTATCAACAACATAACAGACACGGCCCTCTACACATGCTTGAAGTTCAAATTTCCAACTATTTCTCGTGTCCACTTTATATTAACATACGCTCTATCTCTGATATCGAGCACTTTACTCATAAATATAGCATGCCTTAAAACTATATTCTGTCACACACACGCACACACACACATATATATATAGTTAACGTTATACATAATTGCACATTTCATATTGTTTTTTTAATTTAATTGTATTTGCTTTGCTTACATTATTTGACACAAAATTAATTAAGAGTAGACGAGAAAGAATGTGTTGCATCAATTTTCCAAATGCGGTAGTCCTTTCTAACCCAAAATAAATCGAATGTTAATTTCACCCGATATCTTGTTCTTTCAGACCTCCTTTTTCATTCATTCTTTTTCTTATTTGGTCTTTCTTATCTTCTATGGTTCTGATGTCGATGACGTTATTCGCTACATAAAATTTCTTTGTGCTCGGCTAAAATATCGGCTCGTATGATGAGTGTCAAACTATGCGAACATAGGCGCCCTTCGCTGCTTGCTAATTCCTGCTTAGTTCGGCTAATTGCCAAATTTGATAAGGCCAAGCAATAAACCATTTTCGCTTTCATTTCATTTAATATTATCCTCAATTTGCTTCCCATTTTTCTTGTTCTATCTTTCTCCTATTAAAAATGATTTAATTTAATTTTTTAGATAACACTTCTCTCTCTCTCTCTCTCTCTCTCTCTCTCTATATATATATATATATATATATATATATATATATATATATATATATATAAATTTAAAATTTAAGATGTAAAATTGAAGCATATATTATCATATAGTGCTCAATACTATAATAATAGAGCAATGATAATAATCAATTTTATATATATACAAACGAATTATTCAATTACATTACCGTTAAGTAATTCTTTTGTATATATATATATATATATATATATATATATATATATATATATATATATATGGTAAAATATAAGTTTAATATATGCTATATTTATAGATAGACGTGCTCAATATCAAGAATAGAGCGTATGTAAATATAAAAGTTGACACAATGGTCAAAACCGAGATGTGAGCAGCTAAGTTCCAAATTTTATATTTGCATTAATCCTATATACATTTTGTATAATTTCTGTAAATATTAATTCAATATTCCATTTACTTTCATAACTTGCCAATCGCCATGACAACTATTTAATTTGACGTCATTTTACACTGAATCAAATCACGGCAGAAATATTCAATATCTTCATTCAATTACTCCTTTCCCGGCTAAGTATAAAATGGCAGTGTACGCAGAGCTTTTTAGTCTTGATTCGCAATTAATCTAGAAAATCAAGTTTGAATTCAAAACTTTTTGAGAGGGTAACGGGTAACCCATCCACGGCATTTCCAAGTCATGACAATCAAATTATTACTGTAGAATACAATGATCGCCCATGTCTTGAAGCACATGGCATTGATAAGAAATTTTAGTAATTGTAACTTTTATTAATTTTTCATGTTTAAATTTCTTTACCATTGAGTGAAAATTATAACCTAAAAAATATAATCTATTTACGTATACGTCAACTCTTTAAACGTGTTCATTCAAAATCCATTTAAATGATCCAATTATAATTGAAGATTTAATGCATCTCTATCACGTCGTTAAAGATAATAATTTGTTTAAAATAATAATAATAATATATATATATGTATATATATATATATATATATATATATATATATATATATGTGTGTGTGTATGTGCGTGTGTAAAAATATATAGAAATTAGGAAAGAACTAATTAGGTAAATAATCCAAAGTTCTTTAGTATTTTTGTTATTATTTTTAAAAAATACTGCTCAATACAAAAGTCGGGCATAAATATAATTATTTATTTGAAAATATGATTCCAACGCTACATAAGAGTTCTCATGTTTCAAAACAAGAGCCGAAAACTTAAATATAATTATTTGAATTAAATTGAATTAAAGTACCAAGCTCTGTTCCATCTTCAAGCGATTTTTTTTTTTTTTTTTGGAATAACTTATTCCTGAAATTTACGCGTTTTATAAGCATATTCATTATTGAAATTAAAATTACTATGATAACGGCTAGAGCAATTGTTTAAAGAAAAGGGGCGTAAAAGTTAATAATTTGTATCAATATCTCAGTTACATTCACAGACGTCAAGTCAGGCTAAGGTTGGGGTGTCTAAATATAAAGCGGAAGATGATATCGTTTAGTCTGGTTAAGTGTCTATGGAGATTTATTTATTTTTTTATTATTTTTATTTTTATTTTTATTTTTTTTCTGAAAGGGTTTTGTGTATATAAAAAAACTGTCGTAAGTCGCTAACATTTGTTTTTTTGACGACTTCATAAAGGGTTACGATTATTTTTTCATTTTTTATTTTTTTGTAGGGCATTTAAACTATTTATTTAGACTATGGAATTTAAAAATTATTTTATTGTTTGTTTGGTTTTATGCTAATTATTAAATGCGAAAATTTGATGATGTCGGCAAAAAACCGTTAACTCATGTATATTGTATAATAGATTTTTATTATTTAGAAACTTAATGTGTAGTTTTTCATGCAGGCATGAAGGGCATGGGTCATCCCAAGTTTTACATGTTCTAGTTTTGTTTATAATTTTCCATTTTACTTTTGGTGTTTTATTCATTACCAAAAATATTTAGATAGAGATGTCTGATTTCTTATTGTCGAAGGAGCACTTATGCTGCCTAAAACAATGTGCTGATCGTGTTTGTAAAATAAATAATTCCTATAAATCTAGAAACATACATTAAAAAATCTATATATTCAGTTAAAAGTTAAAATAAAATCATACTTGACAATTGCTAAAAGAATAGCCGAAAGCGCTCAGACATATTGAACATTTACACAATTTCTACATAATTAATGTCCAGAAAAGAAAAATTATAACAGAAAAAAAATTAAATAAGAAACTTAACTGCAACGCCTTACCAGTCGTTTCAACGAAACGTCTGTTTGCTAGCAAAAATACAAATATATATATATATATATATATATATATATATATATATATATATATATATATATATACAACACACATTGCCTGAAGACTGCGTTCAAGCATGAAACATACAATCGCCAATCAGTTATTAACTCAGTGTCAACTTCTATATTTACATAAGCTCTACCCATGATATTGAAAACTTTTAACTACAAATATAGCAAATCTTAAATCTATATTCATATTATGCATATATATATATATATATATATATGAATGATAAAAATAGTTTTATAGTATTCTTGTGACACTATTGTGACAATGCAAGTAGGAAATTAGGATTAAATGGGTTCATGTGAAAAACCCGTAAAGGAATTGGAAGGGTTAAAACGTTAGTGTGAAAACATGAATTAAAATATGAGGAAAAAAATGAGATATTTTTTCTGGTAACCAGAATCGTCGAATGGAATGTTGAGTTCAAAATATGGTTTGAGAAATATAAAATATAAACTGAAAGTCAATTGAAATGTTAGTCTGTTGTCGAAGAATGTATTGTTTTGATAAGTGACCTCTTTGTTTGAAGGTTAGTATCGGTTATCCAAAAATATTAATAAGTCCTGGAATGCGGTGGAAGTCAGGCGAAATACATATAAACAGAGCACTTAAGCAAGCCAGCAGTTGTTTTTACTACACTACATAAAAATGGAAAATTAAAAACGAATACATAAAAATAAATGAATAAGTAAAATAAAATAAAATAAGGACAATATCAAAATCAGTAAATAATTACACAATTAGGTAAATAATAAAGAAATTAACAAATTATAAATGCACACATAAACACATGCAAAGTTAATAATAATTAACGGAAATAATTAAGTAATCAACAATTAATAAGGAGTAAAATAAATAACAATCATCACTATAAAATAGCTACAAATATCTGCATTTGGATCCACAATTATATCTAATTAATATCCTCTAGAATACTTTGAAACAACCATTAGCGCCCATCCAATCACCGTTAGGTTAATACAATGGACTTTCTAGTCATAATGCACAACTGATCAGCATATATAAATAGTCGAGCCAAAGCCCAGCAGACATGACCTAAAGATTGCGTTCAAGCATGAATCCGGCTGTCGCTGCTGGATGTTGACTTAAATGTCCACTTGTTGGAAGAAGCAAAAAAAGTGATCACTTCAAGATGACAAGTATGGAAAATGTATCACCCATTAAAAAATAATTCATTCTCAGCTTCCGAGTCGCTTCTACATCGCATTTCCATTTACTTATCATGTTTCAAAAAGTTTGAAGCATTTTAAGAACATAAATGCTCTCATTTCAATTCGGAGAGTACAAGAACAATAGAAGATATTTGGAGACTTTTTTTGAAATCAGTATTTGATATCCTGGAATTTTCCCTTGGCACTGATGGAAAATATGCATCTGTCTAAGGCAGCAAGATGGATTAACACAATTTTCTTCTTAAAAGACAATTTGCTCGAGTAATGAATTTAAATAATAAAAATAATAATTGTTTTTAACAATAAAATTCCCAAGAGGAAAAAAGGTCAATTCATTTACTCTTTCATTAAAAAAAAATAACCCTGTGACTGACAACTACTATTTGATGATCCTTTCGGGACGTGGCGATCATGGATCTCCACGACGTCCTGCCCTTTTCTTTTTGGCTCGTAGTAAAGAAAGATAGAGAAAGGCAGCGAGCCGCTTACCTGGCGGACTTGTGTGAATGGGTGTCAAAATGAACGACGGAGGCATTAGTAAAGGAAAGAAAACTGGTAAGGGCCACAAATGATAAGAAATCGTGAGGGTCTAATTGACTATGTCTTGGGGGAACGCGACATGTAGAAGAAACTACTTCACAATCAGAAGATTACGTTTGTTATCTGACGAATAATTACAAAAACTGATGTTAATGGCTAATGAGAGTTGGCTTTCTTTTAATATTCCTGATTGTTGCTCTACCTGGGTCCCTAGGTACAACATGAAACATCAAAGCCTTCCTCTTTTTGTATTTGTTTCAGTGCAATTCGAAGATTTTTTTAAGGACAGATCCCTGCTTCTCAGCTGATAATAACTCTTGGATTTCTTCTTCCCTTGGTTATCGATGAAAAATAAAGAACCGAAATTACAAAATAAATAAATGATAACAATAACAACAGCAACCGCAAAAACAACAAGAACAACAACAATAATAATAATAAACTTTATCAATGGCAATTAATAACCCCAATGAAATTCGAGAATGGATCTCTGAAGGTATTACATATCTCCTACCAAAGATGAGTGAAAGAGATGATGCAAAAAATGATAGGCCGATAACATATCTCTCCACCACATATAAATAGAACACGTCTATGATGACAAACTGTACTTACTCTTTTCACGATGAAAACAACATTCTTCCCTTGGAAGAGAAGGGATGACGAAGAGGTCCGTATGATTGTAAAGATCAACTAATAATAAATAAAATGATCCTGAAAATCGCAGGAAAAATGGTAGAAATCTCAGCACATTGGATAGATTACTGTAAAGCCTTTGATAGTGTGCCACACTCTTGGATACTTAAGGTTTTGGAAATGGATAATGTCTCCTCGGTGATAGTATATTTACTTAAAGAGTTGAAGGTGATCCTCAATACATTAAAATGTTTCAGTGACGACATCAGTATGGATTTCGGATTAGATAAATGTGCAAAAGTAACATTCAAGGGAGAGAGAATTACAGAAACACACTCAATAGATGTAGATTTGTCACAGAGCTAAGGGAACTAGAACAAGAAGAAGCCTATAAATTCCTCGGGGTCAGTGAATGAGATGGAATACAGCATACCCAAATGAAGGAGTAAAGCTAGAAAAGTATACTGCAGGCATGTGCGTCTGGTTCTGGATACCGAGTTGATTTCGCAATACAGAATATCAGCTATAAACAATTTGACTGTTCCTGTGGTGCAATACACTTTGAACACCCTAAATTGGATCATAACAGATATTAAGCGAATGGATGTCAAATCGAGGATACCACTTGCCACCGCATGCATCATCCTAAGGCTGATGTTTATCGTCTGTATATGTCCATATCCGTAGGAGGCAGAGGATTATTTCATCTAGAAATAAGAAACCTTATTCAGTAATAAAAGAAGCCAACAAATTTAAAAAGAAAGTTCAAAGGCGTGAAGACGTGCATATAAATCATAATACCCCTACTGAAACGGCAAAGCACCTAAAACAGAAAGCAAAAGCAAATGCAATATTCCAAATGCAAAACCGATTGCAAGAAAGCCTCTTCATAGTCAATACTCTGCCTATATGAAACAAGCTGATTTACACAAACTCGGTATCCATCATTGATTATATGCAACTTTTATGGGAAGTAAACTATAAGAATCTAGTAAGAACATCACTCTGACACGGTTACATTCATACGACTTATAGCAATCTTATGGGAATTTACAATACACACAGAGAGAACAATCAAAGCTAATCGATCACAAGAAGAATGTGTCTTTGAAGATCTTAAGAACTATCAATATACAAGGATCTTGAAGTAGAAATCTCAAGAATGTGGCACATGAGGACATCAGTAATTCCTGTTGTATCTGGAGCCCTCTGTTTGATTGTGTTCAGATGGACACATTGAAGACATTCCGGGTAACCCAACCCTTAAAGAAAACAATAAAGACTGTACTCACAAGTACAGCTTAGACATTTAGAAAGAGGTTTACCTATGTAAAATGTGTGTGAGCGTAGGTTTGTTTTTTTTGTTTTTGTTTGTTATTTTTTTAGAAAAATGATCATTGAAAATATCATGAAGATCATTTCTGTCCTTAGCTCTGTGGTTGGGAAATGTGTAGACAACAGAAATTAAAGGAAATAATAATAATAATAATAATAATAATAATAATAATAATAATAACGCCAAAGTTTTAAAACAGAAAGCGAAACAACTTGGCCAAATTAAATTACAAGAAACTGGGAGGACGATGCGTTACATAGCTAATACTTAAAAAGAACGAAAGAAGCAAATATGAACCAACAGAAATCACATCAGTAGCTGAGAAGCACCGTTTTGAAAACTTAGACAGAAGGTCTAATTATTGTAGTTCAAGACCAAAGCCTCGCAATAAGATCCTATCAATGTCGCATAATCAAGGATATAACTCAACGCAAATTCAGGATCTGCGGAAGATACGATGAAACTGTTAACCATATTATCTTAGTATGTCTGAACTAACAAAAAATAAATATACCCACAGATATAGCAAGGTAGCGACATATGTGCACTGGAAGATTTGCAAGAAGCACAAAATCGAAACCACTGAGAAATGGTATGAGAACCAACCAGAAACACTTACACAAAATAACGATGTAACTATCCTCTAGGACATGTCACTTCAAACTGACAGTGAAATAAAAGCCAAATGACCTGATATTATAATAAAAGATAAGAAATTAAGGAATCGTATGCTTACTGACATAGCAGTACCACCTGAGATAAACACTTCAATGAAAATTATCGAGAAATTATCCAAATAGAACCTGAAAATCACGTTTAAAAGGATGTGGGGAATGAAGACAGAGGCTGTACCAATAGTAATCGGAAAAGGGATGGACAATTTTACTAATAGTGTCCCAGATAATACCAACATCCAGGTTGTCCAGAAGATCGCCCTATTAGTAAAATCCCATAAACTAAAAAAGTGCTATCAATTAAATGACATTTCTCCTGTAGTGACTAAGGACAATAGTCTGGAACCGGATCTACCTGATACAAAGCAGGAAACATAACATATACAAATAATATTAATAATTGATGATTGGGACTGATGGTTTTGTTGCGAGCAGTAAGGGATTGTCTTTTTCTCTTCTGATGTCCTCTGCTTAATGTTTTTTTACTATAGTTTATTTCTACCTTTGAAATTCAATATGAAAAATGTTCTTATCCTATGGGATGTCACATGAATCTAAGAGAAAAAATAATGGCATAATCACCATGTTTTCGTTCCACACTGTTTCACACAAAAGGTTAGGAAGGGAGCCGCTATAAATATTGGAAAAGGCGATAACAATTGAAAAATTGTTTTAATATATAGATTTAATAAATTTCCACCGAAGGTAGCACTGGCTACTCGGTCAACGAATACTGAAATACTTATAATGAAAAAGCTAAAATTTTAATTTCTTTCTTTCTGATTTTCTTTCCTCTAGCACATGTTACTGTGTTGTACCTCTTGCAAATGCTAGATTGCTCATTTGATCATAGCTATCGATAATAGGCTCTAGTGGAAAACGATCCCAAAATCTCAATTTATAAGAGAGACCTACACGATGACTGGGTTGAGTAGAAAATGCAAAACAGGATACGAAACGAAAACAGTTTATATTGAGCTTTTGATGATAGCTTCCTTTAAAACACTCAATCTTCGAAGACATGGTGACTTCTTTGGAATTAAAAACTCAATGAGAGAAATCGACCAAAACAAATAACTATCCAACTAAATAAATCAGCAATTCATGTATAATCTGATTGTTAAGTGACAATAAAATTCTAAAATTTGATTATATCAGACAAAATTATCATCATTCATTTATGGTGTTAAGTCAAATCTTTTAACACCCGCATAAAATCCAAGGTTCGTTGTCTTTTCTACTAAACTCTTCTGTCTTAGCTTCATGTGATGTTCTTCTTGTTGTTATCTGTCCACTGCGCGAAAATAATTTCTGATTTCATCTTCTTTGCTGCAAAATGTTTCCGTTTTTGCTTCTGCCTCACTACATTCTCCATAGACGTTCAAAATTTCTTTCGATTAAACTCTTACCGACACCAACAACTCGTCCTATCAATCCGTGAACAGCTTTCATCTTTTCGCAGTCTCGTTGCATTCTCACCAACTTCATAGGGATTCGCTTTCATTATCAACTTTCATTCAATTTTTTTCCTTCCCCACACACACATTCACATATGCGAGTGCACACACATATTTATATATATTACGATAAAGAAACACATACCTATAAGCACCATCATATATATATATATATATATATATATATATATATAAAATTCACGATATATATATATATATATATATATTATAATACGACATATATTAATATATATATATAAATATTTATGTAATTCACACATACATATACACACACACACATATATATATAAATATATATATTATACTACTCTATTCATGTATTTCTAGGTTTGTTTGTGACTGCATGATTAAATTTTATATGCGATTACAAATCTTTCAATCGTCTACAACTTTCTCATTATAATAATATTCTTTATGTACAATGCATACTAATGATATATATATATATTATTCTTTATCATATATATATATATATATATATATATATATATATATATATATATATATATATATATGCATGTTTCATTATACAAATATATATATATATATATATATATATATATATATATATATATATATATATATTATTCTTTATCATAATATTGTATGCGTGTGCATACCTAGGTCATTAAAATATATATTTCCTAAGATATAACTGTTTAAAGAATATATATATATATATATATATATATATATATATCGAGAGAGAGAGAGAGAGCAATGTTTAGTATGTAGTATCAATGTATATATTTTTATAGGTTTGTAAACAGACCTATATATACATGTATATCTACAATGATGTTTTAATCGCGTCTATGTGTATTGCTTGCATAAAAACCCAACCCTATATCCCTATTAACAAGTTCGCCATTTTTTACTTCTCCTTCGGTTGCATCCTTCGTTTTAGCTTTTCATCTTGACTCGTGTCTTTTTGGCGAAATTCTCTTTTCTCCTATTTTTTTTCTTTCTCATAAACTATTTCCACGCGATCCTAAGCACGCAAGTCCACGTATTTTTGCTGTTTATCGTCAGAAACTTTATCCCACATCTTTCCTTCCCAACCAATCTCCATCGATTTCTGACGTTCTCAACTCTTCTTACTTCACTTTAAGCCCACCCGCTAAGACGCCATTTTATTTTCGTGGTGTGTTATTGGCGGGGCTATCTGCGTATGTTTTTATCTTTCTTTCTTATTTTACTTTCATTTTTTGACTCTGTCACGAATGGTTCCGATAAATGACGAGAAGATGCGAACACTTTGCCGAGCGAACACGAAAACTGTTTCGCTTATTTATTTAGTATCTTTTGATAATCTTGCCGGCCGACTTTTTTTTTCGACGTGTTTTGAAATTCGTTTTTTATTCTGCTTGCGTTTTCAGCTTGTCTTTTTTTTCTGGAAACTCGACTACACTCTGATAATCACTTGTTCTATTCAATATTTATTTTAATAATAATAATAATAATAATAATAATAATAATAATAATAATAATAATAAATTATTATTATTATTATTATTATTATTATTATTATTATTCATAGCAGCAGCTGGAGTTGTGGTTGCGTTAACAAAACTTATTTTGATATATTAAGTCTTGTAAAGTCAGTATTATTTAGTTGTATTCTGTAAATCTAACTAATACTACTACTACTGCTACTACTACTACTAATAATAATAATGCGATTATGCTACGCAGGGTATAGATTCTGATTTGGGTGCTTGTGGGTTTTAACATGTCCAGGATTTGTCTTGGGGAAATAAAATGAGCGGCAGTAAATGTCCTGTTCACTACCACATCTTGTCAGTTGCATGACCATAATCTGTTGGATACGTTCCCTATGAACTGGGGCACGTTGCATCTTTGCTCATGTGCGAGAGTAGTTGGGAAACATCATGGCTTTGTGTCGATATATTCCTTTTTAGTTTATGGTATTAAAATACATGTAGATACTTTAGAATACTCTCTTGGGAGACCGTCTGAATGGGACTAGGTTACCCGACATGAAGGTATTTCTAACTGGACCCCAGATGCAAAGTTAAGAGGTGCTTTTATTAAGACCTGTTAACCTATTTCGAACATCTGGCCGTGATGTATATGCCAGAAATACCCTCATAATCTAGGTGTCATAATAGGTAGATATTTACTGAGCTCGAACACCCGGTCCAAGGGCAAATATTGAGCAGCCACCGCAACCATCGTTTGCGCGGTCATCGGCTTAACTACCGTTCCCCCATCTTTAGTGCAATGGCGGTGTGCAACCTCGGACAGCCTTTCCCCGGAACCGGGCACCACACAGTATTTATTTTCCTCAGCTGCTTCTCTGCCCGCTTACAGAATCACAAATGAGTCGTTCTCTGCCCTAAGACAAAGATGCAACTGAGAGATGATAAGCCCTACCCGGTATATGCCAGGTAAGTATGGTTATGATGTCATGATGGGTACATTGGGCTTCATGTCATGATGAGTATATTGGGCTTCCTATAATGGTACACTAGTTTCACATATTTGGCGTGCTTCTTTCTCACTCAATAATAATTATAATAACACTAAATTATCATGATAATTGTGGCTTAAATTTGAACTCAAGCTGCAACAAGCTTTCTCCTCAATATTCTAAGGCATCATTTGATATACGTTAGATGCTTTCGATTTTTACCTGAGTTGACGATTCTTTCATCCATCAAAGTCACATTCTATGATTTTTCCAATCCTCTGGCAAAATCCAAATATTTTCCATTATTTTACAATTTTTTCTGAAAAAGCGACGTCCATGATCTGAGAAATTTTCTTTTTTTCTTAACGAAACCAACATTTATTTCATTTTTAAAACTCCAGAGAGCTCTTATTTTTTAACATCGATTCTGATTTATATTTGCAGTAGTTGTTGTGGATTCAAATCCCAGTCGTTTACGCAATTTCCTGTGTATGGCCTGTCTAACAAGTCATCATTATGCTCGTAATCATTCTGAGCCGTTGATACATTTGCTTATTAGATCAGTGACAATCTCATCTCCGTTTATCTACATATGCTACATTGTCTGAAATATTCTGGGCTTTTTGGGGGTTTAAATAGCCACATGTGATCATTGAGCCTGGATTAAGCATAGATTAAGGGATCAATCTGAATCGTAAATTCCCAGAAAATCTTTTGTTTTCTGTTTCCTGTGACAGATTTAGATTTGAGCAAATAACATTTGCTTCTTTTATAAAGTGTATTGCCTGCAGTAACGATTCAAATTTACCTATCTTAACCAATTTTACTTACCCTAATCAATCAATTCTACCAATCCTAACCACTCAATTTTAACAACAATAATCAATTTTAACTAACCTAACCAATCAATTTTCAGTTCCTTCCCAGCCAGCTCTTTGTATGTCCTTTTTATAGTATTGACACACTAATATCTACTTCGACCCAGTCTACACTTGAAACTTTGTTGCGTGCGGTTTAGCTTGACCTTAATATTATTTGTCCATATATAATTCCTCTGGCTCACCAGAAAAAAAGAAGAAAGAGAAGGAAAACTCTAAGTTTAGAGTTTTCCTTCTTTTAGATGGGTTTTCAGGTCTAAAAAGTCAAGCCCTTTGGAAATGTTCTGAGTGTTCTGTTGATACCTAGCTATATAGGTACGAACAAATATCATGAGATATTTATAACTGCGAGGTATTGAATAAACGGGTGCTTGATTACGTAAGTGTTTGTTACTCTTTAAAATATCAATTATGATAAAATGGTTATTGTAAAGAGCATCGGGTAGTAACTTGCTAACGAATCTCGGGTGTCCAGGTAATTTTTTGACTGTCAAAAAGAACATGGCGTCGGATAAAAATTCAAAAATACTGAATATTTATCACAGTTGGGACATTGTTAAGTTGGTTGTTTTTCATTGACAAGGCTTTGCATGTTGCACAAACAAAACTAAATGAAGAATCCGACAATGTCAAAGTATCAGAATTTGGCACTGGATTTTAAAATTCGAACATGATTTCTCAAATTCTATCATTCTTGAATAATATCACAATTACCATGAAATTCGAATGGTCAGACATTGTTACCGTAGTTAAAGAAGGTTGCATTGAGGAAACCGAGACACCCCAAACGTTATTCCATTTTAAGAGACAGTAATAAAAATACTTTTCCTGGAGAAGTGAATATCATAATGGTTAATAATTCTATGAATAGCATTTCGGATAATAAAAACGTTAGTCTAAAAAAAAAAAAACTTCTTCAGCATTGCTTTTAGAGCATGCCGCTATGTTAAACAGTGGAAGTTAAAGGAGTGTTTGTGTAGCGGGGTTTGCTGAGGAAGGGTAAGTATTGAGTGGCTGAGACAGATTGGAAGCTTTGTCGGAAAAATGAGGTAACAGACGTGGTTGGTCTACAACTTTCTGTCGTCACTGGAGGCTGTGGCTGCCGTAATGGAGTTAATCATAGTAATGAGATATGAATTATTCATCTCCAAGGACGTGCGATGGGCTGCTGTAATTAGTAAGGGCGGCGATGATGGTGGTAAGTGTTTTCTCAAAAAGAAAGAAACAAAAATTGAGAATGAGGTCATAAAGAAGATGAAAAAGAAGGAAAGGGAAGAAAATAAGAGGAAGAAATGAAGAAAATTGGAAAACAGGGAAGGAAAGAAAGTGAAGGAAAGAAAAGGAAAGAAAGGGGAAAATAAAAAAATAAACAAGGAAGAGATACGAAATTTAAGCAAATTAATACATCAAAATAAGGAAGGAAAGAGATGAAGAAAGAAACCTAATAGAATAAAAGGAAAAGCAAAACACGAAAAGAGAACAAATAGAGAAAATAGAAGGAAAAAGAAAAAAGTGCGATGGAAAAAAGAAAAAAGTTGAAATCAAAGCAGAAATGAAGAAAAGAAAGAATTGGAGAAAAAGGAACGAACGAAAAATGAAAAAAACGGATAATGAAAGAGAAATATAATAACTAACATGCTGATTTGAGAGAAAGTAAACGAGAGAGAGAGAGAGAGAGTGGGGGAAGGAAACTGCACATACCTGTGTATAAGTCGAGATATTAAAGCTTATATTAGGCCAAGCGCTAGGTCAAAGCTCGACCTGAACATGCGTATTCGTTTTTCCGAATGACATCTGTGCACTATGGAAATAACTCTAAGCTTCAGACACGTTGAAATATTGCGAGGTATCATTATTTAAAATAAAGTATGATGGTTAACTACATTCATGTTTAATTCGAGTTTTTCTTCTATATTCACGTATAATTAGGGCTTCTAAGTAAATTCTGAATGAAAACTTGTGGGGTTGACATATATGTAAATAGATTTCATTTTCATTAGGTTGTAGTTTTTGTTCAGTGGTAAGGATTGGAGTGAATCTTAAATTTATACACGAAAAATTACAAATATATTTTCAATGCAATGTACTTCAAGGACGATTACGGTTCTCCACAGATTCTATTACTAACATGCGAAGGATAAATTATCGTGTAAATTACACAAAAATGAAAATAACACTGACCTGTCATTTTAACAGATTTATTTACCAAAATTACATAAAAACATCTTGAAATACAAATGAGTAAATTTATTCAATAAAATTGACACAGGATTCAACCACAGCCTCCTGCAACTTTTCTGGTCGGTCTCCTTATTTAAGTTGGTGAATGCTTGCCTTCAGTTCATCTTTGGTGTTACAAGGAATTTTGTTGATCTCTCGCTCAATTTCTCCCCACACATAATAATCAAGGGGGTTGCAGTCTGGTGGGTTAGGTGGCCATATGTAAGGGGAGTTCTTTTCTTATCGGCAAGTTTTTCAAGCTGTCGCACCTTTGTAGTCATCATTAGACTACGCCAACTCATTCCGGATCCTCCTCACTGTCCTCAGATTGAAACGCTGACGCGGTAATGTTCGCATTGGAGCCTCTGGTGCGAATTCCAAGCAGTACAGCATTCAGTTTCCAAATTTTTGGCGGAGTTAATTGCGTCATGGTGCTATTTTTCTCGCAGACGGTGCTGAAGTGATCTTATTATACTTTGCAGACGACAAAATAAAAAAATGCGCATGCATGAAATTGAAAAATATAAAATGGCAACAATTTACCCATCGCACCCTGTATATATTACCAAAACTTTTTGGGAAATATAGTGGAGGGGTTTTCCGTTACCTTTTCAAAAAGTTTTAAATTCAAAGTTGTTCTTCTAGATTGCCAATAAGACTAAAAAGTTCTCCGTACCCTGCTATTTAATACTTAGACAAGAAAGGAATACTTGAAGATATCGAATATTTCAGCCGAGATTTGATTCAGTTTAAAATGAATGTTAAAATTAAATAGCAAATATTTTCGCGTTGTCATATCAATTTAAGACACGAAAGGGAACATTGAGATAATGTTCACAGAAATTATACGAAATAAAATGTTATATATATTATTATACCTAATATACCTCAATACTGAGTAGAGCTATATATATATATATATATATATATATATATATATATATATATATATATGTGTGTGTGTATTTTTCTTGATAAATTTTTGGCCTGATAAAACTCTTGGAAAGATATAGGATCGCCTGATATTAGGTATTTTCTGGAGCGGTGCATGAAGCTGACAATATTTCCAAGAGTCTTACCCGTGGATAGCATAGTCTGAATCCCTGTGGAAATAGACGATCAAAGCATAAGCTTCGTTAAGAGTTCATGACAGGGGAAAAATTCACGGTCTGTTCGGTGATGATGAAAAGCTACAATGTTGTTTATGAAGATTTTTAATGATATAGACCAGTTTTTCCCCATGAGCTAGATCAAAGGAATGATCAGCTACCAGGCTGGTCATGGAGCTTTGTCGAAATGCATCAAAAGCTATGGTATCAACTGCTTATATATTTGATATTGATCTGAGAATGTACAAGGGAAGTACCAAAGAGAGAACTGTGGAGTATGTGCTCATGGAGAATATGAATTTCAGAAGACTCATCATTAACAACGATATTCCTGGATCTACCTCCTAAGAAAGACTTGAGAGAGTTTGCTGATGATACTAAGTAGGTTGGTGGATCGATATTGCTATGAAGATGAGCGCTCAGCAGCACAGGTCACTCGGCTGACACCTTCCATAGACTTGTGAATCAGTTCTCTTTCAGGCAGTATTTAAACATCATTCCCAATATTGGAGATCACTCTGGGGTAAGGTTCTTAAGAACAAGCACAAGGATTTTATCCGGAACAGAAACCATCGTAGAGTCAACATTTTAATTAGTCTGAAAGTTTCCTGTGCTGAGATAGAGATATCGCAACGTTTGTACTCCGTCAGTAAGTGCATCAGGTATAGGATAGACCTAAACACACACACACACGATGAAAGAGTCCTTTCTCTCACTCACTATATATATATATATATATATATATATATATATATATGTATATATATGTGTGCGTGCGTGTGCTTGTGTGTGTGTGCGTTTAGGCAGCAAATTCTCTTTTAGAAATGTCTGAATAAATTTCAAACATTATATCTGCTTAATTTTATCATAATCTTACACCAGGCGCTTGGCTAGACATCTAGCTGGATTAAGAACAAAAACTGTCAAAGGGTGAATGGACATTGCTGTGGAGTCAACGGCCATCTAGTACGATGGGTCCTATTGCTATGCCAGCAGCTCGTCCAATGGTGACACATGGCCTCACTGGGTGGACTGTTTCCTAGTTTGAAGTTAGTGGCCAAGGCGGAAGATTCTCCCGAAAAACATCACTAACCACATACTCGTGACCAAAGCAAGCCTTCAAGGTGGAGAACTTGAAAATATACCGTCAAATTGAAAAAAAAAATCACCTGGAAAGGAATGGGATCCTCCAAGTCTACTTAATAAGATACGCTACGCATAAATGAATACTAATCTGGCTTTTCAATACAGATGTATAGAGGAAAACGTTCAGTTGTCTAAATGCGTTGCGACCCTACGATTACACCAAGTTATTGATGTTGGATGATGGTCGGCCACTGTCTTGTCCATGTTAGTTGGTAATGCCGACAACCATGTTTTGCCGGTCAAAACGCGAAGTTAGATCGAGGAATGTAAAATGCTTCCATAATTTCAGAAATTAAATACTCTTTATGACTTGTAAAAATTTGACAAAAGTCTTTTTGCTTAATTTAAAGCTTGCTGATTATTTTTTTCGCAATGAAATATAGTTTTGTGTTTAGCAACATAACTTGTTTCTTGAAATGATCTGAATCAGTTTATCGTAATATTAACAAGAAATATTTAAATCGCTACGCATATTCTTTTGTGTGATTAAACAAAACTTTCTGTTGAGATGTGAGTTTCCCGCGTGTCGGTGTATGAATCAAGACAAACACAGTTGTAGAGGAAAATACTGGTATATTCATAAAAGCAATTAACAATAGAGTGATTAGTAGAACGAAGGTCGGTAAGTACGAACCAATATCCAAAGTCTATAGTCCAACGGTATGTAACGGGTAAGCTTATCTGGACTGCTGACGCTCTCGCTCCCTCTCCTCTCTCTAGAGCTGACTTATATAAGAGGGACCAGTCCATTTCTAGTTAGAAGGTGGGTGCGCCCCACCCTTTTCTGATTTTGCTACATTATTACACAAAAAAAAAAATCGATCATACGATGGTAAAAAATAGTTTTTTAAGCAGATTTATAAAAAAATAGGCTTTTATATATATTATATATATATATATATATATATATATATATATATATATATATATATAACCTTTTGAATTTGGCTGTAAAATGCTGTCTGTGAGTATTTTTTAGAACTGCGAGAGCTTACTTTCAATCTTAATTTTGGAATATTTTCTAATATAGATGTGTATATTTTCGTTAAGTAATCGTCTTCCACATACCGAGGTTTCAGTCAATCTGTTTCGTAACAATGATGGATGAAGAAAAACAAACATGTGTCATAAAATAATAAAATAAAAATATTAATGAAATTCATGGATATTCGATCGATCGACAGAGAGCGTTAACAAAACTAAAACGAGGACCAACACAGATGTCTCTATTGTTATATATAAATATACATACATTGGGTATATTTCGTTGATTAAGTTGGTGTATATTTTGAATTTCATACGAGTGAAGGCAGCTATCCTTTATTCCATGCAAAATTCAATATTTAGTCTACTGATTTTGATAGATTTACCATATGACCTCGCCTACGTTTCTGTGGCAGAGCTAGGGTTATCTCAAAATGTTAAACGCTCTCTCTCTCACTAACAAAAACACTCTCTCTCTCCATATATATATATATATATATATATATATATATATATATATATATATATATATATATATATATATACATGTATATGTGTGTGTGTGTGAGCATGTGTATGTTTATGGGGAAATATTTGCAAATATTTATATATATATATATTTGTAAATGTTTATATATATATATATATATATATATATATATGTGTGTGTGTGTGTGCGCGCACGTGCGTGCGTGTGTGTGTCTGTGTGTATATATATTTGCTCTATTTCGTTAGAATTTTGTCGTGCCTAATTTTGAGGGTGCACCATTTAAAAATCACATATCTTCATGTGTAAGCATTTACTTCGTTGCTGTACCTGGAGGCAAAGAGTAATTTCGCAGGAGGGAAGCTCTTCCTGAAGTGGAGATGTGATTGAGTCGTGGAGCGAAGGAATGTCTTTTGGTTAGATCATCAGACTGAGAAAGAAAGGAGTTGCCTCCACGCAGTACGAATTAATTGTTGCCTTGGGCTGGAATGGAAGTGGCTTCGTGTGTTGTAAAGGAAGAAAAAAATGATAAAAAAAAAACAAGTGATAAAAAAAAATCAGTTAAAAAGAGAGGAAGAAAAGAAAAAAAGAGGAAAATGAAAATAAAAGACGGAAAAGACAAATCGAATGATAAAGAAGAAAGGAAGAAAAATAAACGCGGAAAACAAAAGTATGCTAACCACAATTAAAAAGTATTTTGGACTCAAAACAAAACGGAAAAGACAGTCCTTACTAATAACAGGAAGAAAATGGAGGAAGAAATATGTAAATGATGAAAACATATTTTCCGTCTTAAAACATTTAATTTTTTACATATGTTAATTAATTTGCGTCAGTCTAGACAAATACAGACGCACTTATATATGGCCTGAAGATTGCATCCAAGCATGAAACAGACAACCGTCACCAAGTACTGACATCAGTGACCTTTCTCATATTTACAGGCATTCTATCTATGCAGCACCTTTAGAAAGTAAGTGAAAACTATAAGACGATTTGAGCTAAGCCTTGTGAGTGAAACTTGGTACATGGAACTGTTCGGAGATTGTGACTGACCGAGTGTTTGTTTGAACGTAATGGTGTGGTTCAAACTGTTGCTCATTTCAGATTACTCTCTCCCTACCTCTCTCTCACCCTCCCTCCGTCTATCTGTCTCACACACACAAAATATAACAAATGGCGATCAGCAGAGTTGCAGTAGAAATAAAGTGCGGGCTCTGTTGGTGCTATAAAAACACAAATGTACCCCTATCAAAGGCGTCAACACTCTAATAGGGGTACAGTTGTATTGTTGGTGGTCTTTATGTTACACGTTTTTATGTTACACGTTTTTATTTTTTGTAGAAAGTAGTATAATTTCTTTCGCGACATGTGATATACATCAATGTATTAGAGTTCATATTTTTTATGTATACGGTTATGGTTACTGTGGTTTCTGATGTTATTTTTATTATTTTTTTCGAAGGTTAAACAGTTTATCGATGATGTGCTTAGGGAAATTATTATTAATGTTTGTTTTATGTTTTTATCTTATGTCTGGTCACTGTACAAGTACTACTGGCAGGATATAAACCAGTACTATCTGCCGTTTTCCCATTTATGTATTTACTAGGAGAGTTGATAGAGAGCCAGCAAAATTAAAAGCAAAATATATCAAAAGGCGGACGAAAGCTTTTGTAGCAGGTTTTGATGAACTTTTCGTTATGGTACACAGGCTTTATGAATTTAAGCACAGTACTAGATTGGTAATAAAGCTTAATCAGTTTCCAGTTAAAATGGCTAGATGCAACCGTTAATTCTATGCTAACACCTTCTTCTCTCGCACTTCTCGCTTGTGGATCTTTCTTCCGGCTCCATGCTTTCTAGCCAACTTTGATCTTCAAAAATTTAAATGCAATCTTGATCGCTATCTACCTTCATCTTGATTCATTCTCTTTTATTGTTCCTTAAAATTGATTCTCTTTTTCTTATTCTTTCATACTCCGTAACCCTTTATGTCTTAGTGGCCTTATTCTTTTGCTAGGGTTGAATGGAGTAAAAGTAAATTCCCAGGCATCGAGCGCAATGGGGTAGACTGGGCAGCTAGTAGGCTTCCTAGATTTGCGTCAACGGCTTGGGTGGTGGGTTACCCCGATTGAATCCAAAATTACGTATCAGTAAACCTTCAAGTTAGAAAGCATCGGCTCTGTTTTGACCTGGGGAGAGATGGTCTGCGCCAGGTTTATTTGTTCAAGACACATTACACAAGAAGGTATAACTCTCCGGTTTTCAACCCAGATATGTGGATGGAATTCAGATGCCATGTTTCGCAGTGACATTGGGCCACTTTAAGTTATGGATCTGATGATGATGATGATGATGATGATGATGATGATACAATATTGTTCGTATAGAGCAGTGGTTCTCAACCGGGGTCTACATGGACCCTAGGGGTCCATGTAATATTTCCGGGGGTCCACAGGCAAAACACAATTGTTGTGTTAATTAAAAATAGTAATAATAATTATTATTATAATTATAGTAGAATATTTTATTTGTATTAAATTAGTTTTCATTTAAAAATAAAGCTTAATCGTATACTATTTCTTTGATAATTAAAACCTTAAAATTTATATTAGTGAAGAATAGAAAATTGTTCTTATGTCCAATAGCTATGAAGGGGTCCACCAAGATAAAAAGAAGGGGAAAGGGGTCCATGGGTAAAAAAAGGTTGAGAACCACTGGTATAGAGGATATTCAGTTAAGTTGTCTGTTTTATAACTGTGTGGGTATTTAATCTTTTAGTCGAATCCTCACTGATGTGAGTTTTATAGACGAAGGTGTTGAAGTTAGCATTATTTGAATTATATCGAAATAGTGGATTCTCTCCTTGATTTTGTTCATATGCGACATTAAGTACCAGATTTTTTTCGGTGCTTGTTTTCGGTTTTTTGACATCGTCCATATTTGCACCTAATATAAATGTTGGGATGGAACAAAAATGTGCTGAATTTAGAGAAATTCTAATATTTATCTATTTTACATAGATTACTTCAATCATATATGTTTAATTTTATTCTACTATCTTTCGCCATCTGTGAGGCAGCGTCATGATTCCATCCTCACGGATGAAATGTTTTAAGTGCTTTTACAGGATCCCAGAGAATTGAAATTCTTCCCTCTAAGGGCATTTTGTAAGGATCTAAATGAGTGATGCAAATTCAGGTGTGCACGTTGGTTGTAGTAGGACATCCGAGCCAAGCTGTACCAATTTCTACTGGGTCTGCATCGTGACACCAGATCTGGTGTTGTTCTGATTAAAAAGGACACACGTCTGATGGGTCAATTCTGGCGGCTTTTCATCGATTGTTCCCTTTAAGCATACTTCGAACGGTACTTGTCTTTATTCAATATTTATTTTGGGGGAAGGTACGCGTAATGCACCCTTCTAATATCACTAGATACCCAGTATCATATTTTTCGGATAGAAAACTGCTTTCAGTTAACGATGACACATCCCGTAAGCCTTTTACTGTACTGTACTGATGCGGCATTCACCCTGGGCGGATTGAGCCGGCTTCTTCCTGTTATGAGAAGAAGATTCTTGGGATAAATTACAGAAGTAAGTTAACCAGGCCTACTCGGATAACGTTCTTGCTTGCCGCGGGATTCCCACAGACGCAGAGACAGGAACGACCAGAAGCCGCCGGTTACCGATGCAGACGCTCCTTGGATTTTCACCAGAGCCCTTGTTAGCCGGCGTGTGTGTCAGACCTGTCCGCCTTGGGTGGCTCTACCAGGAACGAAGTTCCGGGCGGCATAGCTCTGACACTACCGTTTACACCCCCCACCGACTGTGAGGTAAGGGTTGGACTTTGGGGGCTTACAGTACCAGGTGTTCCCAAGCGGTCCCCCATCTAAGTACTGACCTGGCTCTACGCTGCTTAACTTCGGTGATCGTACGAGAACCGGTGTTTCAGCGTGATTTGACCGTAAGCCGTAAGCCTTTTCCCGGCATATTGTTGTAAATAATCCATTGTTCATTACTGCAATCGTTCGTTTTAAAATGGATTATTTTTCATGCGTTCTAGTCGTAGATGAAAATGCGGACCATTAATAGTTTTCCTTTAAATGGTGAGGTACCAAAACATCGTAGCAACTCACATTTTTTTCAATACCGACAAAACGCGTTTAGGGAATATGTGGAGTATCCCTGCGATATCCAGTGTCTTATGTCCTGGAATTATTTTTAATCTTTTCTATTTGGTCGTCATCAACGGCTGTAGGCCTGGTGGAATGTTCTCTGTTTTCCACATCAAAATTTCCACTTCTGAATCAAGCGTACCAGTAACGAATTCTACTCTCAGCTATGGTAACATCTTAATGAACGGCGCGTGTAATTTTTGCTGTTTATACAGCCAGAATTAAAAGAGCACGATGTAACAAAAAGAAATTACATTTTCCTCTACTTTCACTTTGAAAGTAAAAAATTAAAATTTGACAATCTACACACGAGTCATAGAAATCTACCATCATTTCGAATTAGTATATATGACATAATTCTTAGTCTTGTATGAAATAAAATGATGTGTTTAAACACCACCTATTTAAAAATGTTACGAAGGAATGTTCTAATGCAATATATATATATATATATATGTGTGTGTGTGTGTGTGTGTGTAACAAGGAGTGGAAAAGGTAATTTTGGCTTTCCAGAGTTATTTAGAGTCCCGCCATTGTGTTTCCTTATTTAAATAATTTATTTATACCACTTGTTTTTTTACATTTTATTTCTGTTTGTATACTTTCTTGCGCTGTAACTTTTGATATTTTAAGTAAAGATTATTCGATTCAAGTTATTATTATTTAGTTTTCCAATATCCATTTACGATTTTTGTTAAGTATTTGGTTCAAGTCAGAATTAGGTCAGAAAGAAGACAATCTTCAGCAAAATTTGGTATCTGTTGAGCACTTGTTTCGAGAGAAAGTTTCTGATTTAGAAATGGCATATGGATTTCAGTTTGGTAAGAGGATTTTAAGCCTCTGATTTCTTCAAATGTCTGCTGAATGTGGCATAGGTTTTATTTTTAGTCTATTAAATTTTACCTTAGCTAGACTGTTTTTGGCCATTGACCCTTTTAATTTGTTACTTTTTTCTATTATATATATATATATATATATATATATATATATATATATATATATCGAGAGACAGAGAGTATTTACCGGTAAGTGGCCCAGGTTTTCAAACCATAAGGTTTCTTCAGGTCGTACTAGCAAATTATGATCAGGATTAGGTGCGGACTGTCGACAGTTTCCTCGCGTGGGGAGGTTTTTGAGGAAGGGACGGAGAACTGTGGGGCGGGATTGAGGGAAGAGAGGCACAGGGATGTGTTTGTCTTTGGACCCCAGATGGATCAGCAATTAGAAGATGGAGGTGGAGGTGCAATATGATCTGGTTTGGACTCCCTTTTGGGTTGCACGCGGTCTTCAATAAAAATGTGATGGGGGTGAGTTGTAGCTGTTCTCGAAATTTGGAGTTTTGGGCCGAGCACGCGGAGAGGTGGCGTAGGTGGTAGCGCTTGTGGTTGCAGTGATTGGGGTGGGTGTCCGTTGGATAGTGCCTGTAGTGCTGAAGAAGTGATCTGTAGGGCGGAAGTGGGAGATGACAGCGGGTGGTGCGAGGTCTACGTGGCATACACGGAAGGTACATTTAAGCAAAGATGGTACAGTATGGATCTTCATTTGAGTTGCAGGGTAACAGGTGCCGTGCCGTTTTGGCCAGCCACGTGTGGGAGTTAGTAGGAGGAAGCGGTGGAGGCAGCGTTAGTGGAGGTGTGGGTGGGAACTGGCCATGGTAGCGTGTCCGGGACGGGAAGGATTATTAAACGAAATGTCAGACAGAGGTAATCTCTAAATGCAGAAATATCAATAAATATATTTTGTGCCTATAGGAATCCCGGATGAGAGTGAATTCAACAATAATTAATTTTTTTGCCTTCCGGTTCAAATTACTCTTGCCATACCACTCCCCTTTTGTAGATCTTCCTGTTATGATGTTCTATTTATAAACGATGAAATGGAATGTTAAAAAAAAACATAATTTACTAATACTGTCTGAAGAAGAACTTGTGGTTTCAATCCGGGTCGTGTAACCAGTAAATACTCCTATTTTTTAATATCGCCTGCTTTACACGTCCAATGATCGCCTTCGGCTATACTTTTAGCTATTATCAATGATGATTTTATTTTATTTTTAATGACCTCATCCACATGTTAAAACTGATTTTAAAAAAATGGAAGCCATAATAATAAAAAAAGAAAAAGCCAACACTTAACTACGAACATGGCCACAATTCGCTGTGTTCGGAAAATAAAACATTCCTCTAACTCTAGAAACAAATACACAACCAATACACTCAGTTAAAAAGCAAAAATAAAATCATCCTTGATAATGGTTAAAAGTATAGCCGAAAGCGCTCGGACAGAACATTTGGACAGTTTCTACACAGTCTGTGTTCAGAAAAGAAAAATTAAATAAAAAGCTTAATCGCAGTACCTAGAATTTTGAACTAATATTGTAGGCTAACCTAATCTGGTTAATGTTTTTATATGAAGTGGACAACATATGAGGCGGGGGGGGGGAATAAATTAGAAAGATCGAGCGAAACAAAAAATAATGAGATCAGTTGCCCGAACAACTCTTTGAATTTTACGAATAATTGAGAAATTGCTAATAACCTGGATGAGAATTTCTTTCTACCGGAAGTTGATGAATTAACGAGTGACCGAATTTAATAACTTGCTTCTTTTTGATTAATGACATCATTTTTCGGCATGTGATTTCAGAAAATTTCGAAACTCGTGTGATTGAATTTCAATGATTTTTTTTTTGGCATGTCTGAATTCTCACTCATAAGAAGAAAGCAGAAATATTTTCTTTTTTTTTAGCGTCCCTCTGTGATTGGCTGACGGTTTCTGACAGTCTACATGATTCAAGTCAAAGTCATCGACTGCAAAATTAAAACGTTCCGCTTGGCTTTGTCATCTCAACTTACTAATCGAAACTTGTCAATTCTTTAAGGATTAAATATAGAGGACCGAATCTCCGAAATTTTACGACAATGATTTTTATTTTCTTGTTTTTTTTCTGTTTCCCTGAATTTTTAAACTTCTTCTTCTGAAGATTCATAAATAGAAGAATGGAAACGATAACGAATAAGTGAAAAGTGGAAGAAATTGATGAAAAATTTAAGGTTTAAATATTCGAGATTTTTCGCCTTTTTACTCTGAGGATGATACATATAAACACTGGAATAATAAACAACAATATCCATGCATCATTTGTTATTCAAATGTTGAATACATGCAAATAGGGTCATTACTGGGGTCTACATCAAATACGTTCATTTTGTCCGTGTTATGTAAAAAGCTTATAAAATTTATCGGTGTGTTTACTGGTCTATTTTTCATATTCCTCTGACTGAAGGATATTTGAATTGTTTATTTTTTGTCCTATGAGTAGAATATATATATATATATATATATATATATATATATATATATATATATATATAGACGGAACTCTTTGGGGGAACCGTCGACGATTTTGCTAGCAAGAAGTCACAAGTCATTGAGCCAGTTGGGCTTGTTCAGATTGATTTTGTAACTAAAGACTGCTTAGCATATGTGGGCTCTGTGGGTGTTGAACAAACACAAGTGGGCCTGAGTAGGCTAGCCGCCATATGAGATGGGCATGCTCCTATACAAGTACAAACAGATGTTGGCCTAAATGTTGTCGATATTATTATTATTATTATTATTATTATTATTATTATTATTATTATTATTATTATTATTTCCTTCGATTTTTGTTGTATATATATTTTCTTCCAGGGCCTAACCAGAGACCTAAGGTCAGAAGTGACATCATGACATTTTCCACTGAACATTTTTGATCACACACATTTTATATAGATAAAGGTATTTTTTATGTGTGATCTGTACTTATGATTATTTTTTTTTATTTTTATTTAAGGCATGGGATACCAGGAATTCCTTCATTGTGTCTATCGGAACCTTTTTCAATCAATCTGGAAATACTGATGTCTTCATTCTCCACATTTTTGGAATTTACTCTTCACGATCCTTGTATTTTGACAGTTTTTGAAGATCTTCAAAGACACTTTACAATCTGCAGAAACTGCCATGTCAATAAGAAAGCACATTCTATTATGATTATAATTAATTTCAGTTTTTCTGAATAGCTCTGACACAATCACTTAGCAATTCTTTAACCTGATAGGTGAGGTAGAGGAATTTTTTTTCTGGTTAAGCATATTATATTGAGAGAGGTTTCCTGAGCACATGTGCGTTGTTCGTGTTCACAGTGAATTATGATGGTATATTTTTCGTCCTCACTTGTATTAGAAGTTGTGAATCATCAAATCATTTTACAGTTCGATATTGACAAAATGTTTTATTTACGGAGTCCGTTTTTCACACCCCACTTCGGAAGTATCTCGTCAATATTATTATTCTTAATGACATATATCTTTTGATCATTACAAGAAATAAATACAGAAAGGTACTGTTTTTGAAAATTAATATATATATATATGTGTGTGTGTGTGTATGTTTGCGTGTGTGTGCATGTGTGTGTTTGCGTATATATATATATATATATATATTTATCATGTATGTTTTGGCATTAATTAATGTTTTTATTAAGACATGCCTCATTGAATAATTTAGACAAATTGGTCATACTACTACTATGTTGTCTGGACAGTTCAGTTTTCATTTGAATAATGCATTAAACATATCACAACATTTACAACACCATGCCTGTCCACATTCGCAATTTAGGAAAATTGTTGTTGAAAATACATCTATAAATTATCATGAATATATATATATATATATATATATATAAACTAAAATTCTTGAAACTATCTATATTAAAAAAATGAAACCAGCCCTTAATAAAATAGAATACTGCACGAATGTTTCAAAATGTTTACAATAGATAGTTTCAAATATCTAGGTTTTAGCTAATAGTTAAAAAAGAAACAAAACATATGGACATTTCAAAACTTAATTACCTCCACTGACGTTTATATCCTGAAATTTAAATCCTACAGTACATAAGCTTAGCGTTTTACACTTGACAGTTAAAAAATAATTTTCAGATGAACACTACAATTTTGTCTTAGAAAAAAAAAAACAAAAAAAAAACACTCTGATGATGTCATTGCGCTAAGGTCGAAATTACTCGGAATAAATGAATATGTATGAACATGGTAATTTTCTCTCTACCTTTAATAAGGATACTAAGAAGCTTATCCGTAAATGTGGGAGGATCCTATTGAAAATATGTAAACAAAATTAAATTATTCAATGAGACATGTCTTTTAATATACAGGGTGTTAGATCTCGTTCAGATGACTTCAAATTTTAATAGCATCTTTATGTTTAATGTTTGTTTTATGTTTTTATGTCTTTATGTTTTTGTGTTTTTCTTATTTGTATTTTTATGTTCTTTAATCTTTAATCTTTTTCTTTACAGGTATAAAAATGCTATTTACTAGAAGAGAAAAGGTGTTTTGTGTGTTGGAGTTTGTTAGAACACAGTCAAACAAGACTGTGCAGCGTGCATTTATGAGAGAGTTCTCTAGAAAGTCACCAACAGGAATGCAGATTTGGAGATGGCATAAAAAGTTCAAAGAGGAAGGCTGTCTGTGCAGAGCAAAAGGATCCGGACGACCACAAACTTCACATTTGTGAAATCGTTCACATAAACCACATACTTTTGAATTTCTCATTCAGATTTGGAAGAATAAATATTATGATCTTCAACATTAATACTTTTTAATTTCATTTGCCTTAATCATGTACTTTCTGTGATATTTACATCTCAAAGGATATCAATTTTTTGAAACACCTGTATATATATATATATATATATATATATATATATATATATATATATATATATATATATATATATATATATATATGTTACCCAATGCAATTTGATATATTATGATGCGAAAAGAACTATATATTTTCACCAAAATTTCACCCATCCAATATCGCTTTTCTCACTTAATCTCAGTAAGCAGGACAAAAATCATCCATATTTTCGTCAACGAAATCAATATTTATCGCACCAATGCAATTGCCGTTGATTCCTTCAAAATATTCAGTTGATTTTTGATATTGCTGCTTGGGTGGCACGATTTTCTCCTCAAGTATCAAACGCCTGCAATTATATTGATCGTTTGAGAGTCAATGAATGATCTCTTCTGCTTTGAGTGGCACAAGAGCCGGAAAAAGAATGGGGAAGTATGAGAGAATTGGAAAGTCAGTTCTAAACTGAGGGGCGAATGAAATCGAGAAAACATGAGAAAATCAAAAAGAAGCACATAAATAAGGATTACAAAAATTGAAGAAGAAAAGGACAAAAGAAAAAGAAATGATCAAATACGGAAAATACATAAGGTGAATGACAGAAATAGAAAAATCTCTGAGAAGATAAGTATTTGCTGAAACCTCGTGATATGCAAGATACAGAAAGGAGAAATTTCATGACAAATTAAAAAAAAATATAACCCAAGTAAAAGAAAGAAAAATAAACTTGAAGGAAATAAATAAAAGATAAAAGCTAACCAGAAATCGAAGCATAAAATGATCGGAGGATGTAGAAAATGAATAACAAAATCCCTTTTGTTTAGGTAAAAATAAAAATGGCAGAGGAAACTGGTAAAAATCTGAAAGAAAATATCGGAAAATAAAGAAGTCTAACGAATGTGTGAAGAAAAATAAACAGAAAAAAATGTCATGAAGGTCTGTAGGTAGGTTGTTGTATTCGCCTTGACGGAACGTGAAAATTGATTGGTTCGAAGCGAACGTTGGGGGGCTGTCAAAATTGGCGCGGCCTCTTCGAGTTCTAAATTATTTACAAAAGGCGGCAGTGAAATCTAATAAGAAACGGCCATTGGAAGCGCTGAGGCGGGAAGATCGGGTCTGTGTAACGAAGTGTGCCGGCACTGGCGCCGGACGGGAAAGCAATTTATCGGCATTTTCGCGCATGCTCAGTGAACGTATTTCGGTAATGTCGGCGACAATGGTCGGCTGTTGATAAGCCAATATGAAAGACGAGACAGGCACCAGAATCAAGTTGACAAAATGTCCGATAAACTTATTTAATATATATGTATTTATATGGTGTTTGCATGGACATGCTTAGAGAGAGATGGATTTATTTGTAAAACTAAGTAAAACACAAGGCAACATAGAGCAAGTAAGTAGATTGTATTGCGCCTAGCATCAAAATGTAAAGAAACTGATTTGAAAATCAATATTTGAAACTTGGTATTTAACTTACCAAAATAACAGTAGAGTATAATCCATTTGTAGAAATCGACTTATGGTGTATGCGTGGGGTAACAGATGAATGTCTAGCTGTGGCATCCATGAGTTGTAGATAGAAGTACTTAAACCTGGAGTGAATATTCGGACCAGAACGACTGAGTACTCAAACTCCGAGATGGCAACTGCTCTAGGTTTTTCTCGGTAAATAGTATCAGGGACACCCCAAGAATATACGGGTTTGACGACAATTTCTTGAGTTCTCAGGCCTGGAAGAAGAGAACAGCTGAGAAAATGGAAGTGATAATCACAATTAAACTGCTTAAAATGAATTTAAAAGAATAAGAACGGTTTAAAAAATTATTTAAATGAGATAAATCCTCTATTATAGTAAAAAATCTATCTGTGATAGGCAATTATATTCAACCTAATCAACTTAACGGAAGATAAATTAGTAACAATATTTCAGTTATAGTTATCCAATTGTTCAATGAGATCTGTGATTAGATTACATCAATATTTTAGCCAATATGGGTTATTCCATTTAGTCAAGTGTTTTATTTTACTGCCAGAACCGTGTGCCTAGTAAACGGTAATCAAGCAAATGTATGAATTCCAGACAGAGATTAGTTGCACAAAAAAACTGTGAGCACAAACATATGATGCAGAAACGCGATGTTCAGCGATTTACAAGGATGATTATTACCTAACAAAGGAGAAATCACACCGAAATTGAATGCTGGTGCAACTAGGCCCATCAGTCAACGCACTGTACAAAGCATAGAGCATCCCATGGGATTTTCCAGGTTGTCGATCAAAATGCGTGACATTATTAACATTATGGCATAGATTACTACACTTCACCTGACTGAGAAAATTCGCCATCAGACTGTAAAAAACGGTTGCTAAATGATCTTGACTCAACGAATTCCATTTGCATCTGTTTCTTGAAAACGGTAGAATTTGTGCGAGGAGGAGATAGTGTGTCTAGAATGGTGTGGATCGTAAGAAATGCCGCTATTGAAACACGGGTTTTGTTTTTAATATGTGTTTCATCCACAGATCTTCTTATATGTTCCCTCTGTCTCCCATTGATGATTGTTCCTGTCATGCGCGAAACTGGTTCAAGGCATGATAAAATCACTCACGCTGTCTAAACCAATTTCTATGCATATATGGAACTGTTAGTGATCTCACTAAATTTTCTGAGGTTACACTCGATAAACGCAATAATGTCACGTCAAATACTTGCTGCTATTCCGGTGGAGGGAGGTGATATGTGATATTAGGGATATATCATGTTGGGGATATTTAATTCTATCTATCTATCTATCTATCTATCTATCTATCTATCTATCTATCTATCTATCTATCTTATATATATATATATATATATATATATATATATATATATATATATATAGTGGAAACTCCCGTCGTATTCAACGTATGAGGGTCAAGCAGCTCAGATCTTAAGAACCGACAGCCAGACACAAGCACATATGATTTGATTATAGTAGGGAAGGATTTCTGCAGAAACAACCACACTTTTTGAAAGGCCGAATACACCGAACTGGTGCAGTACGTCATACAAGGTCCCCAAACGATCCTCCGCACGTTTTGAATTCAGACTTGTCCTTCTCCTAGACCAGTTGCCATACAAGGCTATATAACCCAGTATGTCCTGCCATTAAATTAAAGATGATTAATACCTTTACCAAGTGTATTAGCACGTAAGTGAATGCAAGGATTCGACTGGAATTCGAACTAGGCTCTCCGATTCCTCAGGAAGGAGGCACGGTGAAGTAGTGAATAGAAATTCGGATCTATCTATCTATCTATCTATCTATCTATCTATCTATCTATCTATCTATCTCTCTATATATATATATATATATATATATATATATATATATATATATATATATATATATATATATAAAAGTGAACATTACAGTCAACACTCAGAGGCGACAGGCTGCTTCATACTAGAGGCAATCGTCAGGCCTGTTCATTTTTATATTTATATTTACATACGCTCTATCTCTGATATTAAGCACTTTATCCCATAAATGTAGCACACTTTAAAACTCTCTCTCTCTCTCTCTCTCTCTATATATATATATATATATATATATATATATATATATATATATAATAGAGTTTATTCGGAGGTGGTATAAGATTAAGTTGTCCTAATCTTTTAAAAGGGGAGGAACTGATTGCCTTCAATGTCAGCTTCATTGTCTCAGTTATAAGAAACGTCCACAAAACATTAAGTTTAACTTTTATCGAGACGGCAAAAAAGGTGACTTGTATAATGCGTGAAGACAACATGTTCAAAAGTAATATAAAAAAAAAACATAGCAAATTCACTACGAACTGTTTAAACATCTACCATGATCACCTATGCTAATAAGGGACACTAAGCTAAAAATATAAGAAAAAAAAATATTGTTTTCGAATGAGTTTGAGATTCAGAAAGGATCGAAAGTAAAAAATCGGGAATGTAATCAAATGGTGGATATAACTGTTTCCAGTGGAATATAGGGTAAAAATGTGAAGGCTAGGACATTGAAAGAGCTGAAAATCAACTTGACTATAGCAGTGCTGATGACAGTGAGATGAAAGCTTTCAATCAATTATCGATAGCAACAATCAGATACTCAGATGCAAACTAATAATAATAATAATAATAATAATAATAATAATAATAATAATAATAATAATAATGCACGCCATATTTTGGATTTTATTCCAGAAACAATCCAGAAAAGAATCCGGAAACGAAAAAAAGGGAAAATATCGATAATTATCTCAACCTTGTCAGGTAACTGAGGAAATTGTACAAGAATATTGCAAGTGCAATTGCGTTAATTTTTATTGGAGAACTCTGAATGGTCTAAGAGGACATGGAAAAAGGACATAAATAAATGAAAACTAGAAGGAACATTCTAGACAACAAAATGTTTGAAAAATACGAAGAAGAATGCTGGTGTTGAGTAGAGACTTGACGTCATTTAATTTCCAGTGTTCAAAGCAGTTCAATAAATGAAAAAAAAAATAATGAAAATAAGAAAAGATAACCTCGTGAGAATTAAAAATATTATTATAATATAATTTTAAATCTAGAGTTGAAATTTAATGAACGCGATGCAAAAATCATCAGATTCAATAGTGAAATGCTCAGAACTCTTTCGAGGTAGAAAAAGCGAGGAACCTTAAAAGATGGCTCAACTGAATATGCAATAAGCACTATACACCAAGAGAACATATATAAAATAATGGTAGGAGGAAAAGAATTTCTCCAAATCGATCTGTTCTGATTATCAAAATAGAGATTTGCAAAAGACACATAACAGATCAATAAAGATATATTTGGAAGGACAAGATGACGTTAAATGTGGTAAGAGTGAGAAACTCAGTAAGGAAAGAAAAATAAGAAAAATGAAAGCATTCTGAAGCCAGAGATAAACTATCTTTGACGGAATATAGTGGACATGGTTAAGAGAGTGTGCATTAAAATAGAAAATAGATCTATTATCCTTGCTTTCCAGAGAAAATGCATCGAGGCAAATTATATCAAAGGAAAATAAGTAAAATCAAACAAAACGATAAATATTTCCGTTGTGGTGAGAAGAAATACTAGTTCATGAGGAAATGCGACAAGCTGAATCATGAAAAGCCATGGCATCGCAGTAATTGTCGTACTCTAATAATTGTGCAAATGACTTTGGTTAGATCCTATAAACAAATATTATGAGCAAAAGTCATAAGCAGTCCAAGAAAATAAATGAATACATATAGATTTTAATATTCAGACAGACCAACATTATAAAAAAAAATCGGAAAAAATCAGGACTTTGTAAAAAATGATGACTTGAAACTGAGATTCATCCTTATTATTGGCACGAAATGTCTTTTAGATTACTTAAAAGAATTAGAAAGCCGTGGATGGACAGGAACCCAGTCGATGCAATTGTTTTATTACAGTTAGTGAGAATAATGAATAGAATACTAGAAGGTTAAAGGGATAAAAGTTAAAAATGTAGTGTAAAAAGCCACCGGGACATTATTAAGAATAACATATTAATAAAATTATAATTTTCATTTTTTATTCCGTTTTTCAACTTTGATGACTGTAAATTCTTCAAAACGTGAACAAAATCTAATGACATCATCACCATTATATCGAGAACCCCGAACATCAAAACTGATTTTTAAAATGTTTATTTATTTTATACCAGTTTGAAAGAGGTATCAAATTTCGTATGGAATAGCAGCATTATAGCCTGAAAGAAAAAATGTAGCGAAGAACATTAAACATCGAATCTTCACTAAAGCACACGCAACATTTACTTGAAAGCGAATCCTGGAGTTAAAATATAAACTTATGACGCTTCTGGCATAGAACGGATTTTATATTCTCACAAACTCCAGTCGCAGCACAATTTCTGCCTTCGAAACAGAAAATAAAAGTAGTTTGACCGTTGCAGTTGACGTCACCTTTAATTGATATAATTCTAGAAGACAAAAACGCCGGAATTTGCCAATACCATTTTTATAAACAGATTGATTACTCATAATTCTTGATAGCGATTGTCGTGGCTGTCGAACGTATTCGAATATACTCGAACATATAAACATTAAGTTAGGTCGTTTTATCGATTTAATTCCTGACATAAAACACCTCAGTCGGAAGTTTAAAGAACTATATAAATCATAAACAGATCGACATTTTTTCAATATATATATATATATATATATATATATATATATATATATATATATATATATATATATATATATACAGTGTATCGCAAAAGTGAGTACACCCCTCACATTTCTTCAAATATTTAAGTATATCTCTTCATGGGACAACACTGACAAAATGACACTTTGACACAATGAAAAGCAACCTGTCTGCAGCATATATAACAGAGTTAATTTATTTTTCCCTAAAATGAAATGTCAGCATTATTTTCATTTTCGCGTAATTTAGACAACAAATAATCCATCGCGCACACCTCCTCTTTGTCTGGCTGTCTCTGTCTGTCTCTGTCTCTGTCTCTCTTTTTCTCTCTCTCTCCCTCTCTCTCTCTCTCTATATATATATATATATATATTGAGTAATCGGAGAGCCGAGTTCGAATTCCAATAAGCTATTAATCCCCTTCTTCCCCCCTCCAGGGTAAATAGCAGGACAGACTGGGTTCTATAGCCTTGGATGGTAACTGGTCTAAGAGAAGACAAGTCTGAATTCAAAACCTGCGGAGGGTCGTTTGGGGACCTTGTGACACGTAGTGCACCAGGTCGATATTTTTGGCCCTTCAAAAAGTGTGTTTGTTTTTCAAAAAAGCCTTCACCATTATGATCATATCATATATCCTGGTGTCTGGCTGTCGGTTCCTAGGATCTGAGCTGCTTGACTTATTTGCTAATTTATTTAAATATATGGCATACATGACCAAGTTTTTGTTAATTTACTTAATTATGCTTTAACATGTAATGTGTGTTACAACTTAAAAGGTTAACTAGCTTCTTTTTATGGGACATATGAGGTCATTTGTCGTAGTGGAGGCAATCTATAAGAAAATAAAAAGTGAATTCAAACACGAAATGTCATGTAACGTTTACCTGGTCTCAAAAAACATTAGACGAAGACATCTATCATGTAACAGCCTCTAGAATAGATACGCCAGCTATCTTCCTACGGATTGTTGACTTTGTTAGGGAAGGATTTGTTTGTTGCTATTTTATGTTTTATGTAGTTGTCTGTAGAGAAAACTTGTGACATGTAAAAAGCAAAAGGATCGGAGTTACCTCATCACCAATCTACTCATGGACAGCCTTTTGATAGATATAAAGTCGTTTCTTTATGAAATGAGGTTATAGTTAGATTTAGCTGCTCCATTAGGCAAGAATATCATGGAAAGAGGATATGAGATATGAGGAAGTTTTAAGAAAATGGTGAACAAAAGATACATATGATTAGAGTCAGAATGAAACAGTTAAGTAATTTGAGACTCACAGAACATATTGAAGGCCACAACAAAAAAGTATGTGTGGAACAGCGTGTACCCTATTTAACAAGCATGTCGATATGAGTGGGAAGGATAGTAAGAAAACAAACTTTGTTAAGATCTAAGAAGAATAAGACGTTGGGGAGAGCCATGATGTCTCACTTCCTGAAGGTTCACACTACAGAAGAATATGATAAAAGCTACTTTGGATAGATTCAGAAAAGGTAAACTAAAAGTTGTATACCTCAAAACAATCTGGTCAGTATGGTATGGCTGTCCATTATTGCGGTCGAAATATGAGAAATAGAAATTTGAATAGGTCAACAGAACTGAACATTTATAGTTGGAATGTAAAACCCTAGCTAATTAAATTCCTCTCTGCCTATAAGTTTATTACGTAGAAATCCAGAAAACAAGCAGCACTTAGAAATTCGTACTTATGTTCACCATAAAGTAGTATACGTAAAAAAATAAATATTTAATAAGTAATATCGAAATTCGTATTCAAAAATTTTCACCATGCAAATCCAAGAACAAAAACTCTACATAAGATATTAGAGTTTGCTCCCTTAGTGTTGCATTCATGTTTTATTCTGTGATGGTCTTATTTTTGCTGCATGGGACTTTATGCTAATTCTTCGTGATAATATGAAGAATACATTAATGACTGAATGGTTTACATAACACAGGCACTCACACATATATTATATCTATAAACTCAATCTATCTATCTATCTATCTATCTATCTATCTATCTATCTATCTATCTATCTCTCTCTCTCTATATATATATATAGGATAGATATATGGATTTAATCCGACATATAGATCGAAGAAAATAAGAATTATTATTAATTAGACATGTTTCGTTATTAATTTAGACTCGTCAGAAATTATTGAGTTGAATTATATATATATATATATATATATATATATATATATATATATATATATATATATATATCACGTCGTCGATAGAATAAAATTGGCCCTAGAGAAGTTTAGAAAAAAACAAAATAAGTTGCTCTCATATAAACACTAATAATACAACATCATTTAATTGTGCTTATCTAGATGCATCCTAATTATAAACATGATAAAATGCCATTAAAAATAAAATTCACTGGTAAATATCACCCAGTGATCCTGATGACAGCCTTAGATTTTGTTCTTTTCCAATGAAAGTTTCAAACTATGTAACCTAATTATAACCAATAACTTGGAACCGAAAAAACACTCTTTGTAAAAACAATATTTTTATGAATTCTATTCCCAACTATTTAAAAACTTCCCAAATTGACTCCTGGATTTATAAATAACATGAGACAATTGAACACTGTAAAAACAGATTTGATACAAGAAACACATTATATAACGAAAACGAGACTAGAAGATTCATTTAGCGGTTAAATGTCAAGGCATCTTGGACGAAATCCAAATACATATCTGTTTGAAATAAATGAAAGTCTTCTGTGAATGCTGTTCTTATTCTGCTTCTATTTGCGGCTTTTTCTTTACATCATTCAAGTTAGCTCGTGGACAGCATTGCCTATTCTGGGAGTTGGCAAAAACACATCTCTTCGCTCTGAGTTCTTGCACTCTCCAGCTCGAATCCCATTTCATGCCTAATTTTGGGTTATACACATTATCATCAATTTATAATAGACTCTTCTTATTATCAGCAGAAGTTATCTACTAAAGGGAGATAATATATACTTTTTATACTCTAGGAAAATCATTTTTAATATCAACAATTAATAAAAAGCATTAAATTTAATATTGGCCACACATCTCTCGTAGGTTGACTTGTCACTTGTAGAAAATGAGAGTAATTTATAGTCATACCGATCATCAAAGGAATCTTGTCTTTCAAACTGACAATACCCGGTTCTTTTTAATATCTGAGGCAGTCGAAAAATATATTATTCGAAAATTGGAAAATGCAATAAAAATTAAACAAAGTCATTTGAAGTTAACAAATCTAATCCGAAGTAAAAGAAATATAATAAAAACGTAACCATTCAGAACTCAATGATCTTGTCGATATATGTTCTACGGCAGGGCGGCATCGGTTGTTGAATTTAGAGTTACCCTTCTTCTAGCCTGGTTGCCACCCAAATTCCAATCTAAATTAAGTACAATTTAACCCATGGCTGTGGTTGAGAAATGGATTCACATATTTTCCAAGTGAGGTGAATGTGTAGCGATAGTGTTACCATTATTGTACTTTGGCTAGGAAAGGTGGGATTAAGGACAATGCGTGGACGCAATGTAACTTTTATTTGACGTAAATAGCACATAGTATAAAATACAAAACTGAACGGAATGATTTCAAAACATAACAGTTGAATTTATTAATGTTTGATATACATGCATGCGAACTGAAAAGGTAGGACAGAATCGTGTCCCTTTGATTAGGTAATCGTTGTATCTGAGCTCATATTAAAAGCAAGTAATATTAAACTGTAATTTAGAAGAATAAAGTTTGGAATTGTGAGTTGTAAAGTTGGTAAAAGTTCAGAAGAGAGTTTGTACTTGCGTGAATGTTGGTAATGGTCCTTAACGTCTGACCGCAATGGCTAAGACGGGAGTTCTTGAAGATTACATCTTAGCACTTGGTAGCAGGGAATGAGACTTGCAAGAGAGAGATGAATGAAAAGAAAACTCGAGGGAGTTTGCACGTGTTCTGTTTTTATAATTTTGTTGTACAACATGACAGGCTCAAATGGAGAACGCGGGAAAAAAGATTCATGCAGGCGGTTTGATTGGTCGGAACTGACCAATCAGCAAGCTAGATTGAAGGTGATTGACCAATGAATACTTGTATAGAGGAAAGGTAAATTGTTTTGATAAGTGAATTGTCAAAGAAATAACACGAAATTCGCTAGAACGATGACCAGTGGTGGTTGGAATTAAGAAAAGAAGGAATTGTTTTGCTAAATCGAATTTTGACTTGAACAAAAATTCACCAAGTGCCATTTCCTTGGAGTAGCCGGGTGTGTCAACGGCGAGGCGAAACAAAGGCACTTTAAAACCACTTGACAATTGCGATGACCGATCCACGAAGGCACAAAATTGGCCGAAATATGAAGGCAGCGAAACAAAGACACTTGACGACCGTGTCAACAACTAATTAGAAAATATCCTTTTTCTTTCTAAAGTGATCGTCGGGAATTAAGATTTACCCAAATTGTCTTTTTGAGTGAATTTTGGCTAGAACAGGATTTATAAAAGTACCATTTCCTTGGACCGGCCAGTTAGGTTCACGGTGAAGCGAAACAAAGACACTTGACAGTCATGTTAACACTTCTCGGGCGCAGGCCGACATCCGAACAATTAATTAAGAAATATTATTTTTATTTGTTAAAAGTGGCCGTCGGGTGCTGAAGTTGAGATCTACTCCAAGGCCAGTGTGAGCTTCGTCACTAACAAGCGGAATCGTGACGAGAAGATTTATTTGGTCAAGTGGCTCAGAGAGGCGGAGCGCCAACAGAGTTCTGGGGAAAAAGGATGGTTGTAGGAAGCCTTCTGATTGGTCGTTGGGGTATGCTGGCGATCCAGAGAGACACCATGCCCACCCCAGCCCTTTTACTGGGCCCCATAAAATGAGAAGCCGAGGAGAGTTCGACACTCACACACACACGCTCGGAGTCGCAGACTGAAGGGACACGCAGGCAGCTGAACGCTGACAGACAAGACCAATCCTGTTCCCATGTGACCTGTCGTCTGAAAGTAGAAAACCTCCGACTTAGCGCCTTGTTCCAAAGATACTGAAACCAACACCCACCAGTGCGTTACGATAAATCGGGAAGGGGTCGCTAGTTACTGCATGAGAAACATTTGCCTGTTGAACACTCAGTAACATCACTAACCAACTTGTAAGAGTATATAAATATTTTTTCTTTAAGCAAGTTGCGTTTTGTTTTTTTCTTGTGACCTTGCTCTGGCCGGTGCAACCGTGATATTCGGTCTCAGTCGACCATTCGGATCGGGCCTGTCTTACGATCTTTTAACACAACGTGGGGTAGGACGGGTGCGTTCGAAGTGATCGGTCACACGATCAGCCGAGGAGACCGGATCCCACCTCGGGAGTTGAGCCGGCCCGGGGCCAAGCGTCATAGCTGGTGCCGTGACCAGGATAGACCCAGAAAAAAACCACAAGAAAACGTGAAAATAGAACCAAGAGACATTTGGTCAGGGTTTCTGACCGTACGGTTCTGTTAAAAAAAAAAAAAAACAAAAAAGAAAAAAAGAAAACAAAAAAAAAACAACCGCACACAGACCAATCCAGAGGCCGCAGCTGACCGCACGGAAAGACAGGTAGGGCACTTTTCGGTTTTCCCTTTTTCTTCGATCTGTTGCTAGAATTCGCCGGAATTGTTCTTGTTCTCTCTTTGCTTCCACTAATTGACTAGGGACATGAGTAGCCAGGGGTCGGAAACATCGGAAGGGTTAGTAGAGGAAGGTGGGATGACGGGACACCGGGGCACAACTAGCCTGAGGGGCCTGTTAGGAGCACCCAGGGTCCCCGACCTTCGGGGGAACCCCAGAGAATTAAAAAGACTGGCTAGCAACAATAAAGAAGGGCCAGCTCATATATGCCAGCTATCTGAGAAAGATACACTCTATCTAGCATACAACGCGGCAGTGGGTGGGGTCTCTGAATTCATATATAATTACCTGATGGGGGATGCTGAGTTGACCTGGGCAGAGCTTGAGGATCTGTTGATCCGGGAGTTTGCGGATGAGGCTACCGCAATCGAGGCGATGAGAAGCCTCATGACGCTGACCCAGTGGAAAGGCGAGTCCCCCGGAGATTTGGGAGTCAGGGCCGAAAGATTGGCCTCCCTGGCTTTCACGAACGAGATCAGGGACAACGCCGCCATACAGACCCTGTTGGTGGATCTGTATGTGGAGGCGTTGCATAATGAGCGCATCAGGCATGATGCAATCAAGGAGGCCCCAACCACTCTCTCAGCGGCTATTGCCTTGGCAAAGGATAGCCAGAGGATCTGGGAAAAAGTTAGGGGGAAGGGAACAGTAGCGCAGAGTCGGGAGGGAGACAGGAATATTGGGGACAAGAGAACCCCCACATGGGACAGGAGGGTCAAGCAGGAGGTCGAGCCCGAAGAATGGGAAGCGACTCCTGGTGGAAAAGGGTGGACGTTGGGACGCGGGTTCTACAGGCCCACACCCGGCAGGATGGGGCTAGTATGCTGGACCTGTAATTATGAGGGTCACAGAGCAGTTGACTGCCCGACGAAGTGGGGATTGCCCCCGGACCATGGCGGGCCGATGTGCACAAGGTGCGGTCGTCAGGGCCATGAAAAAAAATGGTGCGGGTACCGGAAGGCGCCAGACCCCAAGCGTACCCATACTAACACGAACCAGGGAAACGCCGGTGGGCCGCCCCAAAAGTAGAAGGGAGGGTGGCCCAGTTGCGGAGGAAAGAGATGAAGTGTTGGGCGTGTGGTTGGCTCGGGCATTTTTCAAAAAAATGTCCTGAAAGGAGGTGCTGGTCCTGTGGCCAACCAGGGCACCTGAAGGGAAATTGCTCTCAGGAAAGACGTAGGGAGAAACCTAAAAACGTCTACCAGGGGGCACCGCGGTGGAACACTAGACAGCGGCGGACCCCCTGTGACAACTGCAGTAGGGGGCCACTGCTGCCGGCGCCCATGTTTGGGTGGACAGAAAGACAACGCTTCCGAAGGAGAATGGCTGGGGTGTTCTCCTTGCTAACCCAGGGGGGAGAGCTGACCTGTAAGGTAATAATAGGTGGGTCGACGGCAAGGGCCCTGATTGATACGGGGGCATCGGTATCTCTAATATCAGAGGACCGATATAGAAGCCTCAAGAGGAAGGGGAAATTAAGAAGGCCTGACATAAAGGTTAGTCAGGCAGATGGAAGGCCCATGGCTATAAGGGGAATAGCAAGGCTGCCGGTAAAAGTGGGAGGGACAGAGAGTGTCCATAGTTTTTACGTAACGCCAGAGTTGTGCGAGGAAGCAATCCTGGGAGAGGATTGGCTTTATCAAAATAAGGCGCACATAAAATTCCACCCCACTGTGTTGATAATAAATGGCGTAGAGACGCCTTTGGGGAAAACACCCGAGGAATCGATAACGGTAGTGGCCGACGAAGATATTACGTTACCCCCTAGAACAGCAGTGTCAGGTAAAGGCAGGCTGGCCACGGAAGGAAGTATGGGGAAGGAATCGTCCAATTGACGCCGAGGGAGGTGTGCAATCCTGGGGAGGACGAGGTGACTCTGTGCGAGGCAGTGGTGAATAGGGCAGAGGTGGTGCCTATAATGTTGGTCAATCAGGCCAACAAAACAATTAAGATAGCGAAAGGGGAAGAGGTAGGAAGGGCCTTACCACTGAGGTCCATACGGCGAGTGAGGTTCAATAGAGAAGGAGGAAACGTTCCCGAGAGAACTGGGGAAGTAAGGACGAGGACATAGTGGCCCCTGAGAAGTTTAGGGCCAGAATAGGACAACTGTTGAGGGCCAACTGGGGTGTGGTGGCCAATTCAGATAGGGAGTTGGGGCAGACCCAGACGGTCAAAATGAAAATCGACACTGGCAACGAGGCGCCGATCAAGTTGAGGCCCTACAGGACGCCTATACACAAAAGACCTCTGGTGGAAGAAGCGGTCAGGGATATGCTAGAATCAGGGATAATAGAGAGGTCCAAGTCACCCTGGAGTTTTCCCATAGTAGTGGTGGATAAGAAGGATGGTGGACACAGGTTCTGTGTCGATTTTAGAAAACTGAATGCCATTTCAAAGCCTCTGGCGGTGCCCTTGCCCTTGATTGACGATATATTGGCCCTGTTGGGAAGGGCCAAGTGCTTCTCCACCCTTGATTTGAGATCGGGATATTGGCAGGTGGCTTTGGACGAGGCGGATAGAGAGAAGGCCGCATTTGCATGTCACCAGGGCCTGTTCCAGTTCAGGGTGATGCCCTTTGGGCTGGCTAATGCCCCAGGGGTATTCCAGCAGTTAACGTCGATAGTGCTAGGTGGAATGGAGGGATTCGCTATGGCCTATCTGGATGACATCCTGGTGTTTTCCGAAACACCAGAGGAGCATTTTGACCACCTGAAACAAGTCTTGGGCCGACTGAAAGGGCATGGACTAAAGCTGAAACTGTCCAAGTGCCAGTTCCTGAGGGCAGAAACGAAGTACCTCGGGTTTATAATTGGTGGGGATGGGATCAGACCTGATCTGGATAAGGTAGAAGTAATCAGGGAAATGCCCGAACCAAAGACGGTTAGGCAGGTGAGGGGCTTTATAGGAGCCATAGGCTACTATAGGCGGTTCATCCCGGCGTTCTCCAGGCTGGCAACCCCGCTAATAGCATTGACCAAAAAGTACGCTCGGTTCAGGTGGACAGAGGACTGTCAGAGGGCCTTTGACTGCCTGAAGGAGCAGTTAACGGCTATTCCCCTACTGACCTATCCAGACCTTGGCAAACCCATGGTCCTCTACACGGATGCTAGTGAGCAGTGTATCGGGGCAGTCCTTACCCAACCATGCCCGGACAGGGATGGCCCAGTGCCGGGCATACCGGAGGAAGTGCCAGTATATTTCCTTTCCCACCGGCTCTCAGCGACCCAGCAGAGGTGGCCGGTGATAGAACGAGAGGCATACGCTATCATGTATGCCCTGCAGAAGCTGGATTACTATCTGAGTGGGGCGGTGTTTACTATCAAGACTGACCACAAGCCGCTCCAGTATCTGCTGGAAGCAGAATGGACAAACAAAAAAATTCAGCAGTGGGCGCTGAAGTTAAGTGGGTATAACTGTAGGATAGAATACCTGGCCGGTAAGGACAATACCTGTGCCGACTTGTTATCCAGAATACCCAGAAAACTAGAGGCGGAGTCTGTAAGAGTGGAACCAGGGGTGGACGATCGAGCTTATCAAATAAGAGTAATTAATTCTCATCGGCTGGGGGACCGTCCTGCACTGGAGACGGACGCTGAAGAGACCCCACCTGTGTTGGCTGACCCTCATTGGATAGAGGAGATCAAGCGGGGCCAGAAGGATGATGAGATAGTTGCACTCAGGGCGAAGGTAGAGGCAGGTGAGACCTCTAAATATGCGATATACGAAGATAAATTATATTACCTATCAGGCAGGGATGAAGAGGTGAGGCCTAGGCTGTATGTGCCTAGGGGCTTGAGGGCTGAGATACTAGAGCAATGCCACGAAAAGCTGGGTCATATGGGAATCGATAAGACCTGTGACCTGGTGGGAAGAAACTATTACTGGCCTGGACTGTATGCCGAGGTTACCCGCTACGTTCAGAGCTGTGTGGTATGTCAGGCTCGGAGTAGAGGAAGGGAGACGGCCCCACTAGAGGAGACAGATATCCCAAACTTTCCTTTTGAAAAGGTTAGTATGGATGTGTCGGGACCGTACGGCGAGACATCCAGGGGCAATCTATATATAGTGAGCTTCGTGGACTGGCTAACGAATTGGCCGGAGGCCTATGCCGTACCAGATAAGAAAGCACAGACAGTTGCAGACCTAGTCGCGAACGAAATATTCCCTAGGTATGGTGCTCCGGTACAACTGGTCACTGACAATGGGCCGGAGAACGTAAATAGGGTGATGGCCGAGACTCTGGAAGGGCTGAATATAATGCATATAACCACTTCCCCTATCACCCCAGAGCAATGCCAAGGTGGAAAGGTTCCACAGGACCTTGGGGATGTATTGTCTAAATTGGCGAGGATAACGTTGAAAATTGGGACCTTTATCTGACACAAGCCCTGGCGGCCGTGAGGTTCACTATGAATGAAACCTCCAAGTTCTCGCCTTACTATATGCTATACGGGCGGGATGTGGTCTTGCCAGTAGATAACCTATTAAAACCCCGTAGGAAGTATATGGGTGAGGATCACCATCAATTGGTGATTGAGCAGCAGCACAGGTTGTTTACCCAGGCCAGGAGAAGGATAAGAAGAGCCCAAAAGAAAAGAAATGATAGAGTGAACAGAGGAAGGAAGGAGGTGAAGCTAGGGGTTGGGGATCCCGTGTTCTACAAGATACCCCAGAGAAAAGGGAAACTGGACCAGAGATGGGAACCCTACTATAGGATAGTAGAACAGACAGGACCAGTGTCATTTGTGATCTGGGATCAGATGGCTGGGCGAGTTAAGAGGGCCCATGCTAATGATCTAAAGTTAGCCGACATGGCTGATTGGGGGGTTACTAGATCGCGAGACAGGGGGCCACGGAAGAGGAGGGTGACCCTTGTAGAGCCTGAGGAAATGGAGACGGACGAAGACTCCGAAGAGGACGAGAGAGAGGGAAGTGAACAACAGATAGAAATCCGCAACGATGCGCCAGACGAGGTGGTTCGAGCACCACCATCCCCGAAAGAACCTCAAAATGCCGCTGGCTCGGCCAATCGGCGTCACGAGGCTATAGAAAAGGCAACAGGCCCCAGTAGCGAGAACCAGGGGTCGGGCTCGAAGCCCACCGAAGTTAAGGAAAGGGATGAGTGGGAAGAAGAGGACGAGATACCCCTTTCCCAACTCCAAAAACGACTACGGGAGAAGGGAGTAGAGACTGGGCGAGGCGGCGAACTCCAGTCTTGGAAAAGTTAGCGCGCGACAATGCCGGTTCTATGAAGACCCATGCCATGGCTAGCAAGAAGGGTTTGGTTGAGGGGGATAGGGGCGCGGATGGCGCGTCACCGGGGTCGAAATTACTTGCTGGTGCTGTCGTTGGGTCGCACAAGGGCCCGTGCGTGTCCGGCGGTAGTATCGGCGGGACACGACCTTTGGGACGAGAGCGCCGTGCGCCTGTCCAGAATCAATCAACTCACTAAAAAATTTTAGTAAAGAGAGGGATAGGTTAAAGTTGGGAATTGGTTAAGAATGAATTGACAGACCAGATAAGAATGGACCGAATTAAGGCAAGAAAAGAGTAAATGGGGAATTTTATTGTCCTTGCAGGGATGGCTGGTATGAAAGGATTGATACTCCTGCTGTCGATAATGATGATGATGGATGCCTGGAGACACAGCCAAAATACGATTTTCAAGAAGACCAGTGAAGTTATAATAACCAGATCAAAATGGCTGGTCACGTTCGTGATAGACTTAAATCCTACGGGGTGCTATTGGACAAGATGGAGGATGAATTAGCTAAGCTGGGAATGGCAAGAAACAGAGTGACCCAGAAATATGCCAGGGACGAGAAATACCTTAGATTACTGGACGCCATAGAGCTAGAAACGGCAGTGTTGGGGGCTCAGTGGAAGGGAATGAAGGATTATCTGAAGGGGTAGAGCTTTTTACAAACCAGAAAGAAGAGGGCGGTACTTCCTATCATAGGAAAGGCCCTGGGTGTCTTGTTCGGGACAGTGACCGACGACGATATCGAGTCTATAAGAAAAGAGACTAGGGGGGGTAGAAAAGGATCAGAAGGTCCTAGCCCAGGTAGCGAAAGAAAGCGTGTCCATACTGAATGTGACGAGATTAGAGCTAACGGAAAATAGGGTAAGTATCAATAGATTAATAAACGACCTACGAGAATTGAGGCAGGAAATCTATAACCAATCGAGAACGGTGGTAAATGAATTTCAGGCACTAAGTGGCTTCGTACAGCAGTACTTCCAGCTAATAAGCATCGTTAACAAAGTGCGACTAAGCAGACCATATTACACTGGTCGGTATCGTTAGGTACCCTGATGACTATTGCTGTCATAGTAATGATTGTGTGGAAGCTGAAGAGATATAGGGATAAATCGGTTGATGGTGTTCTGGCGAGTTCGCGGCGGCTCGAAGAGGGAGAGTCGTACGGTGTTCTTTCAAACAGGTCGAACCAAGATGGAAAAGAAACCCAGTTGGATTCAGCAGGAAAGATGAATCCAGAGCCGGCATCCATCAACGAGAGACAAAATCCTCCCATTGGGGAGAAGAGAAAGGTGACCAAGCAGGCCAGACCATGAAAAAAAGAAGAGAGAGATAATTTTTTTGTAAGAGGTGCTGCGAGCCTCCATATATACACAATGCATGAAAGAAAGAAAAAAAAGAGATAATTTTTTTTTGAGTTTTTCTTTTTTTTAGGGGTGCTGTGCACCCCACCCCTACCACGCATGTTTAAACAGAAGAAGAGAAAAGACATTTGAAACATTGCATGTTAAAACAGAAGAAGAGAAAAGACATTTGAAACTTTGCATGTTAAAACAGAAGAAGAGAAAAGACATTTGAAACATTGCATGTTAAAACAGAAGAAGAGAAAAGACAATTGAAACATTGCATGTTAAAACAGAAGAAGAGAAAAGACATTTGAAACATTGCATGTTAACACGAAAGAAAGGATTTTTTTTTGCATGCTAAACAGGCTTACGTTAATTTAGGAGGGTATTTGTATGTCGTTTACAGGTAAAAGACATGATAGGTAAGGGAGAGATGTAACACTGTGGGACGCTGGGCCGGATTAGAGGAAAGGTAAATTGTTTTGATAAGTGAATTGTCAAAGAAATAACACGAAATTCGCTAGAACGATGACCAGTGGTGGTTGGAATTAAGAAAAGAAGGAATTGTTTTGCTAAATCGAATTTTGACTTGAACAAAAATTCACCAAGTGCCATTTCCTTGGAGTAGCCGGGTGTGTCAACGGCGAGGCGAAACAAAGGCACTTTAAAAACCACTTGACAATTGCGGTGACCGATCCACGAAGGCACAAAATTGGCCGAAATATGAAGGCAGCGAAACAAAGACACTTGACGACCGTGTCAACAACTAATTAGAAAATATCCTTTTTCTTTCTAAAGTGATCGTCGGGAATTAAGATTTACCCAAATTGTCTTTTTGAGTGAATTTTGGCTAGAACAGGATTTATAAAAGTACCATTTCCTTGGACCGGCCAGTTAGGTTCACGGTGAAGCGAAACAAAGACACTTGACAGTCATGTTAACAATTCTCGGGCGCAGGCCGACATCCGAACAATTAATTAAGAAATATTATTTTTATTTGTTAAAAGTGGCCGCCGGGTGCTGAAGTTGAGATCTACTCCAAAGGCCAGTGTGAGCTTCGTCACTAACAAGCGGAATCGTGACGAGAAGATTTATTTGGTCAAGTGGCTCAGAGAGGCGGAGCGCCAACAGAGTTCTGGGGAACAAGGAGGCCTCCCCCCACATTCGGACGGTGGTAGGAGGCCTTCTGATTGGTCGTTGGGGTATGCTGGCGATCCAGAGAGACACCATGCCCACCCCAGCCCTTTTACTGGGCCCCATAAAATGAGAAGCCGAGGAGAGTTCGACACACTCACACACACACACGCTCGGAGTCGCAGACCGAAGGGACACGCAGGCAGCTGAACGCTGACAGACAAGACCAATCCTGTTCCCATGTGACCTGTCGTCTGAAAGTAGAAAACCTCCGACTTAGCGCCTTGTTCCAAAGATACTGAAACCAACACCCACCAGTGCGTTACGATAAATCGGGAAGGGGTCGCTAGTTACTGCATGAGAAACATTTGCCTGTTGAACACTCAGTAACATCACTAACCAACTTGTAAGAGTATATAAATATTATTTTCTTTAAGCAAGTTGCGTTTTGTTTCTTTTTCCTTGTGACCTTGCTCTGGCCGGTGCAACCGTGATATTCGGTCTCAGTCGACCATTCGGATCGGGCCTGTCTTACGATCTTTTAACACAACGTGGGGTAGGACGGGTGCGTTCGAAGTGATCGGTCACACGATCAGCCGAGGAGACCGGATCCCACCTCGGGAGTTGAGCCGGCCCGGGGCCAAGCGTCATATCTATATAAATAGAATCTCAGACGACCAGAACAAGAAAATTAAATTTAAAACACCTGATCTTATATTCAACAACAACTCAAGTATGAACACTATGTGCTGAACGTATTTGGAAAATAATAATAATATAAAAACAACACAAAAAATAATAATATAAAAACAACACAAAAAATAATAATAATATGAAAACAACACAAAAAATCATCCCTGTAGGATGCTTGCTTAGTTTGTGTTGAGGTTACCAATGTAGATGGTGTTTGGTTGAATAGATAAATGTGGCTGCGCGTTGAATAAGCATTTAGCATTCATACATAATTTTTTAAAACATCAAGGAAAAACAATGAAGAACCAATTTGTTTCAACGAATAAACATATATATTAAAATCAACAATAAATACAAGGTAGTTGTATAATGTGTGAATAGGGAGAAAAAAGTAGTTCCCTTTTATCTATTAGGAAATGTTTTTAAGCAAGTTTTTCTGAGTATAAAGTTCAGAGTTCTGTGTTAAGATAGAATGTATCTTCAGAAGATTGTACAGTTGTGTGTTTGTAACTAACTTGGTTTGTTCACAGAGAACTGATGGTGTATAAACTCAATTTCTGTGTCTGTGTGTGCGTGCGGAGCGAGTAGAATGAACAACACGTGTGAGTAGTCGAGTTCTACTGTCTTCTGTTCTGTACTCTACTAATACTGTGTGGTCTACTACTGGTTGATTTGGGAATGCATCCGAATTTATATTACTATCAGTGTCTCCCAGCACGAACGCGGGATAAATTTTGAAGGTATACGAAAAATACTCGATTGGATGAAAAATGAACCAATCGGTGATTTTATAACAAAACTTGTTTGTGAGCAAACTGTAGGAAAAAAATTCAGTGTGGTGAAATGCGATAGACAAATTGTCCTATTATTTTTAGTATATATTAATCGACCAATCACAGTTGAAGAAATGTAGGCGTGGCACTACATCCCTGTCTCACCAGATACATAGAGCAGAATCTACACATTCAGTTAAAAAATTCAAATTCAAAGAACATCCTTGAAGCTAACTAATATAATAGCCGAAAGTGCTCAGATATAAAGCACGTTTCTATATTTCTGATACAATTTATGATAATGAAAGAAATCTCTTATGTGAATACAAGAAAAAAATGAATAAAAGCTTAATCGCAGTTCCTGGTCAGTCGTCTTTAATGAAACATGTGAAAGATGGGCTGCTGACCAAATGCATGATTATCTATCTATATATATATATATATATATATATATATATATATATATATATATATATATATATATATAAACCTAGTAAGCCAGAACTTAATTAACAATGTTTCACCTAACGGATCTTCAGAGTACTACTATGGAATTAACACATTAATTCCATTTATATTTTACGCGCGCGCGAGTTTCCTCCCTTCCTTTCACACTCGTGCGTATGTGCGCGCGTATTTTCACCCCTACCTTTCACTCACAGATAAACATAGCAGTAACCTACTTTGAGCTCCTACTGATTTGGACTCATAACAGATTTTGAATTTTCCCGCGCGTTTCGCGGCGTTTCAAACGGCCAGCGTCTGCAAGCCAGTTGCCTCTTAGCTTTCAACCGGACTGGATGGGCAACTCATTTATTCCGTGCACTTAACCCATACGCGGGCCGGAATATCTTATTTTTTCAACAATGTCGACTGCACCCTCTACCAAGACTTTTTTCTCCTTTTGAAGCTGCCAACAGGTCGGACCCTTTTCTCCGTTTTCTACCAGAAGACGTTTTAGAGACACACGACACTGTCGTGAGCAAAAGTTCGTATTCAACTAATGGCGTATTTTTATCCCTCGTCAGGGGCCTAACAAAAGTATAGGCAGGGATATCCTACTGAACGAACAAATTGCTAATCACAGGTCAGGACCTTTTCTCCGTTTTCTACCAGAAGACGTTTTTAGAGACACACGACACTGTCGTCGGCAGAAACTTCGTGTTCAACAGGTGACTTAAACTTACCCTGGCTTCGAACCAAATAATACAGGCAGGGATAGTATTACCTCTGAACAAAAACATTTTTCGTCTTTCTCTTTGGGCTCGCCGTAAATCATTCTACAAGACCATGCTTCGTTTCTCCCGGCTAGATGCCCACAGCAGTCCAGAACATTTACCAGCGGCCAATTCAATATTACCTCTGAACAAAAACATTTTTCGTCTTTCTCTTTGGGCTCGCCGTAAATCATTCTACAAGACCATGCTTCGTTTCTCCCGGCTAGATGCCCACAGCAGTCCAGAACATTTACCAGCGGTCAATTCAATGTTTCACCAAAAAAAACTCTGAGACGACCGGTCATTCTTTATAACTTTGAACCTGTACATTAAAAATATGCATAATCACTTACAACTTAAAATATCCACAGTGAGTACTCCTTTCTATCTGTGCGCACATTCTTTTTCCGGAACTGTATAAAACTTTCTTTTCCCGCCTTTGGCCATTTTGTATTTCTATTTTGGCGCGGAACATATTCATTGATCCCGACCTTGGGATGAGTTACGTGTTACTGTTTGATTAAAGTTTACTCATGTTTTTATAAACAGATGTCTTTGGCATTTTTATTCCGGCTATCTTAATATATTTTATTTTATGCACTTGTTGATTGACCCCTTTCCTCTCACTGTTCATTCACGCACATATTTATTTTTTTTTTTACTTTGCTTGTAGACTCGGTAGATTAGTGTGGTGTCTGGCACAAGGCCACTTAGTAATAAACCAGCACTGCACGCTGCCGGGTCTGCAACACTACTGACTAAAGAGGGTTGGTCCAAACGAAATTTTATTGGTAAAAAAAGTCACCTTAAATTAATAAAATTAGCATAAAAACGAAACAAGAACAAAACAAGGTAAACAAAAGGGTGGACCAATGATATTTTATTGGAAAGACGGCCACCCGAAAAAAAATAAATAAAAAAAATAAATAAATAAAACATCTTTAGTTTGTTCAATACATAAAGTCTAGCTCAATTCTAAGAAAGCTTCTTTTAAAACACTCTAAAGCCATGAATACAATTTCATCTTTTTGATTTCCAGGCTGATTTGGTTAATTTATGTCATAAAACTTTTGTTTTCCAAAAAATACTGCTGACTTTCAGTCCCAAAACACTCTTTGATATCATGCTTCGATGGAGGTTGCGGGAAGAACCGAATATTTTGTGATTCCCAAATAACTTTATAGTTGTCCCATATATCAAATAAATAAAAATAATGAAAATATACAGCAAATGTTTTTTTTTGTAATCTAAATATTATTTAAAACTTTCTCTATATATGAGCAAATAGGGCTTCTCATAGATAGAGCATTTGCAGACATAGATACATAGAGAAATATTTCCCTGTTACACCGATAGCTGAAAGAAGTGTGTATATTCTACCACACTTAACGAATTTGTTTATATTTTTATTTAAAAAAAAGTAAAATGTAACCATCATACCAGCAAAATTCATAGAAAAATATCTTTGTGTTAAAAGGAAGGAAAAACAAAGCAAAGATTTAATTTTGACAAAATATTTCCCATCCATAACAGCTTGCTTTTTAAGAAAGAAATCCTTTATTTTATTTCAATCCGAACAAGTGGAAATTTACATTAAAATTTAGCTACATAAATAATAAAAATATATAAACTTTAAGGGAACAAACTCTATTTTATTTTCTAAAGAGTTATCTACCTTGTAAATGGTAACCGAAATTTCTGGCAGGAGCGATAGTTAGCGCGCTAATTTCTGAACGGTTACCATCATTGCGTCTTAGTATTCAACAAATCTCCAGTTAACAAATGCTTTACCTTTCTTATATATTCATTCGAATTAATATTTTTTCTTCCTCAAGACTAAAAAAGAATCAGATTCAAGTATATTTTACCACCCCATTTGTGATGTCAACGAACACTCGTTGCCACTTTTTTGTGATGTCAACGAATACTAGTTGTCACTTTCGTAATGCTCGTGGTAGTAGAAACTTAGTAATCGCAGATGCACATATAGTATGCCGTTCAGCAATACTGGTGTCAGACGCCTTGGACTAAAACTAGCAATAATAGAACTTGCTCGACAATACTGGTTCGACAAGTAACCCAAATAGTGATTTGAATAGATAAATGATATAGTGAATAGAGTAGAGAATAGCGGTCCGTATAGTATAGAGAATAGAGATGAATAGCGATCCTTTTAGATGTCACGAAATTTCATGTGCGTTGCCTCTGCGGTCAAGTGTCTACTTAATTCAATAATGGGATTGCCTGTGTTTGCTCATTGGCTATCTATGTGTCGTGTCGGCATCGACACTTTAATTCTATATAACAATATTTAAACAATTATTCCCGGTTGTTCTCTTGACATTTCAGCGTCAGGAATAAAAAGCAAAAAATATTTTATATTTGTTTTTTAAATTCTGAACTATAACCATCTGTAAAGATTTCAAATTATTACGAGTCCCATTGCTTGATAAACATTTTATTAAAATAAGAATATTGTGAATATTTTTTATTATGCGTCCCCTTTAAAAAATGCAAGGATGTAACCAACAAAATCTTGCCTACTAAACTGATCAACATACTTCATTGTTGGACAGTTGATAATACTTGAACAAAAACAAAAACACGAAATTGAACAGTTTATATCCAGAATATTGAATTTGATATCAAGTATCTTATTCGAAAATTAAACAGTTTAGTTGATTAAATGAATTATGTTACACATATTTAACACACACGCAATCACAAAATGACACACACACACACTCACGCGTACACACATACAGACACAAAAACACACATATACGCACGCACGCGCGTGTACGCACACACGTGATTCATTTTAATTTTCTTCTTATTCCTTCAACTGACTCTCCCCAGAATTATAATAATTATTATCCAATGAGTAGCCCCATCCAAATCACCATCCTACATTCCACAATAAGTCCTGTTACTTTTTCTGACACAGCTGTTATTCCATTTTTTAGTGTCTGTTTTGCTTTTTTTCCAAGTGTCCAATAACGGATATTACTCAAATTGATTAAAATGGCAAAACATTTGAAAAAGTAGAAAAACAAAACAAAACAGACAAACAATGTGTGTATTTTACCACTATTTTTGTCTAATGTGTATATATATATATATATATATATATATATATATATATATATATATATATATATATATATATATATATATATATATATATATATATATATATATATATATATATATAATATATGTATGTATATATGAACATGATGTCGGAGTAAAGGACATGTTTTTTCATGGATCTAAGAAAGCGAAGTTAAGGGAAGTCTCGATTGCTTTTTTTATTTTTTTCAATCATACATTATTCTTATATTTTCTTGTTTATCATTTTATGATATATTAGTTATATTAGTCATTTACAGTATGTAATATATGTATATTATAATTCTATTGTACATATTTATCTATCTTTAATCGTGGTAATGATTTTTCTTCTTTTTCTTTCTATCTTTTATTTTAAAACAATCATTGTTTCGCTAGAGAAATTTCTCGCTAAGAGTTATAAGAATATTTAATGTATTTTACTTGTTTGACTAATTATATAGTGGCATGAATAAATTTAATTTATTTATAACTAAGCGTAACATTTATTTATCTGCTGTTGTTTTGAAGAAAGTGGTCGTATTTTTCTGAATTAGTGGAAAGCATTTTTTTAAATGTTTATTTTGTTTATCTTTGACTAGTGGCTCATTATCGCCGATTCTTTTTTTCTTTTATCTATTATTAGTTATGAATTTAATTCTTTACATTTTCATATTTTTTATTTGCAAAGTAACGTAATTTCAATTTTATTTTAAATGCGCTTCCAGTTATAACGTTATTTTGTTTCATTTTTACTTCTAGTCAATTTGTTGTATTGTTGTCGTTCAATTTTTTTAAGCAACAACAGCAACAACAACAAAAACAATAATAATAATAATAATAATAAAATTTTCTATTATACTTTATAAGACTATTTATATATATATACACACACATACACATATATAAAAACAACATTTATAATAATAATTATAAAATATTCTAATAATAATCTTATATTTCTTTTTATTTTATTTTATTAATATTATTTAAAATGTATATATAGCATTATATCGACACATTCAATTTCGAACTGTTTACTCCGACATACAAAAATAACAAAAAAAAACAACTTTTTATGTGTTTAGAGGGCATTGGGTAGAATTAGTACCATTTTGCTCATCTACTGTACCTTATTTTTAAGGGTAACGGACAACAATAGTCTTCACCCATCCTCTAAATCTCTCGTATATATATATATATATATATATATATATATATATATATATATATATATATATATATAATATCCTAGGTGTGACGATAAACTACACCCGGCAGAAAGTCTTCTCATCGGGAGATTGGAGGATTTGAGGAACGTGGAATCACCATTTAATTGCTGTTGTTCCCAGGTCCGCCCTGACCCGGCGTGGTAGCACCTGTTTGGGTCGCAGCTATGGGCAAATAGTGTCTACCAGGGCTGACCAAGCTCTTTAGTGTTATAGAACACGATTGGTCTAGGAGATTGTTGTGGTAGGATCCACCTAATTTGCATAGTGGAGTATCGACCATATTAATATGGTTGGTAGCGGAAGACGAGGAAGGAATCAAGAGATTAAATCCAGAGACTCTGCCCGACTGCGACTAAGTCAACACATTCTCCAGGAATGGTCTTCCCAAGAATATACAAAAAAGACTATATGTAAATATTATTGTACACTTTCTTGTTCAATACATTTTGTTCTAAGTACATTTTGTGGTGCATTATTATTCCATGCATTAATCAAGTTTCAACAGAGATGGAAACCTCTTACACGAAAAAAGCCTGAGGTATATTGTCTGCTTTGTCTGTGGCATTTATTTGCACTGAGTGTATCAATACTTGCGAAAAGTGTGGATGGTTCTGCCTTCACCACTTTAATCAAATCACTTGTGTGGGTTTTCTGGAGGTTTACCTTGATTCGTTCTTATCCATACAGCTCACATACAAGGTCCGCTGGCGAGAGAGTGAAGGCGACGGGTCAGGTAAAGGATATTACTGGAAGCTCTAGCTGGAGGTCTACACAGTGGCAGACCGATGGGTGATGGCCGTTCATTCACAAACCCATGAGCAATTGTGGTGTCCGTATCCTCCATCGGTGACAAAGCAGCCCCTAATTAGGATTGCACTGCTTTCCCTATTATGGAGAGGGGGGCGATAAAAGGGTCCCTAAACATTGCTTGTTCACACAGAGACGGCAGCCCGCTGCAGCTGTCTGGTTATTCAATAGAGCAGTCGAAACAGCAAGAAAGATCAGAATAAGTATAAGAAGAATTTCCATTTTGAATCCTGGAATGTTCGCACTCTCCAGGGCAATGATTCTGCACCAGAACTTGAAGAAATATAACATCGACATAGCGGCCATTAATGAAACACGTCTGGCTGGTAATTCTCAGCTTAGGGATGAAAAAGGCGGATACGTATTTTTATAAGCTGGCTACACTGAAAAAGAGCCACGCCAGTCTGGTGTTGGCTTTGCCATGAAGTCAGACCTTGCTAGCTCACTGCCTTCCTTACCTAAATGTGTATCCGATCGCATAATGGCATTAACCCTCAATTTGGAGTGTAACACTCGTGTGACGATGGTTAGCTGCTACACACTAACCCTAGATAGTTCAGATGAAGAAAATGATTTTTACAATCTCCATCTCCAAAGTGCAACAAAAGGATAAATTAGTCCTTACAGATGATTTCAATGCTCGTGTTAGCAGTGATAATCATTCTTGGAAGGGCGTTTTAAGTCGCCATGGTATTGGTCATGTGAATTCCTAATGGATTACGCCTTTTCACTATCTGCAAGAAATTTGACCTTTGTATCACTAATACCTTCTACCAGCAAACCCAGCTGTCGTAAGACCACGTGGATGCTTCCTGGTTCGAAATATTGGCATCTGATCGTCTACGTCATCACAGTTAAAAAGACGGGATATAAAAGATTTTAAGATAACGCGTTCATTCCACACAAAAATGCTATCTGTCAGATCACGCTCTACTTCGGAGTAAATACACTGCATCTGCAAAAGCGAAGGATTATAAAATCTAGAGAGCCCAAGCACATTAATGAACTGCCTCTTAAATCGACTGAAACGAAAATTGAGCTCGCTGACAAACTTAATGCTGTACTTGATTCTGTAAACATTACCAATGATATTGAATCATCTTGGAAGGCTCTGTGTGATGCAACATATTCTCCATCATTGGAGGTTCTCGGACTGCTACATCGTAAACATCAAAACTGGTTTGATGACAATTATACAGAAGTTCAGCAGCCTATAGATCAATTGCACTCTTCTCATAAAGCATGGATTGAGGACAAGAACTCGTCCGATAAGAAGATCGCTTACAGGAAGTGCAGAAGTCAGGTTCAACGAGCTCTCAGAGCCATGAAAGAGCGTTGGTGGTCTGAAAAGGCCACTGAACTCCAAAACGTTTCAGATAGAACGGATCTAAAGGCTTTCTATCCTGGCCTCAAGAGCATTTTTGGTCCTCAGAAAAGTGGTGTCGCTCCAATCTCCACAGCAGATGGTGAAACTCTCTTGACGGATAAGTCAGCCATTTTAGATCGCTGGAAAGAGCATTTAGGAACTGTGTTAAACACCACTGGTTACCGATTGACGAAGCCATCACATCAATTGAGCAAAATCCTGAGATTCCGGAGTTGTCATTTGAACCTACCTATCAATTGGTACTTGATTCCATCAAGGAAATCTCATCTGGAAAATCACCTACTCCTAAGGATCCTATTCCCCTCGAAGTATAAGCATGTTGGTCAAAAGTTGGTAAACATGTTACATCTCCTTTTCGTGGAGATATGGAAGGCAGGCTGTGTCCCACAGGATTATAAAGACACCTCTATCAAACACTTCAAGAAAAACAAGGGTTCCAGTTGTGTCTGTAATAATCATCGGGGATATCACTACTTTCAATTGCAGGCAAAATCCTAGCGAAACTGATTCTAAACAGAATCATTATACACCTTGTTGACGACATCTATCCTGAATCGCAGTGTGATTTTCAGTCAGGCCATGGCACCATTGACATGATATTTTCTTTTCGTCAAGCTGCAGAGAAGGTTCGCGAAAAAACCAGTTGTACATGGTGTTTGTGGACTTGACGAAGTCCTTTGACACTGTGAATCGAGAGGCTCTTTGGCAAGTCTTTAGGAAACTCGGCATCCCTGAAAACATGCTAAAGGTCATCATCTCCTTTCATGAAGGATGAAAGCTACTATCGTGTCAGATGGTATGATGAGAATCCTTTGATGTCAGAAATGGCACCAAGCAAAGGTTGTGTCATGGCCCCTGTCCCTTTTGCCCCTTTTTTTTATTCTCGGTGATGCTGAAATATGCATTTGCAGACACACAGAGAGTGGCGTCAAGTTTCACTTTCGAACAACTAGTTGTCTCTTCAATCATCAGTGCTTCAAAGCCAAGATTTACCTTCGTACCCAAATTATTCGTGATTTGTTGTTTTCTGATGCTGCTGCTCTTGTAGCGACATCCTTTGAGGCCCAACATCTAATAAATGGTTTCTTTGCGTGTAAAGCCTTTGGTCTTACACTTAGCATAAAAAAAAATGCAGTAGTGCACCAACCTTGTCCTTCTTCGAAGCAATTCTGTGGTGAAATAAAAACCACCAGTCTACAAATTTCCAGACAGACCATTGAAAGTAGAAGACAGCCCTGAACTATGTTAGTCGTTCAACTAACTTGGTAGCAAAGTCAACTACAGTGGAACTTTAGATGATAAAATCATGCATCGGATTGCTAAGGTTACAAGTGCTTTCGGCAAACTACGCCATCGCTTGTGGAATGAGCGGGGTATTCGACTGGATATGAAAATTCGGGTTTACAGAGCTGTTGTACTTGCCATCCTTGTGTACGGTTCAGAGTCGTGGACTACATACAGGTACCATATACGCCAGCTGGATGTTTTTCCATAAAAAGCTGTCTGTGTGCAATCTGTGGAGTTAACCTTCAAGATAGGATAGGATACCCAAGATCTGTCTGCAACAGTTAGATTCAGGGGCTACAGGGGTGTAGGACGCTCATGACTGAATACAAAAGACAAGCTGAAAACTGCTTTGTCAACAGGCAATATACCACATAACACCTTGGTCTTATCAGCAGGTGGGTGAATGGAGATATGTGTTTTAGCGGACTGTGATTTTCAATCTGCCCTTGAGATCATCTTCAAGAAGCTTGAGGCAAGATCTAGTGCCCAATCTAAGGTGATGTCATCTACAGTTGTACCACTTTATACCTAAATAAAACTTTTTAAAATCACTAGATGGTCTTATATGCCACTTAAATAATCGTCAAAAACCATTTAAGCTGTCGACAATGCTGCCAGATTCTCATATTTCGAAACCGACGGAAGAATCCATATATATATATATATATATATACATATACTCTTTTCATATCTCTATTTTACACAGTGCATATGTTTATATATATATATATATATGTGTGTGTGTGTTTTGTGTGCATGTGTACAATACAGTATACATTTATTTTATGCATATATATACTTGTTTGTACCATATTTACATTATAATCATAACTTACTAGTAGTTACTATAGTAATTTTATAACTAAAAAATAATCACTTCCCATCTAAGGATAATTTCACTATTACTCCGTTGATAAGTAGTTTTCTTTGTATATGATAGATTAATAAATAAATATATATATATATATATATATATATATATATATATATATATATATATATATGTATGTATCTATATATATATATATGTATGTTTATATATATATATTGTAGAAAAATAACAAATATGACAAGTTTATATATTTAAAAAAAGTAATTGTTTTAAGTGTTGTCTGATAACTGTAAAAGATTATCATTGATTGATAAAACAAAATCACCATTTTTATAATCTTTTAACTTCTAATCAGTTAATCTTTTAGGTAATATTAGAAAGCAATTTAGTATTTTACTGAGGTTTTATTATATATAATATAGTCTTACTTATATTCTCTAGGGTAGCAGTTTTTCACATTTTCCATAAAATCAAGTTTGTTGCCCTTTCGAACTCTGCAGTTAGATGTGATATTATTGACACAAGATTTTGATTCATGGATTTTACTAATTTTAATTTACCCAAAGTAGGGCTCAATAAAAAATGTAGATCACTGTTTAATTTAATCAATACATTCTTAATGGATCTGATTTTTTAATATTTCTATTAAAATAACAAATCAAACAAATAGGAATATTTGAAAGTTTTGGTTTTTTAGATGCAATGAATGGAAAATATATTCAAATCAAATTCTAATATAGAAACACCAAAAGCAAAATTTGTAATTTTTTTGCCTGTATTCGTTACGTGAAAACTAAAAATTGTAAATAATGACAAAAAGACTAATCAATGAATAATATCTTAAAAAAATAACGCCATAATACAAATTGAGACAAAATGTTTTAAATTTAAATTGTTTATTGAAAATCAATAAAACTACTGGATTGTATAACATATTACACCATAAAATAGCTAACTTGTTCAGTATTCTCCCTTTGAAGTAAATGAAGGTCTTATTTGATGGCACAATGATTTAGAAATTATTGATTATGGTATTTATATTTCCTTTTAATTTTAGACAAACTAACTGCATATATTTAAATTATAAATTTTATAAGGCTGTACACATTATCCTAGATTTCTGGTTGATAGGCACCATTGGTCCATAAACATGATGGCTAAAGTTAGACAACTTGCTTGATTTAGAGGCCCAATTTTCCAGGTAGCAAATTTAGGGTTCACTTTCTTCAGACAAATTCCTGCTGTATGTTCTAAGAACAGTCTTTCGTTACCACGTAAATCTTCTATTGTCCCTGCCTTATGACAGAAGTTATCTAAAGAGCTATTGAAAGAGTTAATTTTTTCCTGGGCCAAATCTTTGTAATCATTTCCGTAAAGTTTCCATCGAGGACCAGTAAAATATTAGGACTTCTTGTACTCCCATTAATGTAGTTAAAAAACAGCTCTAAATGAAGGAGGTGAACAGATAATGGTGCGCAACTTTATTTTAATTTTTTTTTGTCCGAATGTAAACTCTATGTCTGAACCAGTGTTTGAAGTTGTCCTCAAAATTGCCTTAATGGAAGTTACACTGTTGAATTCTTCTAAAACAGCAACAACATCTCCTGGTTGAAGTACACACTAGTTTTCACCAATGTTAGGGATAATTCTGTGTGTGATATCCTCTTCCCGAGTCCATCTCTAATGAAAGTTAAGTGTCCTTTGGTCTCTTGAAGTTTCTTAATATTTGTTTGATTTTCCTTTGCAGTGTCTTTTGTATTGCAAAGTGCCTTTATCAACTTTTAATTAACTCAAAATACAAATGATATTTTCATGCTTCTGAACATCATTCTGATAACGAATATATGATGTATTTGACTCTAGCCTTTCTTCTGGGTACATGGCAGCAGAGTAATAAACAAGAGAGAGAGAGGGTCTAAGAGGGAGAAAACACTACTGACTAAAGAGGGTTGGTCAAACGAAATTTTATTGGTAAAAAAGTCACCTTAAATTAATAAAATTAGCATAAAAAAAAGAAACAAGAACAAAACAAAGGTAAACAAAAGGGGTGGACCAATGATATTTTATTGGAAAGACGGCCACCCGAAAAAAATAAATAAAAAAATAAATAAATAAAACATCTTTAGTTTTGTTCAATACATAAAAGTCTAGCTCAATTCTAAGAAAGCTTCTTTTAAAAAACACTCTAAAGCCATGAATACAATTTCATCTTTTTGATTTCAGGCTGATTTGGTTAATTTTATGTCATAAAACTTTTGTTTTCAAAAAATACTGCTGACTTTCAGTCCCAAAAAACTCTCTTTGATATCATGCTTCGATGGAGGTTGCGGGAAGAACCGAATATTTTGTGATTCCCAAATAACTTTATAGTTGTCCCATATATCAAAATAAATAAAAATAATGAAAATATACAGCAAATGTTTTTTTGTAATCTAAATATTATTTAAAACTTTCTCTATATATATGAGCAAATAGGGCTTCTCATAGATAGAGCATTTACGAACATATAGATACATAGAAATATTTCCCTGTTACCGATAGCTGAAAAAAGTGTGTATATTCTACCACACTTAACGAATTTGTTTTATTTTTTATTTAAAAAAAGTAAAATGTAACCATCATACCAGCAAAATTCATAGAAAAATATCTTTGTGTTAAAAGGAAGGAAAAACAAAGCAAAGATTTAATTTTGACAAAATATTTCCCATCCATAACAGCTTGCTTTTTAAGAAAGAAATCCTTTATTTTATTTCAATCCGAACAAGTGGAAATTTACATTAAAATTTAGCTACATAAATAATAAAAATATATAAACTTTTAAGGGAACAAACTCTATTTTATTTTCTAAAGAGTTATCTACCTTGTAAATGGTAACCGAAATTTCTGGCAGGAGCGATAGTTAGCGCGCTAATTTCACAGACGGTTACCATCATTGCGTCTTAGTATTCAACAAATCTCCAGTTAACAAATGCTTTACCTTTCTTATATATTCATTCGAATTAATATTTTTTCTTCCTCAAGACTAAAAAAGAATCAGATTCAAGTATATTTTACCACCCCATTTGTGATGTCAACGAACACTCGTTGCCACTTTTTTTTGTGATGTCAACGAATACTAGTTGTCACTTTCGTAATGCTCGTGGTAGTAGAAACTTAGTAATCGCAGATGCACATATAGTATGCCGTTCAGCAATACTGGTGTGGGACGCCTTGGACTAAAACTAGCAATAATAGAACTTGCTCGACAATACTGGTTCGACAAGTAACCCAAATAGTGATTTGAATAGATAAATGATATAGTGAATAGAGTAGAGAATAGCGGTCCGTATAGTATAGAGAATAGAGAGATGAATAGCGATCCTTTAGATGTCACGAAATTTCATGTGCGTTGCCTCTGCGGTCAAGTGTCTACTTAATTCAATAATGGGATTGCCTGTGTTTGCTCATTGGCTATCTATGTGTCGTGTCGGCATCGACACTTTAATTCTATATAAACAATATTTAAACAATTATTCCCGGTTGTTCTCTTGACATTTCAGCGTCAGGAATAAAAAGCAAAAAAAATATTTTATATTTGTTTTTAAATTCTGAACTATAACCATCTGTAAAGATTTCAAATTATTACGAGTCCCATTGCTTGATAAACATTTTATTAAAATAAGAATATTGTGAATATTTTTTTATTATGCGTCCCTTTAAAAAAATGCAAGGATGTAACCAACAAAATCTTGCCTACTAAACTGATCAACATACTTCATTGTTGGACAGTTGATAATATGAACAAAAACAAAACACGAAATTGAACAGTTTATATCCAGAATATTGAATTTGATATCAAGTATCTTATTCGAAAATTAAACAGTTTAGTTGATTAAATGAATTATGTTACACATATTTAACACACACGCAATCACAAAATGACACACACACACACTCACGCGTACACACATACAGACACAAAAACACACATATACGCACGCACGCGCGTGTACGCACACACGTGATTCATTTTAATTTTCTTCTTATTCCTTCAACTGACTCTCCCCAGAATTATAATAATTATTATCCAATGAGTAGCCCCATCCAAATCACCATCCTACATTCCACAATAAGTCCTGTTACTTTTCTGACACAGCTGTTATTCCATTTTTTTAGTGTCTGTTTTTGCTTTTTTTTTCCAAGTGTCCAATAACGGATATTACTCAAATTGATTAAAATGGCAAAACATTTGAAAAGTAGAAAAACAAAACAAAAACAGACAAACAATGTGTGTATTTTACCACTATTTTTGTCTAATCTAATATATATATATATATATATATATATATATATATATATATATATATATATATATATATATATATATATATACATATATATATATATATATATATATATATATAATATATGTATGTATATATGAACGCTGATGTCGGAGTAAAGGACATGTTTTTTTTCATGGATCTAAGAAAGGAAGTTAAGGGAAGTCTCGATTGCTTTTTTTTATTTTTTCAATCATACATTATTCTTATATTTTTCTTGTTTATCATTTTATGATATATTAGTTATGTTAGTCATTTACAGTATGTAATATATGTATATTATAATTCTATTGTACATATTTATCTATCTTTAATCGTGGTAATGATTTTTCTTCTTTTTTCTTTCTATCTTTTTTATTTTAAAACAATCATTGTTTCGCTAGAGAAATTTCTCGCTAAGAGTTATAAGAATATTTAATGTATTTTACTTGTTTGACTAATTATATAGTGGCATGAATAAATTTAATTTATTTATAACTAAGCGTAACATTTATTTATCTGCTGTTGTTTTGAAGAAAGTGGTCGTATTTTTCTGAATTAGTGGAAAGCATTTTTTTAAATGTTTATTTTGTTTATCTTTGACTAGTGGCTCATTATCGCCGATTCTTTTTTTCTTTTATCTATTATTAGTTATGAATTTAATTCTTTACATTTTCATATTTTTTATTTGCAAAGTAACGTAATTTCAATTTTATTTTAAATGCGCTTCCAGTTATAACGTTATTTTTGTTTCATTTTACTTCTAGTCAATTTGTTGTATTGTTGTCGTTCAATTTTTTAAGCAACAACAACAGCAACAACAACAAAAACAATAATAATAATAATAATAATAAAATTTTCTATTATACTTTATAAGACTATTTATATATATATACACACACATACACATATATAAAAACAACATTTATGATGATAATTATAAAAATATTCTAATAATAATCTTATATTTCTTTATTTTATTTTATTAATATTATTTAAAATGCATATATAGCATTATATCGACACATTTAATTTCGAACTGTTTACTCTGACATTAAAAAAAAAATTATGTATTTAGAGGGCATTGGGTAGAAGTAGTACCATTTTTGCTCATCTACTGTACCTTATTTTTTAAGGGTAACGGACAACAATGGTCTTCACCCATCCTCTAAATCTCTCACGTATATATATATATATATATATATATATATATATATATATATATATATATATATATATATAATATCCTGGGTGTGACGATAAACTACACCCGGCAGAAAGTCTTCTCATCGGGAGATTGGAGGATTTGAGGAACGTGGAATCACCATTTAATAATTGTTGTTCCCAGGTCCGCCCTGACCCGGCGTGGTAGCACCTGTTTGGGTCGCAGCTATGGGCAAATAGTGTCTACCAGGGCTGACCAAGCTCTTTAGTGTTATAGAACACGATTGGTCTAGGAGATTGTTGTGGTAGGATCCACCTAATTTGCATAGTGGAGTATCGACCATATTAATATGGTTGGTAGCGGGAAGACGAGGGAAGGAATCAAGAGATTAAATCCAGAGACTCTGCCCGACTGCGACTAAGTCAACACATTCTCCAGGAATGGTCTTCCCAAGAATATACAAAAGACTATATGTAAATATTGTGTACACTTTCTTGTTCAATACATTTTGTTCTAAGTACATTTTGTGGTGCATTATTATTCCATGCATTAATCAAGTTTCAACAGAGATGGAAACCTCTTACACGAAAAGCCTGAGGTATATTGTCTGCTTTGTCTGTGGCATTTATTTGCACTGAGTGTATCAATACTTGCGAAAAGTGTGGATGGTTCTGCCTTCACCACTTTAATCAAATCACTTGTGTGGGTTTTCTGGAGGTTTACCTTGATTCGTTCTTATCCATACAGCTCACATACAAGGTCCGCTGGCGAGAGAGTGAAGGCGACGGGGTCAGGTAAAGGATATTACTGGAAGCTCTAGCTGGAGGTCTACACAGTGGCAGACCGATGGGTGATGGCCGTTCATTCACAAACCCATGAGCAATTGTGGTGTCCGTATCCTCCATCGGTGACAAAGCAGCCCTAATTAGGATTGCACTGCTTTCCCTATTATGGAGAGGGGGCGATAAAAGGGTCCCTAAACATTGCTTGTTCACACAGAGACTTGGCAGCCCGCTGCAGCTGTCTGGTTATTCAATAGAGCAGTCGAAACAGCAAGAAAGATCAGAATAAGTATAAGAAGAATTTCCATTTTGAATCCTGGAATGTTCGCACTCTCCAGGGCAATGATTCTGCACCAGAACTTGAAGAAATATAACATCGACATAGCGGCCATTAATGAAACACGTCTGGCTGGTAATTCTCAGCTTAGGGATGAAAAAGGCGGATACGTATTTTTATAAGCTGGCTACACTGAAAAAGAGCCACGCCAGTCTGGTGTTGGCTTTGCCATGAAGTCAGACCTTGCTAGCTCCTGCCTTCCTTACCTAAATGTGTATCCGATCGCATAATGGCATTAACCCTCAATTTGAGTGTAACACTCGTGTGACGATGGTTAGCTGCTACACACTAACCCTAGATAGTTCAGATGAAGAAAATGATTTTTACAATCTCCATCTCCAAAGTGCAACAAAAGGATAAATTAGTCCTTACAGATGATTTCAATGCTCGTGTTAGCAGTGATAATCATTCTTGGAAGGGCGTTTTAGGTCGCCATGGTATTGGTCATGTGAATTCTAATGGATTACGCCTTTTCACTATCTGCAAGAAATTTGACCTTTGTATCACTAATACCTTCTACCAGCAACCCAGCTGTCGTAAGACCACGTGGATGCTTCCTGGTTCGAAATATTGGCATCTGATCGTCTACGTCATCACCAAAAGACGGGATATAAAAGATTTTAAGATAACGCGTTCATTCCACACAAAATGCTATCTGTCAGATCACGCTCTACTTCGGAGTAAATCTACACTGCATCTGCAAAAGCGAAGGATTATAAAATCTAGAGAGCCCAAGCACATTAATGAACTGCCTCTTAAATCGACTGAAACGAAAATTGAGCTCGCTGACAAACTTAATGCTGTACTTGATTCTGTAAACATTACCAATGATATTGAATCATCTTGGAAGGCTCTGTGTGATGCAACATATTCTCCATCATTGGAGGTTCTCGGACTGCTACATCGTAAACATCAAAACTGGTTTGATGACAATTATACAGAAGTTCAGCAGCCTATAGATCAATTGCACTCTTCTCATAAAGCATGGATTGAGGACAAGAACTCGTCCGATAAGAAGATCGCTTACAGGAAGTGCAGAAGTCAGGTTCAACGAGCTCTCAGAGCCATGAAAGAGCGTTGGTGGTCTGAAAAGGCCACTGAACTCCAAAACGTTTCAGATAGAACGGATCTAAAGGCTTTCTATCCTGGCCTCAAGAGCATTTTGGTCCTCAGAAAAAGTGGTGTCGCTCCAATCTCCACAGCAGATGGTGAAACTCTCTTGACGGATAAGTCAGCCATTTTAGATCGCTGGAAAGAGCATTTAGGAACTGTGTTAAACACCACTGGTTACCGATTGACGAAGCCATCACATCAATTGAGCAAAATCCTGAGATTCCGGGTTGTCATTTGAACCTACCTATCAATTGGTACTTGATTCCATCAAGGAAATCTCATCTGGAAAATCACCTACTCCCTAAGGATCCTATTCCCTCGAAGTATAAGCATGTTGGTCAAAAGTTGGTAAACATGTTACATCTCCTTTTCGTGGAGATATGGAAGGCAGGCTGTGTCCCACAGGATTATAAAGACACCTCTATCAAACACTTCAAGAAAAACAAGGGTTCCAGTTGTGTCTGTAATAATCATCGGGGGATATCACTACTTTCAATTGCAGGCAAAATCCTAGCGAAACTGATTCTAAACAGAATCATTATACACCTTGTTGACGACATCTATCCTGAATCGCAGTGTGATTTTCAGTCGGGCCATGGCACCATTGACATGATATTTTCTTTTCGTCAAGCTGCAGAGAAGGTTCGCGAGAAAAACCAGTTGTACATGGTGTTTGTGGACTTGACGAAGTCCTTTGACACTGTGAATCGAGAGGCTCTTTGGCAAGTCTTTAGGAAACTCGGCATCCCTGAAAACATGCTAAAGGTCATCATCTCCTTTCATGAAGGGATGAAAGCTACTATCGTGTCAGATGGTATGATGTGAGAATCCTTTGATGTCAGAAATGGCACCAAGCAAGGTTGTGTCATGGCCCCTGTCCCTTTTTGCCCTTTTATTCTCGGTGATGCTGAAATATGCATTTGCAGACACAGAGAGTGGCGTCAAGTTTCACTTTCGAACAACTAGTTGTCTCTTCAATCATCAGTGCTTCAAAGCCAAGATTTACCTTCGTACCCAAATTATTCGTGATTTGTTGTTTTCTGATGCTGCTGCTCTTGTAGCGACATCCTTTGAGGAGGCCCAACATCTAATAAATGGTTTCTTTGCTGCGTGTAAAGCCTTTGGTCTTACACTTAGCATAAAGAAAAATGCAGTAGTGCACCAACCTTGTCCTACTTCGAAGCAATTCTGTGGTGAGAAATAAAAACCACCAGTCTACAAATTTCCAGACAGACCATTGAAAGTAGAAGACAAAGCCCTGAACTATGTTTAGTCGTTCAACTAACTTGGTAGCAAAGTCAACTACAGTGGAACTTTAGATGATAAAATCATGCATCGGATTGCTAAGGTTACAAGTGCTTTCGGCAAACTACGCCATCGCTTGTGGAATGAGCGGGGTATTCGACTGGATATGAAAATTCGGGTTTACAGAGCTGTTGTACTTGCCATCCTTGTGTACGGTTCAGAGTCGTGGACTACATACAGGTACCATATACGCCAGCTGGATGTTTTCCATAAAAGCTGTCTGTGTGCAATCTGTGGAGTTAACCTTCAAGATAGGACATCTAACGTAGACCTGTTTAACAGGTGTAATATTGGAGGAATGGAGACTTTTCTCATAAAGTCTCAGTTACGGTGAGCTGGTCATGTCTTGAGAATGTCTGATGACAGGATACCCAAGATCCTAATGTACAGCCAGTTAGATCAGGGCTACAAGAATGTAGGACGGCCATACAAAGACAAGCTGAAAAGAAACTTGTCAGCTGTCAATATACCACATAATACCGTTGAGTGCTTAGCCTTGGAGCGGGTAGAATGGAGATCAACGTGTTTTGGTGGATTCAGCAGATTTCAATCTGCTTGTCTGAATAATCAGCCTATCTAACAGTGATCTCATCTCACAATCCTCACTCTTGCTCCATATGTGGCCTCCTTTGTAAATCACTAGCGGGTCTTAAATGCCACTTAAGATTATCGCACAAAATTTCATAACTAAATAAACTAAGCTCTCAGATCCTCATACGTAGAAACCGACAGGAGAGTCCATTATATATATATATATATATATATATATATATATATATATATATATATATATATATATAAATCATATATATACAATATATTATATATATATATATATATATATATATATATATATATATATATATAAACTGTCAAAACAAACATAGAAAGGACATTCCTAACCTAAATAGAAAATCTCTTCCCTGAAACAAACCGATTAGCAAAAATATTCAATAAATATAACGTTAAAATCAGTTACAGTTGCACAAAAGTAACACAATTAATAAAAAGCCACAGAAAAAAAGTAAGAACTTGCAATAATGCAACCAAGGAACCTCTATGCAACTGCCAAAATAAAACAACATGCCCACTCCAAGGAAATTGCCAACAAACGAATATAATGTATAAAGCCAAGGTAGATGCAAACAACAGCACAATGTACTACATCGGTGCCACTGAGGGACCTTTCAAGAAAAGAAAAACAACTACGATCTTTCATGCTCCAACAGAACTACACTATTCACATACATATGGCATCTAAAAACAGAAATATTACACCAAGAATAAGCTGGGAAATATTGAAAAAGGCACCTGCCTACAGCAACATTACAAAGAAATGCCTACTTTGCCTACACGAAAAGGTAGCAATAATTTCTCATAACCAACAAAAGAGATTACTAAATATAAGATCAGAAATAATTTCTAAATGCAGACATGAAAACAAATACCTATTATCACAATTTATGCCAAACGGATAAAAAAAATAAAATAAAAAATATCAACCAACACTACTACATAAACCACCATTGACCCTATGAAAATGAAAAGAGACACCACTGACACCGTAACACTATCATGTATTTTCTAGTTCAAACTACCATCATAATAATTATAAATATTGTTATTACCATTACTACAATCACTTCTACCACTTTACAATAACTATTTGCTGCTACAATTGTTATTATCATCACCCGCTTCCCCCACCATTACTACGGTATCACAATTACCATTGCTGCATTAATCCACAATTACTACTGCACCACAAGTACCATTACTGTATCAGTCCACAATTATACTTACTTCACCCACCCCCAGCAAAATTAATACCACCGCATGAATACTAATATGTATTACAAATTGGAATTTCTACCATGTACATATCGTCAAGAACAAGTAAATAACCGACTTTAAAATAGTAAAACAGCATTAAAAAATAATAGCAATTTTGTCTACCATAGTCTTACACAGACCTCATTATACGTGTGTGCGAGAAAACATTATTCAGCGAACAAAATAGACGAAAGTTCTGCGCGTTGATACCGCAACAGACGAAAGATATTCGCTACACAATCCAACATTGAATACAACGACCAAATGCGTATATATGTACGCAATGACACATAGATGCGCATATATGCCCAGGCCCATGTTTATATTTGTGCGTACGTCAATGAGTGAACGTGCTTATATGCATGTTTACGTAAGTACGAGTGGCATTCCGACAACAATTTTTTTCTCTCACTACCATAAAACCATCGATGTACGCAACCATATAAATTCAAAATTTTAAGATTAAAAAATTAATCAGTTTGTCTGACGTTGCACTGTTACTATATCTGTATCGAACTGTTAATGTTGTTAGTTCGATCAATCAGTTCAACTGATTATTAGAGAGACGCGAGAAAGTTATCTAAGTATATTTGGACACGACAAGTAATTGTTTAGAGTTCTGCTAACAATGGATGAGTTTTACTGAAGATTCATTCGGTTATGGCTGCTTCTCTGCAAAATAGAAGTACTATCGATGTTAACCAGTGTGCACTGGACGAGATGGATAAATTATCATCTAAATTACGCAACTTATTTTAATAGATATATTTACCAAAATATCTTGAAATACTAAAGACTAAATTCATTTAATAAAATCGCCATTTGCTTCCAGAATTTCCCGCAACTCTTCTGTACGGTCTCCGTGTTTAAGTTGATGATTGCTGCCATAATCTTTGCCTTCAGTTCATCTTTGGTGTTACAAGTTTTGTTGGCCTCTCGCTCAACTACGTCACGGGCATAATAATCAAGGGGGTTGAAATCTGGGGAGTTAGGTGGCCAGATATAAAGGGAGATGTGGTTGCAGAAATTGTTTGACAGCCATGAAAACGTACTCCTGTTTGTATGACATCGTGTAGAGTTCTGTTTTCAGATATAGGTTCTTTCAGCAGCCACCATCTTGATCCAGGGAAGAAATCCCTTCTTAAGGCACTCTTTGCACAGACGATGCTCAACTGTCTCTACTACAAAATCAAAAACAAGCAACGCGCATGCGCGAAATTAAAAATTAAAATGGCTCTAATTTCATACGAAAGAGATGTTAACACTAGTAATTGTTTGAGATACCTAAAACTCTATTACATCATTGAATGATTTGATGTGTAAAATGGGTATCCTTTTAATCGAAAGAGAAAGGAATAGAATAAAGTCGAGTATAAAAGTAAAACAGGAACACTGTTTTGTTTTCGAAAAGAATTCGTCTTCAAGCACGTCTTCAAGCACGTCTTCAAAGAAAATATTTCTCCAGAGAAGTTACCTTTGACCCGCAAGAGAATACAATATTGTTTTTGGTAGTAGCACAAATGCCGAGAATGTTTTCATTCTCTTTCTTCCTTTGAGTTTATCTCCTGTGAAATTTTATCATCTAGAGCCAATATTTTCACAAAAATTGACATAATCTTAATTTATTTCTTAAACAAAAATGTTTAGGACAGAAAATAAAGATGCTTGTCTTTAAAATCTTATCATCAACTTAACGCGTTGGATCATTATTTTCTCAATATAATTTCGCATTTATATCAGAACTTTCATTAAATATAAATAGAAAAATCGTACTCCCTCTAAGGAAATTTTAATCCACTGTTACTATTTCCATACTGGGAAACGGGTAAAAAATATTTCATATATTACAATTAAAAAATACCCCAGTGTTCCGAAGTTATAGGAAATTTTTTTGGAAAGTAATTTTCTTTTATCGGAAATAGAAATATAAGTTCAATTTATTTAAATATTATTTTAAAAAATATGTAATAATATTCATTTACAATCACTACATTCTGATGGGAAGTTAAATTTTCATTTCTACATTTAAGTAATGGAGTTTTCGTCCCCAAATTTTGAAAAACTCTTTTTAACTTCCACCTAATTTTGTTTTTTTAGAATTTTAAAGAACATGTTTACAAATTTGTTTTACAAATTTCTGCCATGCCTTGTTCTGCAAGGAAATAACATTTTATTTCTGTTTACTAAAGAAGGATACTATCGAAATAATGATTCTTTACGCGATCAAGTTATTGTCAGTAAAGATCCGTAGTGGGTGTTCTTCCATTTTCGCTAAAATCGTAATCCACGGCAACATTTATGTATCACCACACACAAAGCAATCACTGCTGTGGATGGAGTCCTGATTTTGGTTTTGACATTGGTTTCTCATTTTGGGATATGCACCGTTCTTTTCATTTTACAGTTTATATAAAAAAACAAAAAAAAATTAAAAAAAAACATATACATCATCTAGAACAATGTGATGCAAAAAATGAAAGATTGGCATTCCTGGTTAAAAGACTACTGTAAACTGTAGAAAAGCTGCATTCGCTCTCAACCTCATGAAGAACCTAAATTCCCTCTTTGTAAGTTTTTCTAATTTTCTTGAGATGTTTGTTGATATATGGACATGGTGCGTTAATTTTCTGCACCAAGTCCCTGCTACTTTGAAAAGAATACAATTCAACAGTCTTTTTCAAAAGCTTTTACTTCAGTGCAGGTTGACTTCCTGAGTGAGACTTGTGGAATATGTCAAAATCTCCATGTTGATACTTTAAAACGACAACTGATATGTCGGAGCTTTTACTTCATCCATATGCATTGTACAATTGCATTTAAATGCTTCTGAGGAAGTTCTATCCTTTCAGAATTCATACAGTAAAAATTTTGAATTTGTTGCTTCTTAAACTGTGGGACACAAGAAATAATGAGCTAACTCTAGACTCTTATTAAATCATGGTTTTGTTTGGGTAGGTTTAATGACAATTCATAACTGTGACATACGTAATTAGTTTATGAATTCCCTAATGTTTATAGAAAGTAAATACGGAAAAAAGATGCGATAGTATGTAACTACACCCCCGCACAACCTGATGTCGCAGAAATGCAAGGAAGCTGACAGATTAATTATGTGGGAAAAATGTAAAAGTAAAAGTAAAATTCCTACATCACAGAGGATTTTGCAATTTTGTCGTCAAAATGGACAGGGGAAAAACGCGAAATGTAGGAAAACAAAAATAAATAATTATAAACATAAAAACATAAAAAATAACCAATAAGTAATCGTTTTTCCCCAAGTTAAACTGATTTTAACAAGAAGAAAAAAACCTATACTAACTTAAATGAACTTAGTAGACAAGTTTCTTTCGAGAAAAGCAAAATGGTTGAACTGTCAACCACATTCACACAAAACAGTCGCCCAACTTTCGTTAAAATGTGAGGAAGAAGGTGGGGTCTTTTTTCTTTCCACTCTAATATTAACGTTAAACTTATCCTTAACGTATTAGAGCACTTGTTAAGAAGGAAATGAAAAATGGCCATCGATGTCTTTCATTTCTTTTACACAATTAAAAACAAAAACACATAGTGCTTATTTTTGTCAAGTGACTGGCCCACATTGCTACAAACATAAATTTCACCCAATGCAGACCTCTCCGTGAAGCAATCTATATAGCCTTCAACATACCAGCACAATGCCCGTATAGTGTAAGGAGGCGTGCTCGATAATCTCCTCCATATCACCGCAACGGACACACCGGCTTAACTATAGATCTTGCTATAAAAGTCACTTCGTCGTTCAAGAAAGCGTCATCCTGAGGAGGGATGCCTATATTATTGAAAAACTTCTATCCGGTCATCCAATGCGCCACAATGAAAGATACTTCTCCATTGTCAGATCGAGCAACTCGATTAAATCGTCTTGCACGGCAACCTCTAAAAATCGACAACCAGAAGGGATTCATAGATGTCAGTCTTTAATCTCAAACCACATAGGCATTCACAGTAAAAATGGCAAACAGTGGACTTCAGTGTCATCCATCTTGATATCTTCCAAAATTTGCTGTTATTGCCATTTTATTCAAACGTCCGGAAATTTAATACTCAGGTATGCCGATAAATCATGATATTCGGCCTTCCCTGGCTATTGTCGGAAGGATGAAGATAATAGATTTCGCAACGCACCGTAGGAAACATGTGACACCAGAAGTCTGGAAACAATTCTCTTTCTATCTAAGGCATTTTTGTATGTGAGTGGAAATACTGAGATTTGCTAAAGAATTGTAGTTCATATATCCTAAATACCCATTCCTTTAATGAAAGATTGCTTTTAGACAAAAGATTTTCTGCAAACACAACATTCTCTAATTCTTTCTACCAATTCTTCCTGAACTGGTGGTCACGACCGAACCAAACCGATTATTTTGCACTGTCCGTCCGTACAACTGAAGAGACTGAGGAGAGGGCACAATATCCTCAATCCCGACAGCAAACAAGTGTTTTGCGATTAACTGTACCTCCTCATTCTGTCTCACATACCCGGATTTATTTGCCAATCTCTTCAATCTCGGCATTCCTCGTTACAATCGGGGAAATGTTGTTGGGATAAGCAGAGGACCTGACCGAGATAGTAGCACCGTATGATGTTATTCCGACCAGAGCCGTCTTAACAGCATTATGGGCAAGCCTGTGTGCTGGGACCCCGATGACAACCACTCACATGAATTAAACGTAAATAGTCGACAATATTAAGCATATATTTATTTTAGTGGCACTTCAGCAAAACTGGTGTTAAAACATTAAAAACATGCTGTACAGCAGCAACTAATCAACCTGATAAACATTGGAACAATACACAAGTTTTGAAAAACACAATAATATTTAGTAAGCCACACAGATTAAATGGCACATACGAATTTACTACGAACTAAGAAGTTGGTAGTAATTGCGCATTGTGCATGTGCGTCATTTCTCTTCAGAGAATTGCTTTATTATTGGCTTGAAGTCAGTGGTCTTCAAGAATAAAAGGTCACTTTCCATGGTGTAAGCCAGTTCAAGTGATTCTGCTTTATTGTGCTACATGCAGATCCTTTATAATTTTCAGTTCTCCTGTACAGTTGGTCATCATCATGCATATGAACACTCTGAGTGTAATTTTAACATTCGGGAATGTAAATTTCAAATTGTCTGAAAGTAATTTTCTCTACAGTGCAGTGTCTCGAAATTTTTATCATGTGTCCTGTAGCCCTTAGGATGCGCACATTAATTTAAAAGGTCATCCTAATTCAGACCTTTGTGGTACATATTAGCCAGTTGTTCACACTTTTTCTTTAGCGCATCAGAAGCAATTGTTTCCGATTCATTGAAGAAAGAAAACAGTTTTCCAATCTGGGAATAAATCTCTGCAAGATTTATCAATTCAAAGATTAGAGTGTCCAGAATAGGGAGGGAGGTTTTCATCTTGAACTTTTCGGTTTTGCTGTGAAGTATCTTTTCTACTCATCCATCATATCTATTAAGACGAGCACTTCCTTTTCGTTCCCATTTTTCCCATCACTGTAAACTGGTCATATTCTCCTGGCTTTGAATTTATATTCTCTAATTTTTTTTCTTGCTTCCTGGTGATATGTTTTCATAGACTCAAGAAGTTTCGTGGAACCAAGGATGTTCACATCCTTTAATTTCATGACATAGCTTATTTTCTAGCAAATAATTGTGAGAAAGATTGCTTCCAGGTTTTCTATTTTTTGCTCAATCCTTATGTCTTTCGCCTTGTATTCACTTGCTGTTTATTGCCACCTGATAGAGATCCAGTGCGTGTTTTATTTTTTCCAAAGTCCTTTTCGAGACTAACGGCCAGGTTAGTTTTGTCAGCGATACCAGACTTGCTTTCGTGGCAGGAGTAAATAGTAGTGTCGTCTGCATAGATGCCTACTTGGGAACTGATGACATCGGGAAGATTGTTAATGAAGATAAGGAACAGAGTAGGGCCCAGGATAGAAAGTTGGGGAACAGCTGCGTTCGTAGGAAAGGAACTGGAGAAGAATCCATTAAGGACAATCTTCATTACACGGTTTGACTGGAATTATCGTATTAAGTCAAATAATCGAGCTGAAATTCCGTATCCCTGAAGGTTACGAAGGAGGCCGGCATGCCAAACCCTACCAAACACTTTAGAGATATCTAGAGCCACGGCACGATCTGCTTGGTAAACAATTTTTGTTATGACCATGAGAACATCAGTTGTAGAACGGACAAAACGGAAACCATATTGCTTGTCAGAGAGCAGATCATGGGATATACGGTGCATCAGCTTTGATTAAGGCTTGAAAGATTTTGCCGAAGAGTGGTAAGAGACTGATAGGGCGGTTGTTAGATTTGTCAGAAGGGTCTCCAGATTCCTTAAAGACAGATACCATAGATGAGGACTTCCAATTTATTCAGGCAGTAGTTATATAATTTGGAGAGGGCAGAAGCCAGTCCAGGAACACATTTCTTCAGAACAATGGCTGATGTGAGTCTAATTTAGAGATTATGTCCAATACCAACGACGGGGTTATGTGCAATTCATGGGCACACCTCGAATTGACTCCATGAAGTCATTTCAGGAAAAATTGCTCATATATAAAATAGACCCAAACTTTGGTGAAGTTGTCAATCATTTATCATTTTTTGTAATGACCCTTCAGATTATAGGTGATCATGTCCCTCCACACATTCCTTTTATTTATTATCAATGAAGTGCAATGATTTGTTTTTAAACCTAGTAGTGTTTTTCCGAGATTGGGTTCGACCCAGTTTACATGGCTGAGAAGAGAAAAAAATGAATTCCTGCCCTTTCCAAGGGTATTAGTGCTAATTGCGCTCAACAGCTTCCACTAGGAACTGAATCTGGTTCACATTCTATGCACCTATAACCGTAACGCTACTAGCACATCGTGTTAGTAACTAAAACTTAGATAAGACGAAAAATATCTTCAAACGATGACAGATATCAACCATCTCAGTACACACATACGCATGTAAACATGCCCACAGAGAAATATATACACTTTAGAACACTCATATATCCGTATATAAAAAATGCAATAACATACCTCGTCAAGGTATTCCGTATTTCAATGATTTGAATTCGGCGTAATAACATTTTTAAAGAAGCAAAGTCTCTATTCCAACCTGTCAGAGTAATTTCAGAGTAGATAAAATTTCCGAGTCGATAAAATTCTGTTTCAAACGAAAATATTTCGATTCGTTAAAAGAAAATGACGTGATCATTTCATTTGCTTTTTATTTTCAGAGGCCCTTTAGCATTGCTAAACACATCTGTACATTATTCATAGTATTATTTCTTTTTATATTTGCATACTTTAGTTGGTTAAGAACGAATGTTGACAAAGCTATGATGCATTGGCAGTTCATTCTTTTTTATGTCAATATCTATATGTTTTCTTCCTTTTTATGTTTCTAATGAAAATTTCCTGTTTCTTTATACTTTGTCTAGCTTTTGGAAGGAATCTTTTGCTATTTCAATTATGCCGGTGTTTACACGCTATATTTCTATTAATAATGGGTAATACACTGATTGATTTTCTAAGTAATAGATTTAATATAATTAAAAAATCTTAATATGCCATTAATATGATGTATTTTGAACAATTGTTGATTTGTTTTTGATATTTTATGAGACCAAAATCAATATATTAAAGCATGCCATATTTACTCATCGGAAGTCTGTTCTGTTTATAAGATTCCAGAGTTAAATCTAATATTGTTTCAGAGGCCTTTTCGTAAAGAAGTGACTAACCTAACTACTCTCGAAAATGTGTGTCATCAGGTAGCAAGAGTTAACAAGCTAGAGTCCCATTGTGTTTAATCTTCATTTCATATTAGTGGATTTATATCAGAACAATCTTTGTTACAAAATCCAAATATTGAGCCCCATGGAGTTCAACACATGATGCATGTTCGCTACGCAACCCGCAAAGTCTATCTTTTCATTGGCTTACAGATTTTATTTGCTTTAGTCCTTCGCTACGTAGTTCTTTTTTAAATTAAAATGATAGAAATAAATTTATTGTAGAACAAGAGATGTCGAAATAGATTATAATGTAAAAATCACCGTTATTATAAGGTGCAGAAACTTTAGCTAGTCGACTGAAGATCGTTGGATAGTGGCTGTTAGTGGCTAGATCAATATCATAATGAATTTTATCTTTAATCTCTACACGTATAAACGTGTAGCAGTGTAAAATATGTCAGATATTCATATATTGGGAAAATTGTATGCCAAAGTGAGAAAAGTAGAAAACAATTTAGTCCGATGACGTTCTGAAGTACGAAACTCTCCACAAGTAAAATTTTACCAATTTGTCATATAATTTCTTTATTACTGTCCTTGATATATAAAATATATATCTTTATTTCATATTCGTATATATTTAAAGATTTATTTTAGTCAAATTATACCATTTGTAACAGCCAGCAATTTAAGGAAGTTAACACTTCAGAACCTAAAGGATATACATTTTTATAAAATATTATTACTATGACTATTGTTCTCCAGTGAAATAATTCCGTCTTCGTCCGTTGGACAGAGAAAATGAAGCATCTTTATTTTCTTTCGCTGCTCTCTGCCTTACTTTTTGATGTTGCTCTTTCGAAATGTAAGTTTTCAGGATTTCTTTTTATTCATTCGGAATATTTTTCTTTTCAAATGGTCTCATGAAGTAATTTTTAATCTTTTTATCGGCATGTTTTATAAGCAATTAATTTGTATTGCTGAGGTGCATCAAGTAAAACGCACTTAGCGTTGTAGCAACGAAATTCATTTATAGTATCTCATTTAGTTATAGAACCAATTCTAGATTATTAGATCTTATAGTAATTTATACTAGATTTAATCTATTAAAATCTGCGGTGTCGACTAAATCGTATGCTAGAAAAATTTATATTAATATTTTGCCTAAATTATAAAATATTTCTTAACGAGCTTAAAATTAATCTTTATATATGTTCTATTTGGTGTTTTCTTGCAGATCCAACGCATTATTATGCGATGAATTTAGTAAAGCAACGAAACCATATCGCCAGAACAACTATAAAATTAGCTGAAATTAATGAGATATGCATATATCATTTAATTTTTTAATATCGATGTTAATAAAAACATAAGACAATCCACTATCATCAAAAGTGATATCAGACTCTTCATACTAGCCATCTGTTTTTCCTTATTCTGTATTCCTCGCCGTCATTGTATTAATCTTCTCCTTCTTTTCCTCCTCCTCCCCCTCCTCTACTTTTTCTTATTTTTCTTTTCCTCCTGCTCTTCTTCTGTATTTTTCGCAGTCTTGGTATTAATCTTCATCTTCTTTGCAGTCATTATATTCTTCTTTTTCTTGTTGTTGTTGTTCTTCTTCTTCTTCTCCTCCTCCTCTTTTTCAATATCTGGCCTGGTTGGTTTTCCCTAAATACCACCGAATATACCGGACATACACGGGCCCTTGTGCAGACGACATCAATAAGTAATTTCACACCTCCTTCATTTTTTTAGTACTTTTAATTACTGAATTGGCCTTTCCTAACGAATCCGCTGTCGTTGCGCATTGACATCGTATGCATCCATCCCATCGTTCAAACCTGCTATTCTCCTCATTAGGATTCAGGGTTTTCATCCTCTCACTCTTTGCTTAAGTTTTAAATTTGGCTCAAAAAGAGAAGAGAGAGAGAGAGAGTTATCTCATCCTCCTCTTCTCATTAACTTAGCTCCTCCTTTTCTTCAGGAGGCTTGAATCAGAACCTCAGCAATGGACTGCTTATTTTCTCGTTTTTTGCATTGTTAAAAATAATTTATGCACTTTTTATTGTTATATGTTTGATTTTTTTTTTCATTGTCTGTGTTTATGTTGGTGTGTGTATGTGTGTGTGTGTGTGTGTGTGTGTACACTAGTGTGCTTGTATGTCCTTGCGTGCGCGTGTATATGCTCGAGTATGGAGGCGTTTGCAAGCGTACATGCCTGTATGTACGCACGTGTAGAATGTTACGTTGATTTCTCTTTTTCATCAATGTTCTTGTCTCTCTATACTCTATCCAAATTAGTTTCAAATCTTTTTCTATATTTCAGCTGTAAGATAAATGTAGCCATCCTATGTGGCAGACTGCCTCTGTTCTGAAGTACGAAACTCTCCACAAGTAAAATTTTACCAATTTGTCATATAATTTCTTTATTACTGTCCTTGATATATAAAATATATATCTTTATTTCATATTCGTATATATTTAAAGATTTATTTTAGTCAAATTATACCATTTGTAACAGCCAGCAATTTAAGGAAGTTAACACTTCAGAACCTAAAAGGATATACATTTTTATAAAATATTATTACTATGACTATTGTTCTCCAGTGAAATAATTCCGTCTTCGTCCGTTGGACAGAGAAAATGAAGCATCTTTATTTTCTTTCGCTGCTCTCTGCCTTACTTTTTGATGTTGCTCTTTCGAAATGTAAGTTTTCAGGATTTCTTTTTATTCATTCGGAATATTTTTCTTTTCAAATGGTCTCATGAAGTAATTTTTAATCTTTTTATCGGCATGTTTTATAAGCAATTAATTTGTATTGCTGAGGTGCATCAAGTAAAACGCACTTAGCGTTGTAGCAACGAAATTCATTTATAGTATCTCATTTAGTTATAGAACCAATTCTAGATTATTAGATCTTATAGTAATTTATACTAGATTTAATCTATTAAAATCTGCGGTGTCGACTAAATCGTATGCTAGAAAAATTTATATTAATATTTTGCCTAAATTATAAAATATTTCTTAACGAGCTTAAAATTAATCTTTATATATGTTCTATTTGGTGTTTTCTTGCAGATCCAACGCATTATTATGCGATGAATTTAGTAAAGCAACGAAACCATATCGCCAGAACAACTATAAAATTAGCTGAAATTAATGAGATATGCATATATCATTTAATTTTTTAATATCGATGTTAATAAAAACATAAGACAATCCACTATCATCAAAAGTGATATCAGACTCTTCATACTAGCCATCTGTTTTTCCTTATTCTGTATTCCTCGCCGTCATTGTATTAATCTTCTCCTTCTTTTCCTCCTCCTCCCCCTCCTCTACTTTTTCTTATTTTTCTTTTCCTCCTCCTGCTCTTCTTCTGTATTTTTCGCAGTCTTGGTATTAATCTTCATCTTCTTTGCAGTCATTATATTATTCTTTTTCTTGTTGTTGTTGTTCTTCTTCTTCTTCTCCTCCTCCTCTTTTTCAATATCTGGTCTGGTTGGTTTCCCCTAAATACCACCGAATATACCGGACATACACGGGCCCTTGTGCAGACGACATCAATAAGTAATTTCACACCTCCTTCATTTTTTTAGTACTTTTAATTACTGAATTGGCCTTTCCTAACGAATCCGCTGTCGTTGCGCATTGACATCGTATGCATCCATCCCATCGTTCAAACCTGCTATTCTCCTCATTAGGATTCAGGGTTTCACATCCCTCTCACTCTTTGCTTAAGTTTTAAATTTGGCTCAAAAGAGAGAGAGAGAGAGAGAGAGAGAGTTATCTCATCCTCCTCTTCTCATTAACTTAGCTCCTCCTTTTCTTCAGGAGGCTTGAATCAGAACCTCCAGCAATGGACTGCTTATTTTCTCGTTTTTTGCATTGTTAAAAAATAATTTATGCACTTTTTATTGTTATATGTTTGATTTTTTTTTTCATTGTCTGTGTTTATGTTGGTGTGTGTATGTGTGTGTGTGTGTGTGTGTGTGTGTACACTAGTGTGCTTGTATGTCCTTGCGTGCGCGTGTATATGCTCGAGTATGGAGGCGTTTGCAAGCGTACATGCCTGTATGTACGCACGTGTAGAATGTTACGTTGATTTCTCTTTTTCATCAATGTTCTTGTCTCTCTATACTCTATCCAAATTAGTTTCAAATCTTTTTCTATATTTCAGCTGTAAGATAAATGTAGCCATCCTATGTGGCAGACTGCCTCTGTTCTTAGTAATTCTCGAATGTTCGAGTGTTTGAAAATTTAGGTGTATTCTGGTTTTGACTTACATATATTTTTATTAATTCTTAATTAGCGAGGTATATATATATATATATATATATATATATATATATCTTCATCGACCCATCATTTAGTTTTCCTTGATTTGGTAGTATCTTAAGTAGTAGGTTATTAATTATACTAGCTTAGATTTATATAATTAAATTTGATTTATTGTTGTTTGAATATATGTGCATATATTTACATCCATACGTTCACTCACACATGCATAACTAGATACATGCACACGCGCAAACACACACACACACACATATATATGTGTGTGTGTGTATGTGTGCGTGTGTGTGTGTGTGTGAAGGTTCACGCACACAAACATATGCACACCGTATCTATGCATTTAAATTAATATTTAGCCAATCATCTAGATCATTTTTCATAAATCTAGGTGTTCACCAGGCCTTTATCCTTGGTCAGACGTTGTTTCTAATTCTCTGTTCTCAGCATGTTATCTATGCTGATGGCACAACTCATATCTTAATAGTAAATCTGATCGACATTTCTATATATATCTTAGATGAGGCGTTGTAGCTAACTCATTCACAATGGAGATAGAAAACAGCAACAAACTATCATTCCTAATTTTACTGATACTTTGAACAGTGCTTGGGTTTAAGACATCCGTGTATCTGTTGTGAAGTATTTTCACAGTGGAGGCTTGTATTTCTAATAAGTCGTACAAAACGTTAGGAACTTGGAAAATAATAGTCAATGACGCAGCAAATCTAGTTGTGATGGTTGGTACTTCAAATGTCCGAATCTCGACTGACGCGCTCAACACCGTATTATTTATTTGCATTAAAATACAAAATGTGGCACGAGGCCTAAAATGGGGGATGGGGAATGACGGCCATCTTCTGTCTTAAATCTAAAACTTAGCTAGTCGCAGACACTGACCCAAACATGCCAACAATATTCCAATCACCAAAACAAACATTCCTCCTACCTTTCTTACTACGTCCACCATAATACCTCAAATTCTCTATGAAGTCCTAACTAGTCCCCTTATATACAAATAATGTTCATGGGGGGAGGGTCATAAAATAACAAATTTTAAAAATATCCCCAAATGAATATATACAGTGTCTTAATATTTACAATAAAACTAAACAAAAATGTGTTAGTAATAAAAACCCCCACAAACCATGAATGTGGCAGAAACATCAGTTAACCGGACGAAATTAATGCGGGACTATGAAAAATCATGAAAACCTTCAAAGCTCTAAGCATTCACACAGGCACACACACATTCAAACACAACAACAAATACGAAAACTCACCCATTCGAAACGAAAGTCGCCCCGCATCCACCAGAGAACTGACATCACTAACCACCTAACGAGGGAGGGGATGGCGAATTAAACAAAAAGAAAAAATAGGGACAGAAATAAAGGGACCAATGAGCATACATACCCTAAGCTAAGTTAACCGTGAAAAAAAAGAAACTAAAATTCAAAATAGAAAACCTAGACTAGCCTAATATCTGGGTGGGTTGCCTATGTTCAACCCTGTTAGGACAAAATTCTGTACCTAACCGACATCCAAATGCCACTCTAGGTCAGCCCTTTTACTCTACACATTCGCGCAAGATTCACCCACCTTTTGCCCAAATTCTGATGATGGGGCCGCCGCCTTTCCGTCTTAATCTTGAATTTAAGCTGATGCTTAAAAACAAGATCAGTAGGGAAGAGGTGAGCTTCTCGCCATCATAGAATTCCTTCTGACGCGTCGTCCAAATCACGACTCGCATAACCCCTAGTAAGCAACAGAACACATAGTGTTCAGACTTCGTAAATTGCGACACCACATTGCTACAAACAGAACTGGCTTCCAGGACAAAAAACTTTCCCTGCAGCATGCGAACCATGAGGCCTTCAACAAACTTGCACAACGGCACTACCGTCTTGCACTGAAAAAAGGCGTGACCAATGGTCTCGACTTTCCCAGTACAGCGACGACAGTTTGGATATTTCTCCAAGCCTGCTGAACAAAGTCTTTTGCCGACCCAGAGGGCCCCACGAATCATCAGCCAGGTGAGTGATGCCTCATCATTATTGAGACATTTCAACCCAGGCGCCCAAGGCCATATCGAGCGAGCCTCCTGCTTCGTAAGACCGAGCTCGTCGATCAGAGCATCTCGAACGGACCCCCTAACTAACAATCGGTAGAATGCCTTACGAGACAACGCTTGGGCGTCGGAGAGGCCATCCGACGTCCGCAAGAGGAGCTTCAAAGCACGACGACATTCGCGGTAGAAGGAGCAATCGACACGAGGTGTACGGCCGCCCTCCTCCTCGCACGAGTGCACACTTCTCAGGGATGGGAAATGTTTTCGGACATCTTCTTTCCAAAAGGTGCCCACCTCATCCAAACCGCGACAAATTCGGTCTAGAAAGGTAATGCGAAGCATATATTGACGAATCGCAATGCTAGGCATACCCAGACCGCCCCCAGAGGGATGAAGGCAACAGATCTCGCGACATACCATATGGGCCTTGCCTCTCCACAAGAAAGAGAACAAGGCCTTGACTAATGACATTAGTCGGGCATACGGGATACGGGCATACGGGAGTGGAAGCACAGAGAGTCGGTACAGGAGGATCGGATAGATGTGTGAAACACATAATTCCGCCCTTCCCTTCAGGGAAAGTCTCCTCCGAGACCACAGATTACCCGCGGCATCGGTCTTCTCTTGTACCTCCGACCAATTCATTTCCAACTGGAGATCAGGACCGAACCAGACGCCGAGTATCTTGATCGGCTCATCCGTCCAGAGGAAAGGTCCGGGAAGAGAAACTCCCTTCCACGCACCCAACCGCAAGCCCACAGACTTATCGCGGTTGATCTTGGCCCCTGTCACCATCCCATTTCTGTCTGGAACTTAAAAAAATCTTGGAATATATTTTTGCATTCCTCCATCTTTGCAAAACGTTTACACAATACTTAAATATTGTACAGGGGGTCGAAAACGAATTTGTAATTTGTGACCTATTTGAGCAAACTGTCTTATCGAGAAAAAATAAAATTCTTTTCTCAGTTGAGAATACGACTGATTTTTCCGTCACTAAGTTGACGTTTTGTCTTTCAAAAAAACTTATGCCAAGTTTTTTTTTTTTTTTTTATATGAATCCGAGTTGTTGTCGAAAAATTTGACGAGCAAATTTTTTTTTTTCCGTGTGAAATACGAATTTCGTCACTAAATAACGTGAGCGAATTTTATTTTATTTTTCCAAAATATGAAACGCAATCCCACGTACGCTACGTGTATTATGGCGGGGGAATTTTTTTTTTTTTCACCTCTGTATGAGTTACGAATCCACGTTGACAAGTGTTGTAGAGTGAATGCAATTTTCTTTTTCCGTATGAAACCAAAATACGTTTGTAGCAAAGTGTTGTATATGGCGAAACTAATTTTTTTTTTTTTCGTATGAATTTCGAATTCTTTGTCGCCAAAATTGTTAGAGTGAACGAAAAAATTTTCTTACGTATGAATTACGAATTCCTTTGTCGCCAATGTTGTTAGACGTACAAAAAGTTTTTTCTTTCTTTCTCCGTCTGAGAAACGAATCCTTCGTCGTCAATGTTGTAGTGAAGTAAAGGAAAAAATTTTCTTTTCCCGTGTGGATTACGAGTCCGTCGCCCAAAATGTTGTGGTTAGGCGAACGAAACGTTTTTTTCCCGTGTGGGTTTCGAATCCTCGTCGCCAGAATGTTGTGGAGTATTTTCACAGTGGAGGCTTGTATTTCTAATAAGTCGTACAAAACGTTAGGAACTTGGAAAATAATAGTCAATGACGCAGGAAATCTAGTTGTGATGGTTGGTACTTCAAATGTCCGAATCTCGACTGACGCGCTCAACACCGTTCTGCCAGACTTGCCACTGCTCCTTCTAATTATTATCTGTAGGAGAGTCCATTACCAAAGAATAAGTACCTAACAGTATCGCAAGCCAAAAATCACCAGACAATACATCTTGAACACCTACCACACATACAGTGTAAAGAAAAGAATCGTCCGCTCCCTACAGCATCGAGCAAATGCCATGGCGACACAGACTTATGAACAATGAAATGATCACTATAAGCCGCACTCTACAACTTAACAACCACCCTGGGTACATGGCAGCAGCTCCGACGTACTGAGATAGAAGGCTGCAAGAGGACAACAATACTGAGAAAACAATCTTGGTTTGCCTACGGATGTGAACGGATTATTGCAAAAAATACAAAACATATGTGGTTCCTATAGCAGTAGGATGGCATTCAAAAGTGGTTTAAAACTTCACAGATATCACTTCTGAGTAAGACCTTTCATATAGAACATGATTAAGGACTGTATGTACGACATACCATGCAGCTGTGGCAAGAAATATAAAGGAAAAACAGTCTGCCCGTCAAGATAAGACTGGAAGAACATAGTAAAGCCGTAACACTTGAGAAAATAGAAAATAAGGCATGTTTGACCACATATGGATGGAAAAGTGAGCTTACCACTCCCTGTGAGATGAAGTTAAAATAATAGATAGAACACATCACTGGAAAATAGGAAAACTTAAGGAATTAGTGCTTATGATCGGCCAAGAATAGACATCGACATGGATACAATATAGGAAGCAGTTCTAGAGAAACACAATAATAACAATCAAGTATGAGCTCTAGTAAAACATGATTACTGGGATATCAGGTTTCCATCGCCTGCCGACTGTGAGAAAGCGTCGATAACAAAAAAATTCATATTAAAAACCGAATACGAGGGCAAGTGTAGGACTAGAAATGGTTCAGTATTCGAGGTCAGTCTTGTGGGAGCAATTGGTTGCTTATTTGGTTGAATTTGGAAAGATAATCAGTGCTACCTACGACGACCTGAACGGAGAATGGAGCTTCGCGATTATGCTAGATCGCAAAGCCTTCATCCCCGTCTCCAACTGAAAGTAAAGGGCCCAAAAATGCTCGTCATTGTGACCGGTTATAGACCAACTTCCTGGAAGTGTGGAGAGACTAGTTACTTCTCCTTTTCCTGACCAGAGAAGAAAGCTTCTAGAGTTGTGGCCCTCGCCGACCCAAATCCCCCTTTGACCGAGTCTGTTGTTTCCGTCTCGCCAGTAATAGGACGGTTGCGGTAACCCCCACCCCCAGTTGGGTAAAATGTGCGGCCCCTTTTACCAAAAAGCTTTTGCTCGCCGCTTGTGCGAAAATATCACAAGAAACAACCTTGAGAAAAAACGGCTCTTCTTCATCGGCACCGTCATCTCCATCGTTCAAATTTAGACCAAGGCTCCACCCCTCCTGAACAAATCATTAATTCCCACACCAACCAAAATGACTACCTCAAAAGAGTTCCCACTACAAAATCACCAACAAAAATGACCACACCTGTATCCACTCTCAATCCATCCGCCTCATATACTCCTAAGAACTCACCTACGAAAAAAGAAAAGTGAAACGCAGCCCATCAGTTAATACGTCGGAAAAAAATAAAATAAGACCCAATTCACAACACAGCGGAAGACTTGTACCGAGTGACACCAGAGTATGCCGAAACATTTTTCTTTTTTCCACCATTGAGCTTTTTTTGACGACGAGCTTCCGCTTTTTATGCACTCTCCTTTATAGAGCTTTAAAATTAACCTTCCCCTTTGCTTTTGGTGGACTGTCTCTTAAAGATATAGATGGTCTAAGGCTCAATGGGACAGGCCGTTGGTGTCCTCATCCTGGTCATATTCAATGCAGATTCAGAACCCTAATCTGACTGATCATGTCTCTCTGGTTGGCTTGAGGTCGGAGTCTCGTAGGGCGAGGTTCGTTCGCAATCTTCATGTCTCGGAATTAATATATCGTGTTTACAGGAGACCCAGTTTTTAACTCGCGACCCTGAATACATTCTGTCTTAAAGGTTTGCCTATATTCAATATTGATGGACGTTCGAGAGGTTTTTCCTTGTTAGTGAGCAAGTTTTAGATGCGGCGTGTGATTCCGCGGGCAGGCTGAAGGATAAATCTCTTCGTCTCATTGGGCTTATGCACCCAGTGACTATGCTAAGCGGCCCGACTTGTTTAGACGAATCAAGCCGTTTTTGACATCTCGTCGGATAGTTCTAGTGGGTGATTGGAATGCCGTCCTTGACCTTGTTCGCTGTGGTGATTCGGCGGAGACTCTGGGTCACATCTTCTTTCACTACAGGGTAATAGTTCCGTTGTAAAAGTTTATTGAAGATATCATGGATTGCATGCGACGCGGAAAGTCTCTTTGCGCTCTAGGCCAGTTCCGTTTGCCGCAATGTGGTAACGCTGTTGTTTGAGTTCTTTTGCTAGTTATACGTTATGGCAGTTGTGATATGGAGGACGTGACAGTAGAATTTCTATGGGGTCGAGATTTACCTCTTCCCAATTGATTTTATACTTAAAGCATCAGCTTAAAATCCATATTAAGAGAGAAAGGCAAAGACTTCCTTCATTCGAATTTGGTAAAAGGTGGGTGAGTCTTGCGTGTCTGTGTCGAATGAAAGAAGCTGTTTTCTGGTGGCATTTTAAGTTTGTTTTCTTCCATCAAGTTAACTTACCTAGGAGATATATACTCGTTGGCCCCTTTTATTTCTGTTACCACTTTCTTCAGTTTAATTTCTTTTCCGCCGTTAGGTGACAGAGATATTCTCTGGCAATTGCGGGGAGCTTTTCGTTTCTCGAGTGTGTATCTTGTATTTGTTTTTGTGTTTGGATGAGAGTGTGTTCGAGTGAGTGTTTGGCCGAATGATTCTTCCAAAGTTTGCCTAATTTCTCCCAGTTAAATGACTTGTACCATATTTTTTTTTATTACTAACATTATTTTGTTTAGTTTCTTGTATATAAATTGTATTCATTGTAAATATTCATTGGGGTTTCAGTTTTAAATTTTGTTATTTTTATTCCCCACACCCACAGACAAAATGTACATATGGGACAAGTTAGGACTCCGTAGAGACTTTGAGGTATCATAGTGGCTGTAGTAAGAATGGTAAGTAAGAATGTGTTGTGTTGGTGGAAGTAATACTCGTGGCTAGCTACGTTTTGGATAAGACAAGGTGAAGACCAGTTTTAATCTTGTGACACATTTTTGTATTATAACAAAATAAATACTAATTTCCACTATGGTACCTAGGCTTTATGACTTTAAGCACAGTACTAGAGTGGCAGCTAGATGTCATTAATTTACAGTTGAAATGGTTAGATGTAACCGTAAGTTCTATGCTAAAAGTCCATTCTATCGCACTACTCTCTTGTGGAACACGCTTCTGTAGTCTTGCCTCCCTTTCAAATTTAGTCATCAAAAGTTTAAATGCAATGGCAATCGTTATCACCTCTCTTAATTCTTTTTCTTTTATTATTCTCGCTCATAGTAGTTTTTCTCATTGACTAACACTCATTAACCTTTTGCATACTCGCGGCTTTATTGTGAAATGATTGAAAATATACTAATTAATTAATACTTAAATTGTAAAGTAGTTCTTCATGTCTGCACTTATGCATTATTTTCTTTTTTAGTAGTAATTTCTTTCCTTTTTCTTTTCTTATTCTGTCTTGGGTGCAGTTTTAAATCTTAGGTTATTAACTATGGGTGATTAAATTTATAGATGTAATTTATTTAGTAAGGTAATGAAGAGTTTGATGATCCGTATGGATAATGCCAAAGAGGATGTGATTCAGAGAGCTCAATGTAAAACCAGAGCAAATGATAATTAAATAATTAAGAAATAGATAACCTTAAGTTTCCAGGACTATAATTTATTTCCACAGGAAAATATTTTCCTGGTTCATAGCAGATATATATATATATATAAGCACATAAGCAGACATAGAAAAATACATGTGCATATTTATTATATTTATTCTTTTAATTTATGTTTATTTTTTATTTCTTTCTTAAATTTAATTTCTTTATTTTAATTTATGATTATTTTTATTCATTTTTTAATATAATTTATGTTAATTTTATACATAATTTACTATATGGGGCTGCTCTTTTTAAAATTTTCCATTTGATTTCGGAGGGGTTATCATTTTCTTTTTGTGTCAATATGTATTTTGATAGGATTGTGTTTTCTGTGTATTTTTTTCTGTCAGAGGACATTTTGTGATTGTAATATCTTTCTTTTGTTTTTTTTTCTGCAGCAGCTATGTAAATTTTTTAATCTGTGTTTATATTATAAGTTACAGACACTTTGTATATTATGTTATTGGTTAAAAATTTAGTTTCTACAATTATTGTTTTTTTGCTGATTATTGTTATTGGTTTTGTTGAGCCTTTTTATTATGCTTACTTATTATTTTCTCCGTGTTATCCATGCAGCTGTAATTTTTTTATAATTTGCTGTTTTAAGGGAAGTTTTTTTTAACTAGCATTAAGAATATTTTTCTATTTTCGCTTTATTATATTGGTATATTTTTAATTTTCTTTATTTATCGATATGGGCATATGTTTCAATACGGTAGGGGTGTTTGAAACTTTTAAAAATTTGTATTGAGTTGTTATTTGTTATTCTGTATGGTTTGTATATTCTGCAGTTTCGTTTGAAAGTTATATCCAGGAAAGTTACAATTTCTTAGTATTAATAGCCCATCGTTTCTGCAAAAACCTATATCGTATTGTTGATTATTTTTTCTAAGATATATATATATATATATATATATATATATATATATATATATATTAAAAAAAAACAGACCACTTTGAGGTTTCATTATAATAATTTATTTCAACAGAGCCCTTTTAAGGGACGTTGGATCATCAGATAACACTTCCAAAAATGAAATGAAAGATGAAAATTCTCACTTTTGACGGGTAGTATCAAGTTTATGTAATTTAACAAAGAGGGTAGGGAGGAATGGTTGGAGAGACATGGTGGAGTTTAGCGAGGGTTTATTTTAATATTGGGGGAGGAGGGACCAGACCTTGACCTATTTAAACGGTTAACTTAAGGGAAATGATATATTGAAATGGGAGTTTAGAGGAGCGAAAAAGAAAAACAAAAAAAAATTAAAAAAAATAAAAATAAAAAACATAAAAAAAAAAAGCGATTACTACATAAATACACTCATATATATATATATATATATATATATATATATATATATATATATATATATATATATATATGTGTGTGTGTGTGTGTGTTTGTGTTTTAATAAAAAGAGACCACTTTAAGGTTCCATGTAATAAGTTATTTCACCACAAGCCCTTTAACAGGGCTCTGGATCATCAGACTTTACTTCCAAAGGTTGAAATGAAAAATGAAAAGAAATTCACACATTTTTGACGAACTGCATCAAGCATATGTAAAATTAACGAAGTGATGAAGTGAGGTGGGAGAGAAAATATGAGTGAGTTAAATGTACCATTTCAATTCCTTATTCATAACCCCACTGTGTGTCGGCTAGACGTCACTTAAACTTAATGCGTATTATCTCTAGATATAGATGGGTAAGGGGTGAGGGAGAAGACCGACATTAAAGGAAGAAGCTACAACAACCCTAATAAATTACATTCCACGAGGGCAGGTTTCATTCAAGTTCTTAGACGCTGTTAATTCGCATTACTTTAAAGGTCATATTTGGGAGGTTAATGTTTGATATAAATCTAAATATCTAAACAATCTACGAAGAATTTAATTTGTAGTTCGTTGGAGTTTTGGGTATTTTCTATGAGACGGTGCTCGGTAAAAATGGCAGCGGTAAAAATGGCAACGGAAAAAATGGCAATTCGACATCAGAAAATTATGACCGTTCGAGAAAGATGGGTCTAAGCTCCCATCCCTCTAGTTTAAAGTAGGGCTAAGTCCCCCACTCAATATGTGAAAAAAAAATTACTTAAATAATATTTAAATATAAAAAATTTAAAAATCGTAATATACTTGATGTGATAATAATTCTACAAACTGTAAGGGATTCTCATTACGTTTAATTGTTCTTAAAAGAAATATAGTATATTAAAAATTAAAAGTAAAAATATTTCAAATCGTAGTTAAATAAAAAGTATTCTAACCTAAACGCCCCCTAAAAATCTTTAAATATACTAAGGAAAAAATGCCGTAAGTATCTTTGTCGTTAACAATAAAATCTAAAAAAGATCCAGATGACACGCTTTTAACGGATGTTAGATTTCATTGAAAAATACATCCCTACCCACTACCAAAACGTAGCAATAACTGATACATTAAAATATAGATATATTGAACACCCAGATACCCCTCGTCTAGTAAAATGAATTCATCTGTAACCTTGGAAACATGAATTATGATTTTAGCTGTGTCTTTAAAACCCAGTAATTTTAAAAGTTACTCCAAAATTCGCTTGAGGAGGAAATGGAACTAATGTTTTTAATTTAATTACAAAATTAAATTCGGGGCTTTTAGCTTCCATTTTTGAAACATGGTTAGAACTGTGTAGCGGAAAAACATATTTTAAATCAATTAATTTATAATATTAATGCTCTGTAAATTTACATTGAGCACTATTTTGTAAAAATAAAAATATCTATAAGAACACTGGATTATATATCTTACTGTTCTTTGTTTATTATATATATATATATATATATATATATATATATATATATATATATATATACGATCCAATTCATCAGACCTACAAATTCAAAAAAAAAAAAATCAGAAAAAATAACTCCGGGAATAAAAACTAATTTAGTGAGAGTGTATGTATGCGAGAGTGGGACGAATGCGAGAGTAAATGAAAACTATAGGGAGGAGTAACAGACGAGAGAAGAACAGTAAGGTCTAAAGATGAAGTTTTAAGGAGGGGAGTCAGATACAAATAAATATGAATATTCTAATATGTCTAATATTTTCCGAATCGCTGACCTAAAATAAATTAAAGATAGACACCGGAAAAGAGTATACATTTTGTGGTGACACACCCACAAAAGAGACGATACACTTAAAGATCGGAAGATGCGAGAGAGAAAAAAAGGAGGGTTGTGGAAGATACGGTGGGGTGCAGCTAAAATCGAAGGCCATTTATAAAAGGACCGTTGTGCAATCAAGAAAATTTGACAAAATAATATCTACTACAGGTTACAAATCTAATATAAACATAGAAACATAGCGATTATCTAAACTAGCAAGGACCTATTATTTCTATGTTCAAAAACACATACATATACAGACAGACACAACAACGTATCTATATTCCTCGTATATATATCCATATAGGCGTGTACACACATAACTATATACACATAACTATACACACACATACATCCATACACATCTACTCCTACATATATGCACATTTCCACACATATACATACGGACATACACATACGTGCACATAAACATATATACATAAAACCTTACACATCTCCATACAATTACATACCTACACACATCCAAACAAATAAATAATGTATCTCTCAATCTATCCGTCTAACTATACATACATACATACATACCTATGCACCCATATAAATATACATATGTATACATACATACCTAAACATACACACACACACACATATAAACACATCTACATACACACATACATATAGATACACACACACACACATATATATATATATACATCTACATATATATATATATATATATATATATATATATATATATATATATATACACATACACACACATACACGCACACATACATATCTATATATAAATCAAAAGGTAAAAGTTAAAAAAAAAAAATTCAAAATAAAAAAATTAATTAAAAATTAACGAACCATATCCATACATATATTCATTTAACATATAAAAATATACGGGTGGGATTTAAATTAATTTATGCTTCAAGAACATTGAGGAAGAAAACGTTAAGAATACTAAAAACCGCGGAGTGATTAACGCGTATCTATTTCTTACGTTTACGTACAATAGCGGCCATAACATAAGCAACGGAAACAACAAAGACATAAATATGTGTATTACTTAAAAGGTAATGCATGATTAGCAATGAAAGATTTGGGTGTAATGCATAAATATTATGCAAAGTTACAAAAATTTGCACAATAGTTTTTTTTTTAAATAATGATAAAATGGAACAAAGGAAATAAGCTACTGGACAAAAGTTAAGGAACGATGTTAATAATTTGCATAAACGTTTAATTTACATTGTTAAAAAAAAACTCGAAGGATCTTTTCAACAATAAGTAAAAGTTCATTTATCATTAGGACTTTATTTTTAAGCAATATGGCAAATTCTACACGCAAAATGCTCTCATTTGAAGAAAAAACTCATTATCGCTAACTATAAAAATAAAGATATTGTTTATATAACCGATAAAATGTTAGATGCAAAATCAAAAACCGGCAGACCTCCAAAAACATCGCAAAGAGAAGATCGAAGAATTGTTAGAATATCTACAAATAAAAACCCGTTTTGAAACTGCTACATCAATTGCCCCTAAATTTAATGAAGAGACAATAATAAGATCTCAAGGAAAACAGTTGCTCGCAGGTTAAAAAATGCAGGATAGCATGCCCGTAATCCAGCTTCGAAGCCTGGGGTATGCGAGAGAACATGTTGTTTGGACTGACGCACAATGGGATACAGTTCATTTCAGTGACGAGTCCAAGTTTACTATATTTGGTTCTGAGGGCAAAACTGACGTACGCCGTAGAACAGGTCTTCTCAATGTGTCAAGAAAACCTGTTGATAAAGCTGGAATGTTTTCCCCGAATGTAACACCTGTTTCAGCATGAATGTTTTTACGGCTTAAACCCTATTTCTGAAGTCAAATGTTGTTATATAGTACCTAAACTTTACGAATTTGAGCGTAGGACTAGATTGGAGGCAAAATCCCATTATTTTTCATTTGAAATAGTTAGATGTAACCGTAAGGTTTATCCAAAGAGTTTCTTTTCTCGCACTTCTCGTTGGTGGGACTCTCTTCTTGCTTCCCAGTCAAGTTTTAGCATCACAATTTGAATTAGGTTTTGTAAATCGTTCGCAGAGTTTTCTAAGGTTAGAAATGGCGTCATGACACTTTCCACTGACAAAAAAAAAAATACATAGATAAAGCCCTTCATAAAGTGTGGGCTGTACTTGTCAGAACAATATTTGATATCTCCATGAGGCATGGACTTCCAGGAATCTCTTTAATTAGTCTACTGCAATCTTTTCCAGCCAGTCCTAGGGCTCCAACTACAACAGGTATTATTGATGTTCCCATTCGCCACATTTTCGAGATTTCTATTTCAAGGTCCTTGTATTTTGACAACTTTTTGAATATCTTCAAAGATACATTGCAGTCAGCAAGGACTGCCATATCAATAAGGAGGCACCGTTTTTGTTTGTGGTCTTTAATAACAATATCTGGGCGGTTGGCGTTGATTGTTCTGTCAGTGTGTATTGTTTAGTCCCATAGAATTGTAACAGGTCCTATTTCCGTAACTGGGTCTAGGTGGTGTTCATACCAGTTTCTTTCAGTTTCCTTCCCGTAGAAGTTGCAGATTTTCCAGTGCAGATATTGGCCCATTCTGTCATGTCGGGTTTTATATTTAGTGGGTGCCAACATCGTGCAACCTGATACAAGATGATCAATCGTTTCTGGATATTTATCACAGAATCTGCATTTTGTTCTAACACAATATTTTAGTATATGTGTTTGATAATTCCTAGTTAGCAAGCATTGGCCCTGCGCAGCAAGGATAAAACCTTCAGTTTCCGCTTTCAACCCTGCACTATGTAGCCACTGATGGGTACGTGTTTTGGCTTCGTCAGCTTGTTTGGTACGGGCAGAGTATTGGCCATGAAGCGGTTTATCTTTCCATCGCTTCTGTATCTGGTCGGTTACATTCGTCTTTGCTGTTTTTTTTAGGTATTTTGCAGTTTCAGTCGGTGTATTGTGCTGTAGTTGCATCTCTATGCTCATTTGAAACTCCAATTTGAATTTGTTGGCTTCTTTCATTCCGGAGTAAAGACTCTTACTACTTTCATGTTCCTTGACGCATACCATCATCCAGTCTTCTGTAGTTTCCAAATATCTTTGGAGGCCAATTGTTGTAGTTTTGTAGGACTTTTCTAGTTGAACTAATCCTCTGCCTCCTTCGGATCTGGGAACATACAGACGATCAACATCAGCTTTGGGATGATGCATGCGATAGCAAGTGAGAAGCTTTCTCGTTTTGGCGTCCATTCGCTTAATTTCAGCTATGGTCCAGTTAAGGACATTAAAGCTGTATTGCACCACAGGGACAACCAATGTGTTTATTGCTGATATTCTGTTTTATGAGTTTAGCTCAGTATTTAGTACCAGACGTACGCGCCTGTAGTACTCTTTTCTTATTTTTTCCTTCATTTGGGTGTGTTGTATGACATCTCCTTCGCTAATTCCTAGGTACTTATAAGCTTCATCATGCCCCAGTTCCCTAATCTTTGTGACAAATCTAAATCTATTAAGGGTGTTTCTGTAATTCTACCTTTCTTGAATGTTACTTTTGCACATTTATCTAATCCGAATTCCATGCCTATGTCGTCACTGAAGTATTTTACAATATTGAGGAGGCCTTTCTACTCATTGTAGAGTTTGAGATCATCCATGTAGAGTAGGTGATTGAATATTTTCTTATTTGTTTTGTAACCATAGCTACTGTTGTTCAGTTCATTTGTAAGAGGGATTAAGGATAAACAAAATAGAAGGGGTGACAGAGAGTCTCCTTGAAAGATTCCACTTCGGATATTCAGACGATTGGATATGGCGGTGCCCCCGGTGTGACTAAAGTATAGTTTGGTGTTCAACATTCCCTTGCTGTGCTTAAGGAAATTTAATAACACAGGGGAGACTTTGTACATTTCCGAAGTCTTAAGGATCCAAGAATGTAATTATTATTATTATTATTATTATTATTATTATTATTATTATTATCTAATATCACATTATTGCTCTTTCCTATTGTATTTCAGCGATGAGATTTATGGTACTTCCTTTGAGATTTCCAAAATGTGAAGTGGATCCGAACAAAACAGGTATAACACGAAATATTTTTTATAAACACTGACGATTTCAACGCAACCCCCACACATGGAATTTATTTATTATATTTGAAAAAAATATTACCATGATGTTATCTCTATGCAAAAAGAAAACCATATTTTATGCAAAAGGTTTATTAAATTTTCTTTATAATATTACAAAGAAGAATTAGAGACATTTCTGATATAAAGATAAATTTCAATAAATTGTAGATGGGAAAGGATTTTGTTGTTCAGTACTGAACAGATTTGAAAATTATATTTGTGGAGTTTATGCTATGTGAATAAAAAGATAAAAAAAAATTATCACATATTTTTTAAGAGACTTGAATATATATTCGAATTTAATGTGCAAAATAGCATCAAATTTTTTGTTCGGTTATAGAAACGATTTTTTTTTCATAAATATTAAGATTATGAAATAAAATGAATTATATTAATATAGCAATAAAAAAATTTTTTATTGATTTTTTACTACTAATAATTAATTAATAATTTCATAAGCACCATCACATTCAATATGTTCTCTTTCATTGTTTTTGTTCAATTTGTTGCATCAAAATTCACATTTCTTTAAATAAATGATGTTTTAATTAAACGTTTTCAAAACGTAAACCCTTCAATTTTGATGAAACTAATATTGTAAAATGTCAATTTCCGTTCACCCACTGAAATGTTGTAATCAACTTTAGAATAACAAAAAACAGAAAGATCTTTTGTAAACTATTTTCTTTTCAAGAGTGTAAAGACTAAAATGTAAGAATAATTTCTAAATGATTAAGTAAGATTTTTAAATAAGTGTCACTCAGAGTACTTTAATTTGGGTAGACATTTTTTAACATATTGCTTAATATATCTCGTGTCAATTCTCCCATAATTACACGCGTGAACGCATATAAACGTTTACATAGAGAACGCCCATCAATTTCTAACAGATTAACAAATGAAAAGTGAATGTAATGTTTACTAATTCCATAATATGTCTAGACAAACGGACACAAAATTTACAAAAAACTTGGAACGAATCAAAAACATTGATATGTTACGCATAATTAATTGAGTGATGATGTGATTATTGCAGAACGAGATCACCTCACACATTAAATTTTTTACCATCTTTTTAAGAAAACTACAGTAAACAATGATTTTTAATAAATTCATTTCTCGATTAATAAAACATTTAATAGTAACATACAAGAGCCGATAAAGAACAGAAAAAATAAAGAATCTTTAAAAAAGTGATTATTAATTCCGTAAAGTTTCGATATGGCATTTAGCCTGAGTACTTGTTGTCTTTGAACATCCTAAGTCCCCATTATGTTAACAAATAAATATACTCATTTATTTTGCAGTTTTAAATTTTGATGTAGTACCTAAACTTTGTCTTGCACATTTAAGTGACTTTCGTTCTCTGTGAAATTATCTTTCAAATACTATGACATTAATCACTATCAAGCGGCATGAAATTGGGATGTTATAAGAATGTTACATAAAAAATATTTTCGCTATTTGCATTTAATATAAAACATTGAAGTACTTTCATCTCTCAATGAGATATCATTACTACTGGACATGCTTTCAAGGAAATGATGCAAGATTGTCTGATATTTTATAAAAAAAATATTCCATAACAATAAAAAAAGAAGAAACATACATCTTCCTTCGATCAGAGAATACACATGTCTGCATTTGAAACAAGAAATGTAATACTTACATTTTTGACTGTAGGGAATAATCTGTGTGAAGGGAAAGAAAGAAAGAAAGAAATTGGTTTCCGTTCACCGCAAAAGTTTATATAAGTGTCAGTAAGCTATTCCTGTGTTCTGTGTAAGGGAGACTAATTACAGCATTATTAAATAAATTCACATATCGAAGCAATAAGTTGAGAATTTAAAAGAATATCAAGAAGTAGTTGAATATCCGTAAATTCTTCTAATACATTTCTCGCATACGAGCCTGTTTTATTAAATTTCATATTTCTTAGCGATTATTTCAATAATTTCCAATATGAAGTAAGTTATCAAAAGGAAAATTTGAGCTAAATTCGCTGATGTTTTTAAAGTACTTATTAATTTTTTATTCCTATAATAATATAAATAATTCTAAGCCAGTTACACAGTTATATGTTTGAAATGAATGAGAATTTTCTCCATATTTATTGACATTTTTTGTTAATCTTTCAGAAGGATGCAATAGAGAGATGCGGGTGTTTGGACCAAACTATCAATACCGATGCAATTGTAAACATGCCAGTTCTTGTGACTTTCAGAATAATGGTATCTGCCAGAATGACACCTGTTTGTGGGGATTTGGTGGGCCCTACTGTCAACAAGGTAAGTAAAACTATCACTTAGAATATTAAGAGAAAATATATTTTGAAGTTTTTTGAGTTGAAATTTAAAAACTTGATAGGCCGTATCAACACTTTCTCCTCAGTGAACTCGCTGAAGAACGGCATATAGAGTTTATCCTTTTGTTACAAAGGAATCCATAAAAAAGAGAGAAGAAATAATATGGAATAGTAAATGCGTTCATATAAGAATAAACCAGATCCCGTGTAGTGACAAAGTAGTTGGCGGGATTGACTCAATCATTTAATGGACAAATCCATTCAATTTTGTGGAGTAATTAGCAAATATATTTTCGTGGATAATTCTAACATGTTTAAGCAAACATCCGGTTCTTTTATAGCGCAATATAGTGATTTGAACTAATGTATGAGTGAGAATTTTAGAACGCGTTGCTATTTATTATAACGTGTTTTTAAACCAGTGAGTATTGTTTTTCTGAAAGTCAACAACAGTTTTGTATAAGAAACTGAGAAGATATTTCAAGATATTTTAACGGTAACACAATAAATGCATACACGAGGCGATGTAAGAAATATATACACAGGATAACACAATGTGTACACAAGGTATTAAATGCTTGCATCAGACAATATATGGTGTAGTTAAATATTGTAATAAACATATACATTTCGTACTGTTAAAAGTATATGCAATATATGCTGAACAAGTCCTTAAGTGTGTGTAATATTCGCTAATAACTTTTATCGCTTTCATTTTGCATATTAATAATTAAGCATGTTTCTTATAACTACTAGGAGAAACTTAATAGTTTCCCAGCAAGGCAATGACATTAGGTGTCAGCGGCCGTAACCAGTTTTTCATTTACTGTGCATCAATTTTTGGGTCATAAAGGTATCAATAAATAAAAAAATTGTATTCAACAAAGCTTACAATAAAGAATGTATACGAAAAAGCCTGCAAAGAGTAAGACGAGAGTTGTCTCTCTTCGACTATCAAAGTCTATCAAAGTTCTCTGAAAGAAAATGAAAGAGTTATTAGTCTGTTATAAATGTTTTAAACAGTTCTGCCGTGCAAGAGGAAAATATGTAAGTGTGATAGAATATGCAGTTTGAGAGTTGTGTGAGAAGATGGGCGCATAGCTTCAACTGTCGTGGATTTCTGTGGCAGCTGAAGGCTCACTAATGTGGCTCCTCTTTTCTTATGCTGATATAGGTGGTCATTGAATCAGGAGTGCTGCGCGGGAAAAATCATTCTCACGTGCAGAGAATCACAATCACATGCAGAGAATCTGATTGGTTGATATGACCAATCAGTGGATGAGTTCTGGGGAGACTTCTAGGAGACGGTTCTCCCAAATGTACACAAAATTTACTGTGTGAAAATATAGCGATTTTAAAATTCTCGCTTCAGATAGCAACGTTGCTTCCTGTCCAATGAATGGATGCTGTTGGAGATTTGAATTTGTAAGGATGTATGTGTGTGTGGTGATAATCGCCATAATAGATTTGAGTATTATAACATAATTCTTCAATATGTCACGTAGGAGCGATACTTAGAAGGCCAATGTACCCTCCTACCTGTTTTGGTAAACAGTGGTTCTATTTGTGAAGTGGACTGTTGATTCTTGTTTGACGATGTTGATGATGCTGATGAGGCTGGTTGCTGTCGATCCGGATTGAATTGTTTTGCGGCTTGTTCAAGATATGCTGGTTTTAAACGATCGACAGAGATGGTCGACTGACCATTTTATGTCTGGATGGTAAAGTACTTGGGTTAACGTGAAAGTACTTTAAAAGGTCCAGAGTAATTAGGGGTGAGCGGGTGTTTTTTTACTGCATCTTGTCGAACGAAAATGTAGTCGCAGTCTTGCAAAGATTTGGTAAAATAAATCTCCTTAGAGTGTGCTCGAGTAGGGGTGAATTACAGTTCAGCCATTCTGTGTGGAAGGTATTGTACAAAAGCAGAACTTGGTTCTATAGAAGTGTTTCTGTCCAGAAACTGACCTGGTAATGTAAGCGATGTACCAAAAAAACAAGATCAGCAGGAGTGCATTGAAGATCTTCCTTTATTAAGGTTCGTAAGGAAAGCATTACGAGTGGTAATTTCTCCAACGAAGTTTGGGCTGTGTCGGAACTTATTAATGCAACCTTAAGTTTACGATGGAACCTCTCAACAAGGCCGTTTGCACAAGGATGATATGCCGTTGTCGAGATGTGAGTAGCTTCAAGCAAGTTCCGGAACTCTTTGAATAAAGTTCATTAGAAATGTGGACCGCGGTCTGTCGTTATGACCGAAGGGCAGCCGAAAATAGAAATCCATTCCTTCAATATTGCGTTAGCAACAGATTCTGCCGTGGTAGACTGAACAGGTATAGCTACTGGCCAGTGGTAGAATCTGTCAATTATCGTTACGATGTATTGATAGCTGTGAATTTCTGGTAGAGGACCCACCAAGTCCGCATGAAGATGCTGAAAACGACCATCAGGTTCTGCAAAGTGTCCAGAATGTGATTTGACATGTCGGTGTACCTTGGTTTGCTGGCATCAGACACAAGTCTGAGTCCAGCGTTTAATGTCGGGACTCATCTTAGACCAGACGAAACGTTCACCGATTAACTTTGTTGTAATCCGCCGCCCAGGATGCAATAGTGAATGGAAGTGGTCTAATATTTGTCATCTCATGGAAACAGGAACCAAAGGTCGTGGAGGGTGACCTGTACTGGTGTCATATAATAATTGCTTACTGTTGAAGAGCACGGGACGTGGCTCAATCCGTAATGATGTATCTGTATGAAGGTCTGACAGAGTATCCTCCCTTTCTTGTTCGTCAACTAGTGTGTCGAAATTCAATGGTTGTTTGGTATACATATGAGGCACCATTTAGGGCTGCAAGAAAAAGGAAGAAAAGAAGGGAAAGAAAAAGAGAGGCGAGAGTTGAAACTTAGATGATAAAGAGTAGCCATCACAAAAGGGGCATTTAGCGATGTTATTTTGATAATGGAGAATGGTGAAAATTTTTATGGCCATTTGACAAATTCCAGATTGGCTAGCTGGCATCAGAGACAGAATTCTAAATAGATAAACATTTAACTGTGTCACGGGAATGCCATTTGGGTCTTCCACAGAATTCTAAAGAGATAAAAATTTAATAGGTCGTCCGTTGACCACACACGAGCTGAAAAAAACAACCAAGAAAATAGGTCTTTGTCGATGGAAAGATATCGTTAGACAAGGTGTCTGTTTTGTGTTGAAATTTGACGATGACAGCGAAACTATTTTATCAGAAACCGGCACCAAGAATGCAAATACGGCTACCTTATCGGGACGAAAATTTGGCTGCGTTTCGCTAGATGACCACCCACTTGATAATTGGCGAAAATCTCATTGATAGGTACCAGGTGCCATTGAGGATAAGAGCTGCAATTAAGGGACCACACCACGAAAGAAAAGAGAAAGAAAGAAAGAAAAGGGAAAAGGAAAAGAAAAGATAATTTTTTTTTCTTCGAGCAAGATTTTTTTTTGAAAACAAGGCTAGTCTGGTCACACCCACATTGCTGGCCGCCCATTGGCTGAATGTTAACGAGAGCCAGACGGAGGTGATCATGTGGTACAATGGGGAAGGCCTGCGACCACCCATTAAGGGGATAGGTATGAGATGTTACTGCGAAGGAGTAGGAAAACCGTTGACGCCCTCTGAGGGTATGGTAAGATACCCATATGGGAACGAAAGAAGGTGGAAACTTCCAAAAATGGAAATAATAAATTTTTCCTGACCGAAAACATAGAAGGGGATTGTGAATTTGGAATTATCAAGGAACCTCAAACCCCGACAAAGCCCCCCCCTGTTTTGGTCAGCGTCCATATAAGCAAAGTCGCAGCGAGCTAAAATCAGTTGAGTTCAGTTTTCCTGAGTTTCCAGTTCGCAGTTGAAGTGGGTCCCGCCTCGCAGCTAGCTGACTTGAAAGATTCACGCATTTCCGAACTCATCTTCTAACCAAGAACAATTTATTTTTGAAGAACGACTTAGACTCATACCACCAAAACAAGTTTTACGAAGTTCGCCTGAAGACACACCAAGAACCAGTTTCTTAAAGAACAGACAACTTAAGATGTTAAGACTCGCCTAACAAAAACAACGTGTCCCGAATCCATATAGCGGTTTTGGGAGAAAGACGTAGTCCTATGTATCCAGCAACCCGATATAAAATATTGTTATCCTTTTTTTGATACCTTTGAACTTTTCGAGTTGTTATGTTATTTTCTTTTACATATATTTGTGCGATACTACCCTTATTCGAACTCGACTTGCATTACGGCCCCGACGACTGATTGATTTCATCTGCCTATGATCAATTCACAACGTGGGTAGGCAGATTGGAGATCAAAGTAGTTACTTCGGTAACCAGACGTTGGAGGTGAGTTGGGAACGACGAGGCTAATATCGAATCTAACCAGATTCCCATCCCAATCTCCAAAAGGTTAGAACGTCACATTTGGGTGCCGCGACCAATACCAAGCCAGTTGGTCTTCGCAGGACGGGATAGCACGACTGACGCAGACAGGCGGACATCACGTTTGGAGCGAGGACACCCGAACGAACGAGGAACGGGCAGCGGCAGGGGACGTCACACATATTAATAATAGTCACACACGAGAGGGTATCAGCAACAGTATTATGGTTCCCTTGTATGTATTGAATATCCGTCGTGAATTGGGAAATATAGTCCGGCTGTCGGTAATCACGAGGGTTATTTTTGTTGCTTTTAGCATGTAAAGCGTAAATAAGAGGTTTGTGATCCGTAAAAACGGTAAAATTGCGTTCTTCCAAAAGATAACGAAAGTGTTTGATAGCCGTATAAATAGCTAGTAGCTCACGTGAAAAAGTGCGGTATTTTTGTGGGGCAGGAGTAAGTTTTACAGAGAAAAATGAATGTGGCTTAATCACCTCGCCTGTATGCTGATGTAATACAGCTCCAATTGCTTCTGAAGAAACACTGATCGTAAGAGTTAGATGTGTGGTATCATCTTCTTGAGGGTAAGTGAGTTTGTTAAATTTCGCTAATGCATTCTCAGATTGGCTGAATGCAGTGAGAGTTTTACCGTTGAGTGTAATTTTGGCGTTACGTTTCCCCTGGTTACGGAGTTGATTTGTCAGGGGTGCCAGTATGTGTGAACATTTAGGGATGAACTGACGATAATAAGTGATTAGTCCTAAGAATCTGCAAATCTGTCGAAAATCTTGCACTGCTTTTATTTTATCGGCGACGGGTGAAATGCCAGTACCCTCTAGCACATGTCCGAGAAAAGCTAGCCTGGGTACTGCGAATACACATTTATCAGGGTTAATCTTAAGACCAAAATGGTTGAGTTAATCGAAAACTTGAGTTACATGATCTATGTGTTCGTTCGTCATTGCTAGCTAGCAGGACGTCGATGTAGGCAAACGAATGTGGCAATCCGCGAAGGGCTTCATCTATTAGTCGCTGGAAAGATTGCGCGGCGTTCCGTAGTCCGAACGGCATTCGCAAAAACTCGTATAAACCGAAAGGTGTTGTTATTGCAGTTTTATGAATGTCTTCCATAGCTACCGGAATTTGGTAAAATGCTTTCCGTAGATCCAGCTTCGTAAATATCTGAACACCTTGAAGCGTTACTGCAAAATCTGCTAGATTTAGTACCGGGTATTTATCCGGCACAGTCTCTGCGGTAAGACGTCGAAAATCTTCACAGGGTCTCCACGCCCACATTGTGTCTTAGATACCATATGGAGTGGGGAAGCGAAAGGACAGGATGACGGTCGTACGATGCCGAGGTCTAACATGTGCTGAAATTCAGCCTTCGCTAGTTTGTATTTATCTGCGAGGGGATGAAAAAACAGGTGGACCGGATTTTGGAATCCTATGTACAGTGTCGTGCTTGACGGACTCCGTATAAGTAAAAGGTGTCAGCAAAGACGTGCTGTAGCGGGTTATTTTCTGGGAGTACGGTGTAATCTTAGTGGACGTATATGTGGAAATCATGCCTGTGTGTATTAGTTGCGTCGTTAGGTCGATTAGGTTGTGGTTAGACATGTTCACGGCAAGCTTGTAGTGGGCTAAAAAGTCAGCTCCGAGGATAGAAACTTCACCTGTGCTATAGTGAACAACCACGGAAATGATCGTCTTAAACCGATGTTAAGTGTGAGAGAGATTTGACCATACGTCTGAATGTGTGTGTGCTGATGATTTCCATAAGTTTTGTAAGCTACTGTGTGTGAAGTCATTTCAAATAGACTGATACAGGGAATTTAGTAAAAAAAATATACTTCAATTTAATGAGAAACTGAATTAATATCTTTATAAGAAATATCCTAAAAATAATATAAAAACAAAGAACATAGATTTAAAAATCGATGATCATTATGGCTTCCAAAAAGAAAAAAATCGGATCTTTTAGCCGATCAGATTTATGAAAAGTGTTAGTCTTCAGCGTTCACTTTCAGTAAAGTGCAAAACGTTTAATATTCTTATTTTGACTTCTTTTTTATTTTTCAGTTGCTTACGATGCATCCCCCTTTAGAACTGAATACATAAGTCTGAAGAATTATCTGGAAACTATCGGCACACGTAAATGTAAGATTTTTTATACTTAAAAGTTACGTTAACTTGATCACTGAAGAATGTGACTTTGCTGCATTTGATATCACGTATAAAATCAACGGAGATTTACTCCAGCATTTTAATTTTCTCTGATGCTAATAAGAGACTTATACGCAGACAAAAGAAGCGGTCGCAAGTGATTCACATTCAGTTGCTAGAAGTTCTGCGGCATTTCAGAGTGTTTGCTGTGGCAAGGGCACCCAAACGATCCAGGAGATTCCAATTAGTAGAAGATGTTTGTGATACAGTGATACAGAATTAACAAATAGTAAAAGGATTTCAAAAGCAGTAAAGAAAAGAAATGATGAACCAAATGAATGTTTCGGCTTATACAGTACACGAATGCATCCAATTTAGTTGGAAAGAGACAAGTGAGCTTTTCTAAAAAAAATGATAATCAGAACGCCTTTCCTATCCAGACCTCCAACACGTGTGTATATGTTATCTTGACATTTTCGATTGTTTATCTGTAAGTCGAAATTTTAGAGTTAAGGATCTACTTGACTGCTTTAACTGACAGTCTATACAATAGAAAACTGGAATCGAACGCCGTTTCAAAGTTAGATCGTGAATTCCCTACACACAAGCCGCTATTGGGTCGCCGATGGCAACGCCAGTAGGCCACCGGCGGGCTACCGGTAGGCTCTAGCGGTCCTCCAGAGGTAACATAGCCGAGACAAATGGTAAACGCTAGTGGCTAGCTACCCAGTGGCAGACTGGTGGCTTGCGTGTAGGGTTGTTTGTCCCAGAAATCTTCCAGTACACTATGTCCTCATATCTACAGGCAATAAGAGTCAATGGGTCGAGCAATAATATATTGTTGTTTAATTCCACAATTAATCTGAATTGCAACTAAAATGTAACATAATACTTAAAATTATGTCTACGCTAAAGTATCAACTAACCAATATTAAATCAAACCTCTCCATTTGAGAGCGCAATAACATTCTATTAGATAATCTGATGGAAACTTGGCAGTTCTGTTTACATACAAGTTCTTGCAACTGAAGTTTGATTAATATGAAGTTTGAAATACCAACAGAAAGATGGCTTTACCAATGCTGATGATCATATTCATAGAAAACTTTGAAGCCAAATTTATGGCTGATATACGTAGATAATACCTTCATAATTTAGCCCCAACAGAAACTAGTACAAATACTTCTGAACAATGTGAACTCAATAAGACCTTTGATGAAGTTCACAATAGAAAAAAATAATCAGCTAGCCCTCCTGGATGTACTAATAGCTCGCACAGAAGAGAATGAGTTCAAGATGGCCGTATATCACAAGCCAACGTTTACCAAGAAATGCCTCAGGTTCAATTTCCTCCATCCATAAAACGTAACGAAAGGGATCGACCGATGCTCACAACACCGTGCAAATATCACGTGGAGACCAAGACACACACGAAAAGGAAATGATAAACATAAACATTAAGCGTACTCTTCAGAATAACAACTACCTTGTAAACTTAACACAAGTGTCTGCATGGGAAAACAGAAGGGTCATATAAGAAGGACCAGAACATTGACACGGTTTGCCTATCTTACGTCACGAAGTTGTGGTTCATACAGAATCAGAACAATATTCAGGAGCTGCCCCACTCTACGGAGAAATTTCAACCGAATGAAACATAATACGAGGGAAGAAACGACCAAGAACTGCGTGTCCTCCATTCCAGTTGTGGCAAAGAGTATAAAGGTGAAACAAACCGACCACCAAAAGTAAAGGTGTAGGAAAAGTTAAAATGAGTAGAAAGACAATGAAATCTGTCTTCACTGATCCTCTGTGTACAGAAACGGTAGTCATCAACTCTTGTGAAATAAAGTGAGAATACTGGACAAGGAAAAACACTGGATAGTTAGATTTTTTTTAAATCAGCGCATATACTAGTCCAGAGAACTTCCATAGTAGACTTGACACAGAAATAAATTCAATATAGGAACCGCTAATAAAGAAAGACAAATCACAGCAACTCCACAATAGCAGCAGCAGTTATAACAAAAGAGCAGCTTTCGTGAGTGTAATCAAGTATGGAAAGCAGCAAATGCAGATAGGTTATGTTTATGGCTCCAAATTCTCCACATAGAATCGTCCAACGGGACTATAGCCTTGACTAAAAGGGTTGGTTCGTGATTATGGTAAGAAATTCCGGGCAGTTTGTATTTCTACTCGGTAGAAGCTGGGCGAGCAATAAATGAGCAGTACTAAATAAGAAATAGATGAGTTATCCTTAGACATAAAAGTGAAACAATCTATATCCATAAATTTAATACAGGGTTCATTTTGAAATTACCTATCACTTACACAGATCGATATACACCTGATGAAGCCCGAAGTCCACAACGGACGAAGCATTGTGTTAAAACAACTATGATCAGGAAAATAGTCCGCTTATAAATATTGTAAATAACGATTCTGATAGACTGTAAGAATTAACGCTTAGTTTTAAACTCGGCGAACACACTGAAGAACGGCATATAGAGTTTAAATTTTCCTTACAAAAGTATTCATAAAAAAGGAAAGACGAAATATGATGGAATAATAAATGTGTTAATGTCAGAATGATCAAGAAGTCGTCAACAGTGTAGTTGGCAAGATTGAATTAAACAATTAATAGAAAGATCCATTTAGTTTTTACTAGTGGAGTATAAACTAAATATATTTCTAATAGATTTTTCGGACATCTTAGGCAAACTTTCTGTTCTTTTATACACTATTTCTATTAGTGAAACTTTTAGAAAACTGTTTACTATTTATCATGTCAGGTTTTTAAACAAGTGGGTATTGTTCGCCTGAATGTCAAAGCCAGTTTTATACAATGAAATTACAAGATATTTTCTCTATTTATTAATGGAAGTAACAATAAATGAGCAATATATATTTATACACGAGTCAATGTAATAAATACATACACAAGACAATATAATCTATGCATAAGATAATAAGATGCATACACAAGGCAATATATCGTGCAAGGTAATTAGTGCAATAAACATATACACTTAAAAGTGTAGAAGTCATTACGATAAAAGCATCAATGACACACCGAACAAGTCCGTGCATGTCTGTAAATTTTACCTAGTAACTTTTATCACCTCCGTTCTATATTTTTATCAATGTCATTCTATTTTTTTCTTATAATTAATGAGAAAAAGTTAATAGTTTTGGAGAAATAAAGCTAAAATGAGTGAAGTCGTCCCACATAGTCTGATCCAAGTAATTACTTGAAATATATCTATACTCAAATTGATTAAAACTTTGTGAATATATTTATATTAAAACATAAAAAAATAACAGAATCAAATAAAAAAATTGAAAAACTGATGATCAGTCAAAATGTCAAATTAAAATCATCTCTGTTCGTTTTTTAGTCAAACAACGTTAATGACAGTTTTAGTTTACATTGCTGTTCTTTCAAAAAAGTGTGAAACGTCCGGTTTTTCAGATGCTTACAGTTTATTTTTATTTTTCAGATGATAATCTCCGAAAATTTAGATATTATTCAAATGAAAAGTGCAGAATCATCTTTCATCAAAATTTCAGGATTAATTACATGAGCCTGAATTGTCGGTGGAAAGGCAAGATTTTCTTTTTTTCTCAAAATTACATTAAATTAATCATTTAATCAAAATTAATGGCAATAAGTAAGGTAAGCTATTCGTTTTTCGCAGACAAATCACCAGTGATCCACACTCAGGAGCTATAAGTTTTACACCATTTTACAGTCTTTCTAGAACAACATTACGAAAACAACAGATTCTAGTGGCTTCATTTGGTAGGAAATATTTGCGATACAGAATTAGGAAATATTAGAAGAGTTAAAAAAAAAGCGGTAAGTAACAAAATGATGAATGAAAATGAATGTTTTGATTTAAATAGTACAGTGATGCATCCAAAATAATAGTCAGAAAGCCAATTCTATCCAGACCTCCAACACGTGTGTATATATTATCTGGGCGTTTTTGTTTGTCTTTCTGTAAGTTGCAAAAGTAGAGTTAAGCCTGTACTTGTCATCTTCAACTGTCAGTCTATACAATAGAAAACTGAGATAGAATGACGTTCTAAAGTTAGATGGCAAAATGTTTATCTCAGAATCTTCCACTCCTGTTGTACATCTGTGTCCTCATATCTACAAGTGATAAGGGTGGATGGATCAAACAATAATATATGTAGTTGAATACCACAATTAATCTAAAACGTAACATAATGCTTCAAATTCTTTCTACGCTGACGTATCAAGTAACCTAACTTGTACCCGACTTAGATTTTCCACACTATTATATAAGGACCGTAAATACTAAGAATACATACAGGACGTAAGAAAATCTCAAGCATTTACATTTACAGGCTGAACTAATATATTAGATTAATCATTTTACTTATTTTAATACATCTGCTAAATGCTCCATTTGATTCCCGCATTTTCCCCGAGTAGAACTTATAATTGACCAATAATGATTAAATAGGCAGTCACTATATTTTAACAAAGTTACGCACTGAAGCTATGTGAGCGCATGGCCCAGTGGTTTCAACTTTAGAATTTCGACTATGTTGCAGAGGTTCGAAACTTATGACATATTTGTCAAACAGTATCAGTATCGCCGTGTACGACATCCTTGGAAGTACCTGAAAAATCATACAACATTATGTCTTGTACGTTAAATCAAACCGCTGAAACTCTCCGATAGTAACTAATCACATCTTTAGGGGCACCTGCTAAATATTTCTCTTTTTTATCAATTAATTCAATAAATTTCACACTCAGCTCTATTTGAGGTATACGTATTAATTAATCAAAAGTGGCTTGCTAATTTTTGCCCTATGCCAGTCAACATTTCTTTCTGATGATGGGTGTTTCGACTCTCTTCTTGTAAGTTAATACATTTGGTTTTCTAATGTATTAGTGGGTTTGCGTTTTAGATTTGTGATAAAGATCGGAAGGTTCTCTTTCTTTTTCTCTTTTTTGCGTTAAACTTTACCTATCCAGACATTCTATAATAGTAGTAATGCATTATTTTTTAGCGAAATAATTTGATAAGAATTGCATTCTTATTAATAACATCAAAGAAAATCAATATCTTTAAATTTGTAATTAGGCAAATCACTTTCATTTTAATTATAACTGTACAACATACCTAACATATTTTCAATACGTTTGGCATGTTTGATCTATTTTTCTTATGACTTGATTTTCTAACAAGGATTATGTTTCGTTTTTCAGAAAATATAACCATTTATTTTGGACCAAACAAGATTTATGAAAATGAGTGTCGACACGAGGCTCAGTTTAATGGCAGTGTATCTAGCGAAAATGCAATTATCGGGGTGACGTCACGTGTATTTATACATTTGAGTGGTTCGTGTTTTGGATATTTTTCTTTTTCAAGTTTTTTTATCGAATAGTACAACTGATACTCAGTTAAATTTGATCTTTTTGACGTTAGAATGATGGTATATAATGTTCATGGTGATTACTATAATCCGAGAGAGAAGATTTTAGAGCGAATTGATCTCTGAAACAAGTGATGTGTAATGAAGAAACGTTGTCAATTCACTTTAAATCATCAGTCAGATCAAATAAAGAATGTCTTAAAACAGATGTCATTAAGTGTTGATATATTTTTCATATGGAATTTTTCTTTTATTGGCTTTTCTTCCAGGATGCATGCCATTATGGTTCGGAATAGATTGTGATATGCAATGCCATTGTGCAAATAATGCTGAATGTGACGTGTTGACCGGAGTTTGCCCACTGGGATGTGAAAATGGATGGAGAGGTCACAATTGTCAAGAAGTCAACTTTGGTATGAAAAAGATTTGACAAAGTAATTACATATTAAGTACGAAGCAATAAATAAATAAATAAATAAATAAGCAGATACAGAAAGTCGATTTTTGTATTTTTTCAATTTCATTTGTTTGCAAGTCTAGAAGATTGACAGCTGTTTTTAGAGCTCCTATGAAATAAAAAATTATTACCTATGGGTTTTAAGTGCTTCATATTCTTTAATTATATATATATATATATATATATATATATATATATATATATATATATATATATATATATATATATATGTATTACATAGAAAATAAATTCAAAATTACCCCATTAGAATAGTATTTCGGCCCACAAAGTCTTACTTATATATTAGGAGAAAGAAAGATGAAGAATTGAAAAAGCTTTTCGTGGGCCGTGTTTCGTCCTTTCGGACTTCTATTATTACGTTGATGCAACTACAAATGCACATAAACTAAAGAGACATATCGAAAATTTTAAATTTAATATATATATATATATATATATATATATATATATATATACAGTGTAACCTGGATATAAGAGAGTTCCCGGTAACGGAGAAGAAGTCTCTTATATCCGGGTTTCTCTTATATTCGGGTTTCTCTTATATCCGGGTTTGGTCTATTTTATATACATTAACACAGGCTCTAATTTGGGACCACAGAAAATCTCTCTTACATCCGGGTTTATCTTATATCAGGGTTATTCATTTGTTATTGAATATCCCGTTTTGTGTTAATAGAAAATCTATGAAGAAAGATAAAATTTTGTAAGAACCTGGACACAAATTTACTGTGGATAATCTAGCAAATAAATCAAAAGTCTAAATATTTTTTCTTAGCAAATTCGTTTCTCTTTTAATTAAAGTAGCATTTTAAATTAAATTTGTGGTCAGTCTCATTTCACTGAGCAACTGGGATGAGGTATTATGATAAATTGCATTATTTACATTATTCGGATTGTTATCCTCGTCTTCATTGCCATATTTACCACATTTCAGCCGTTGTTTTTCTTTTCCATCTCTATTTCAGTCTCTGGCATATTGATGTAATCATAGCAAATATCTATATTATATTCCTACACTTTTTGAACCATCTCATGGGTCAAACAACATTTAACTCTCGTCCATTGATGCATCTTTTGCCAGACAGAAATGTTTGAAATTTCTTCTCTTCTTCGTTACGATATTTTCTTGTCTTTGTCTTTTAATCGGAATAATTTTGTCAAAGAATTTATGCGGGTTTCTGTTTTATAACCAATGAGCTAAAATGTACTTCATTTTAGGCAGCTGGAAACAATTAGGATGTAATTTGAAAAGACATTTAATCAAATTGATGTTTTGCTAGTCATCAAGTGATAGTAAAATTCCAACAACTTCTTCACGCACTTGTTTGAATGGCTTCAAAACTTCCATACATTTTGTAAGTTTTCTATATTTCTAATTCTCGGTTCAATTATCTTCTTCAGATTCAATATTTCTGGTTTGTTTTTAACAAATTCAATGTATTTAATTTTGCCTTCTTTTTTCACTCTGTTGATTGTTATAGGCGTAAGGAAAGAAACATTCAAATGTCCCTTTCTTTATAATTATATTTGATTTTCTTGTCCAGATTCGATGGTTCGAATTTGTTTAAATTTCAAAGTCCAACAGAATCCTCCACAAAAAGCTTTACTTTTCACTTGTTCAAATTTTTTGTGTGGTTCAAGTTATTTGAACAGTTCTCAGTGAATTTTGTTGTTATTTTGTTATGTATATTTTTGAACTCTGAAAGTTTAATTGCTCCATTCAATTTTCAAGGCATTTTCATTGTCTTTACAGATACCACAGTTGTTATTTTTTGTTCTATGTATTTTTAAGTTTAACGTACTTGTATGTAATTATTTACTTATATTCTGTTTTTCTTACCACAGGTTTATTATATTACTATGCCGTGGTTTAATTTACAAATAACTTCATTTTGCCTCTTGTTTCTAAAGTCCATGATTTTTCTCTTTTTACCGTGTATAGTCCATGTAAAGATCAGTTTCTCAATGTAGATATGCGCGTCAACACTATTCCAGTTCCGATGAGCCATTTTCGCATTACCTTCTTTATTGAGTCGATCAAACATTTTCAATATGGTGTTGGGTTTTCTATTTTTTTACATATCTGATGTTCAATTTTCTCCCTGTCATTAGATATATTATTTTATTGATGCCTTCGGATTTATATTTAAGCTTAACTGTCCTGTTCTTTGTAAAGGCATGAATCCATCTTTTTTCCTTTCCTCATGGTGAACCAGGGCCAAGAAACCATTCTGTTATTATTTTTCCAGAAGACACTCATGGCAATGTTAATTTACATAGATTAAAAAAAAGAAAACATGATGATAATGTTTCTGTGTTTCTGAAAAACTTGAAAAAGACTCAAACAGTTCTCATTTTATTCTTTTTCAGAAAATGTTGCTTTAAATAAAAAAGCAAAGCAGAGTTCGACCCAGAATAAAGGCTTAATTTTTAAAAATGGAACCTGTCAGACGGGTGATATTCTATTTTCGGCCAATTTAGCAGTCGATGGCAACATTAATCAACAAGTGGAAAGATTTTCGTGTATGCAAACTCAAAAAGAGATGAATCCTTTCTGGGAAGTGGACCTTGGGAAAAAATACAACATCTCTCAAATAAGAATATATAATATGAATTCCATGAGAAGTAAGTATCTATACGATCGCACTTATATATTTGAAATAAATATCTTAACGTGTCGATTTTATACATGTAAATTAACGTTTTACATATGTAGACATATCAGTATCAGTTGATATCTTGTTAAATGAAAAGCTGACCATTCATAAAAATGGATTCGGATATTTATTTTCGCGATGGTTATCTGCTGGATTAAGCGGCTCGGACAAAGTTGACAAGACAAAGAACAACGTTCTCTATAAGAAAGTACCCATTGCCCGCGAGAAAGGCAGATAGACGAAGAGTGCCGACGAAAAACGAAGTGGAAGGGAAGATTTCTGTTAAATTGTACACCCCTCCCCTACTATTAATTCGTGGGTAACGATCTTACGGAAGGGTTATTTTTAAGCAACACTCATTTGACTGAAAGAAGTTGAACCCTGAGAACGAACATGGTGACGGGTCTGAGCTGCAATGCTATGCAGGGCTGAATTATTTGGGGTGTCGTGACCAACGTCAGTCATCAGTTTGTCGACCACCATCTGTGAGAAGACACGACCGAGAGGAAAAAGGAAAAATTCCCAAAGGAGGCACCTGTGGAAAAGGAAAAATGCTAGTAAGTACCTGATTTGATTTGGTGTGGTTTTTCACTCATCTTTTCGTCATGGACCACAAATTTATGCGAATGTAACGAATGAAATTAAGATGTTCATTTTGGGCCTTCTAAATGATCAATTACTTGCCATCTTTTTCTCAAATATTACAAGATTCGATGGGCAGAGAAAATATATCAAGAGTGGAGGATAGTTTATGAAAATATTTTTTGGCTCCTGAAATACCGGAGGGAAGAAAACCCCTCGTGGCGTACCAGTTATGTATTGCGAAGGCGACGGATCTGTTGGGGGAAATGTCCATGAGATAACATGGGGCGAGTTGAGATTATTGATGGACTCATGCTATGCGTGAGCCGTAGATCCCGCAGAAGGGTTACAGCGACTACAAGACAATTAGAGGCCGGAAAGTATAGAAGAATATAAATCTATGGTATCACCTCTTTAACAAGGCCTTTATCGTTAAACCTCTTAGGGGTTGCGGAAATAGAGAACAGTCAATGAGTATATGTATATGAGAGGTTTGCAGAGCATGTAGGTGCGAACTAAGAAAATTAAGTAGGGCCGGACAACTCTAGAAGAAGCTACTGGGATAGCGATGTTGGAAACTTCGATACTATCCCATGTCAGGTGTAGAAGCTTCGAGGAGGCGATGGGGTGTGATCACAACAGGCAGAGGCCTAATGTATAGGCGATAAATAGAAATAGTGATTAGAGTATGCGGCACAACAGATCCGCCTGGTCGAATAGTTTCGGAACATGCTAGGATCACCTGTTGGAGATGTAGAAGTAAAGGGTACCTACATTATAGTGTTCATGGAAACTATGTCTGATCCGTTTTTAAGAAGGTTACAGATGGACAGAAGGATTGTCGACGTTAAAAATAAGTGATATGAGAAATGTTAGTACTGTCACTAATGACGTAATGTATAGAGTTAGATAGAGGAGAAGACACTTCGATTATACATAAGATGGTGTTTGACTATGAAGAATAAACCTCCTCTTGAGGACAGAAAAATAAATCTGCAAAAAGCTACCGGAACGTACTTGAAGGTCGACGGGTATGCGATTATAAATTTTCGAATCGGTTGACTAGCAGCCAAAGGCGTATTGTATGTAATTCTTAATTTAAACACACAAATATTGTTCTAAGTCTTCATTGGTTGCATGAAAATGACGCAAATATTTACTACGATGCAGGAGCATTACATTCAGGTCTTTAAAGGAGGATTTCCTTTTAGCAAATAAAATTCGGATGATTTTCAATACCACGTTAAAAACTGGGTCAGCCACTCTATGTTTAATTAGAATTAGGAATAAATTAGAGAAAGTAAAACCACATTACGTAAAGCAAATAGATTCGGGATACATAAGTAATTTTCCAGATATTTCAGTTACGAATGAGTTATTAAGGAGGAATAACTATTGGAATATACTAATTGTTATTATTAACAATATGAATCAATCCGTTAGGCTTCGACAAAAATGTGTAGGGTTTCTCCAGCTGTAAACTTAAATAATATGTCCCGTTGTAGCAGTATTGATAGTAATAATACAGGTATCAGTAATGTTGTAGGATACAGTAAATTTATGACCCCCATCCAAAAGTTATTAGAAAAAATTAAGGATTTATCTGCAACTACAGATAGAGACCTCGGGAAAACTGATACGCTGAAAATGAGAATCGATACTGACAACCAGGATGAACCCCAATCGTACTCTTTTGAAACTCTGAGTTCAAGTAGATAAGATCATCGATGTGATGTTGGATGCTAAGATGACAGAAAAATGTTTGGCCTTGGCTATCGTTCGTTAACTCTGACTAATGCATACCCCCTACCCCCTACCCGTTCGTGAAGATATATTAGCAAATTTAGGCGTCACTAAGTATTTTTCTAAATTAGATTTGAAGTCTGGTTACTAGCAAGTGGAAATACATGAAAGAGATAAAACAAAAACAGCTTTTTAGTCTACAGGAGACATTTCATTTTAAATGAATGCATTTTAGACTAAAAAAACGGGCCTAGTATTTTACAGGAATTAATGTCTGTTGTTTAGCCGTGTTTATTGATTTTATTTTAATTTTGTCTGTGAAAAAATAGGATCATTTAAAACCAATACACAATGTATTTAACGAGCTCTAAAAGCATAAACTTAATTTAAACTAGCGAAATGAGATTTTTTATGAAAGAAATGCATTAATTAGACATTACCATAAGTAGAGAAGGCATTAAGCGTGATAAGGATGAAATAGACTTCCCCCAAGACAGTTGAATAGGTTTGTGGATTTATTGGAATGTGTTCTGGTTACAGACATTTTAGTCCGAATTTTTCTGTTCTTCTAGACACCCTAAAATGAGTTAACTCGAAAGAATGTCAGAGGCAAGTGAACGGATAGTTTTCAGCAAGACTTCGATCTTTTAAATGATAAACTTACTTCAGTATCTATGCTCGCATACCCGGATCTGAATAAGCCATATAATCTCTATACAGATGAATCAAATTCAGTTAAAAATGAAATGAAACCACAAATAAAAGGTGTAAATATTAGTTACGATCAAAATGCAGATAAGGACATTAATCGTATTAAAACATGTGATGTGATTGCTATGGAAAGGAATAAGTATGGTCAGTTGGACGATATGCTTTACTATTTATCATTAAGAATCTACTGTATGGTTCTTTCTTTTCCTTCCGGATTTAAGCGATCATAGCTCTCCACTTCCCCCTATCCCTTGTAACTCTCAATAAGTTTTGTCCCTTTGCTACTTCCTCGAGGCCACGGTCTGTCACACACTTGCTTAAGCCCGCTAGGTAAGTCATGCATTGCTTTCCCTTGTCTTTCTTTCCCTCTATTCGACCTGTGACTATCAGATTCTCCAAGCACTCCTTTTTCATTATGTGTCCCAGAAATCTTCCTGATGTTAAGTATAAGCTCCTAGTTAATGGTTACATGTTCAAAATCACCTTCGTATGAATATTATACGACAGTACCATGATGAAATTAGATATAGCAATAGAAAAGAGTGTAAGCGCTATGAAGCGCAAATACTTTTGATCTGGTATGTATAAAGACACTCTCATTCACATTGTTACTTATTTTTTATGCCAGTTTAGAAATCTTCAAAAAGTTAATCCTAAAATAAAGGAAACTGACCTGCTTCGACACCCTTTTGCTAAGATTGCAGTTGATGTATCAAGACATTACATTTGCTCATTATCAGGTAATCAGTATATAGTTTTATCGATTTATATAGCGGATGGCTTGAGGCATTTGTCGTTCCTAATAAAAAAAGTCATCGCTCATTTATTGATAGATAAAATTTTTCCTCGTTTCGCTGCTCCTTTGCAGATAATTTTAGATAACGGCAACTGAAAATGTAAATCGCATTATGAAAGAAACACTTGAAAAGTTGGGGATTGATGATGTTACTACGCCGTTTTACGATCCTCAAACTAAACGGTAGAGCGGAGAGACTTCATCGAATGATGCACGACATATTAGCAAAAAGAGTAGCCAATAATGAACGATTTTGGGATGTGCATTTCGATCAAACACTAGCAGCGATCAGATTCAACGAAAACGAGACAACAAAGTTTTCGCCCTTTAAACTAATATACAATAGAGATGTAAAGTTACCCGCGGATAATAATTTACAACCTAGACGACCTTACTATCGAGATGAGCATTCCCAGATAGCTTTTCAAGAACAGTATAACTCTTTCACTAGAATGAGGAAGAACGTATTTAAAGTTAAGAAAAATCAATAAGAATATGCGGAAAATAAGACTAACGAAATTAGCTTTGAAACCAGTACACTTTAAGAACCACTGGAGAAAGCATAAATTAGATAAAAGGTGGAAGCCATATCATATAATTATAGAAAGAACAGGGTGAGTCTTATATAGAATCAAAGATCAGTTTACGGGTGTAGCTACGAATGTACACGCTATCTTCGCAGTACAAAGATCGATGAATAAAACATTCTTGATGAGAGAAATAGTCCGATGCGAAAAGTCACCTAAACGTCACGTATGAGTGACTCAGAGGATGGCATGATAGCAGATCCACCGCCCAATATAATGTATAGGTATCGGAGGGTGTGTGAAATCAATGAGGAAAAATGCGGTGCATCTCTGTTGGAGAGAGCAGTGATACAGAGAGAGCTAAACTGAAAAATATTAAAGTCATTAGTAAGGATTCTGATAATTTATGCATTTGTGAAGAAATTAGGGTAGCTAAAAGTATTTTTGTATTTTTTCGACTATGAGTCCCAAAACCAACCATATAATGACGAGAGAGAAGTGGTAGATTTGGAAGGAAAGTTGTTTTTTGTTTAAGAATGAAAAGAGGAGAGAAAAAGAAAATAAGACAAAGTCTGTCTGATGAGAATATTGATATCTCGAAATAACATGCTTAATTTTCAATGTTTGCAATGCAATGGGTCAGTCATGGAAATCAAGGAGGGCTTCAATGAAATTGAATGGGCACTGCGAAACTGATCTGAAATACTGGTGTCTTTTAGAAAAAAACCTGAAAGTTGTGAATAACGACACAGTCGAATTGCTCCTCAACAGTGTACGAAGAGGAGATAAAAACAAAAACTATGGAGACAGTAGATGGACACTTTTAAAACATGCATATTAGAAAACGAAAAAAAGATAATCTTTCCTCGATTTACGCCTCGAAAAAAAATCCTGATCTCGATATCAGCAAATGGATGCAAATTAGTTTTTACTTTTGTAAATAGTTTCTGTGAACAAACGAACACTTACTTTTTCAGGGGACACTCAATGAAATTAGCATTCTTTATTTTATTTACCGTATTGTTGAAATTGTTCATTTGGTTTATTTTCATTATTTTGTGTATATTGTTGAGGGCCGAGAGGAGAACAAGAAAAATATTAAACAATATTTTTACTTTAAGAAGGTAGTGGGTGTAGCGATATCAGTGTCTTGTTAAATGAAAAACAGCTGACCTTTCACAAAAATGGATTCGGATATTTATTGTCTCCCGATGGTTATCCACTGGGTGAAATGGTCTTCATAAGTACATGGCAAGCGGCTCCGACACATAAGACGTCACTGAATAAAGATAAATTACATTTTTTTGGCATGATAAAGAATAATGCTTTCTATATAAAAGTGGCCACTGCCCGCAAAAAAGCAGATAGACAGATTGGGCTCACGGAGAACGAGGTGAATGGGAAGATGCCTGTTAAGCTGTTCACACAAACCTCATCTCGATTCGCTCGTCTACAGCAGTAGATAACAACCTGAGAAAATATGTTTACTGCTATAAATACTCATGGTATTAATTCGTGCTTAACGATTTGGCCCAAGGGTTAAGCCACAAACGTTTGATTGGAAGAAGCTGCACTCTGAGAAGAACTTTGGGTCTGGCATGAGCTGCAACGCTACACGCAATTTTGTTTATATTTACATATATCATTTGCTTCTGCCATCCAGTTTAAATCAAACTTTCCCTTTCACGTTTACTCAAGCATTTTATTCAATGATTTTTCATCTATTTTCAGCATTTTATTTTGGAAGAATTTCTGTTTTTGTTGATGGTGAAATTTGCAATAATAATACGTTTATAACACCGACGGCGCCCTCTGTTATCGATATAATGTGTACAAATGCTTTGCCTGGGACGTCAGTTAAGATCATCCACAATGGATTTGCAAGTCTTCACTTTTGTGAAGTTGAAGTATTGCGTAAGTAACTGACCGAAATCATGATTAAAAAGATATTGTGTCTCACCCCGACTATTAGGATCTTAATGAATCATTTGATGACAAAATCACATATTTATCAAATCCATTAAAAAAAAAAATCTCTGTAATTCTCTAAATCGCTTTGCATGCATGGATACTCGTATTTAACTAGGTCCTCCGTTTATTTATTAAACCGTGTATTTATTTATTTTCACCTACCGGTTGGAATGTTCGAAAAATTTTATGAAAGAAAATCTTTGCACCATTCGGCAGGAAGAGAACTTGTGTCCCCAGGGCAGAGGGAGCCACTGTTTAGCATGGTCAGCCTTACTACTTGGCCATGAAGGACATAGGGTCAGACGAATCCAATTTCGTGCTTTCAAGCGAAATCTCTCTAGTCATAGATCTTGTTACAATTTTTTGTGTATATATAACTAGTGAGTTAGTCAAAATGCTTTAATTCCCTTTATAGTCTACCAATAGAAGGTTGACCAATCAGAAGCCGCAAAAAACTATCCGTCGTGTATAAAGGCGGACATCTTTGTTTTACCCTACCGGAATGACCAGTGCCAAATTAGGAGACGAAGATGACAAACGGAAGAACTACGCTCTGCTACTTTGCTGCGATATTCACTGCGAACCTGCACTACGCTTTCCTACTGTCTCCGAAATATTCACTGCCAACCTCTGGATTCTTTACTCGAAGACGACCGTCATGAATTTGTAACAGATCTCTACAAGTTTTTCATATTTGCACATAGTTTAGTATCCAGACGTAAACAATAAATAAATAAAAACTTGAGGCGAACTGTCAGTCAGAATTGACGTGCGTTCATCGTAAATCCGAAATATTCTTGGAAATCAATTTTTGATCAAATACCGGGAGAAACATCGCTTGTCATTTTTACAGTGCATCAAAGATTCTGTCAATTTTTACATTTATGCAAAACCTAACAATATTTTGTAAAATATTTCTCGAATTAAGAGAATTTATTACTCCAATGCTTCCAAGAATTAATATTTTTCATCTCAGCCATTGCATGTTAAAAATGTCTGGTGTGGAAAATATATAACTCTTTAAACAGATCTTTTATCTAGAGTTAAGTTAGATATCGATTATGTGAATAATTTTTAGCTCTCTCTTTTGGGAAAGATATTCAAAAGTTGAACTCATTTTCTTTTATTAAAATAATTTTCTTTATCTCTGCATAGCAAAATTAGGTTTAATTGACTTCATTGATTGACACGCACACACACACATGCATATATATATATATGTGTGTGTGTGTGTGTGTGTGTGTGTGTGTGTGGCTGTGTGTGTACTCATCATTCAATATACGAAGTCTGGCAAAAAAGTATCGAGATATTCTGAACTGGCAGACCCATTGATTGAGTTAACTCGTAAGAATGCTAGATTCAAGTGGACGGATAGTTGTCAGCGAGCCTTTGATCTTTAAAAGATAGACTTACTTCAGTATCTATGATTGGTTAGCAGGATTTGAAGAAGCCATATTCTGTACTATGTTCTATAAAAAGAATAAAAAATACAACAGATCAATTCAGACGTTATTCTCCTTCGGAGTAACTGTCTTTTGAGGCCACACATTTAATTCAAAGTCTTTTCAATTGACGGAAGTATTTCTGGAACTCCTCTCTTGGGATAGCAAGCAGCTGCGTCACAACATGTTTTCGCGCAAACTTGTTAGAGACACGTTTCACAACCAAATCTTCAGTGAGAATGGCCTGAACTGGACCGAAACTGATGTTCACAACCACGGCCGGTGATTTGATATTCTCTCCGTGAAGCTGCACGTACATCTGTGATGTTTTTATTCGGCTAGAATGTGTGTTACTGTTGAAATTTTGTCGGACATTTTGGAAACGTCTGAACTACTCGAAAACTCATGTCCAGCACATACACTCCTCCGCATGTTTGTTCTACCACTTACCTTGGTCCCATGTTTAGGTATCACCGAACTTTTGTCAAAATTTGATGTAGATACTCTACTCAATTTATTCTGCCATATTTACTGAAGGAACTTCTATGAGATGTCCACACTCTACACATTCCATCCAAGCATTGCTATAAACAGCGGAAGCCAGTACGTTATAAGTACAAATACGACAGGTCACTCTTTGCCAAGCAGCTTCACTCTGTACTTTAGCTGCGTTACTATAGCAACAATCCTGATACGTTTTGATCAGACCCTCTATATATAGATACATAAACTCAAAATAGGAAATATTAAATCTTTTAGTCTATCTGATTATTAGAAACCCATATGAAAATACAAAATGTATGAACAATGAAAAATATGGTAACGACAATGAAAAAAATAATGTAAGTTATTTTTATTGTATTTTCGAAGGTTGCTTATTAAAACATTAAAGCATTATTTAACAAGGTGTATTAGTTCTTTGAGAGCATAAAATAGAATAAAGGAAGTAAAATCTGATAGTTACAATGGATTGTGTTTTTCAGTTAAGGTCTTTGAAACCGCAGAAATCCAAGATATTATGGACTTTTTAGCGCATATATATCGAAATTATTTTCTCGAAATCGGGACATCTATTTCAGACATTATGTATCAACTATAATAACGTTTGAAGCAATAAAAAATTAGATTGAAAATGAATCCAGTAATTATTTAGAAATTGCTTTGTTTCTGTTTCGAAAATAGAAACAGTAGATATGAAGCTTTCGAGAAAATAATTTGCGGGAAAAAAGTCATGATTTCCTTAAAAAGGGAAAATAGAACATTGCGTCGTGGCCGAGAGTTAAACACACTGGAACAGATGCTGGTTTTCCCCTGCAAATGCAGATGCAATTTTGATCCATATCTGTTAATGCATTCTTTTTATCAATTTACGAGTGCACAGCCCTATAGATACACTATACACTAATGAAATAAAAAATGTACAATAAAAGGAATTGGGTTAGGGTTAGGGTTCCTTTTATTCCTAATTCCCTTTTATTGTACATTTTTCTGTATTAATTTTAAATCTCCCGTTGAAGCCTGAAGAGCGGGAGCGAAACAGGTTGCTTCCCCCTTGTTGTTTTTTTTTCTTTTTTAATGTCTTGTAATACTAAATTTTATACTTTTATTTCGATCATATATATATATATATATATATATATATATATATATATATATATATAACATCCATGAAATATATATTTTCGCTAGCTCCGGGTATCATCAGAAAATAGTGATATAATTTTAACCGGATCAAGAATCCGATTCGTCTACTCATAGTGTAATCAAAGAAATTCAATGATTTTTTTGTTACCTAAACTCGAATACCGGACATGGAGATAAACTCTCTTGTAGAATTTCTAATAACATACGACCAGCTTATATAATAATCATGCTGATAATATTAGCTTAGATTTAATGATGTCTAACATAACATGACACTTTCCCTAATGTCTGGATGCTTCTTAAAAATGAAGGATTTGCACTTAGGAAGACATTTCAGTTAACCGGAGATGCTAATAGATCCTTGCGTTGTAACGTCTTTAGCTTGAATTTGTGTTCTGGTCTTCTCGAATCAAATCTAGGTAGAATTTAAGTTGGGAAATTAGTCTTGAATGATTATCTAGGTGTCGTCAAAGGAAATAGACACAAATTTTGTTGGTATGTCTTATCCTGAATAACATTTACTAAGGCTGTGCGTGAAGTGGTAGTAGTCACTTATTTAATGATTGCTGTTTTCGCCGACAAGAGATAAAATTATCATATTTATTTGAAGAGCATTTATGTTTTGTTTGTTTATGTTTTTTTAGAATGCTTACCCGGCTACTGTGGTTACAGATGTAGTTTCAACTGCTCGAAATACCAAACTGAAAACGATCACCAACTACCTGGACAGTACTATGACAATTCAAATGAATTGAACAACTCCAAAGCAGGTAAAGTTCCAGACCAAATACAATGTGTTTATTCCGAAACTTCTCAGAATCTCTTCTCTCTTGCTAAATTAATATTTTATTTTCCATTAACGTTGCTATAGGACGTTGCTATAGATAATGGCTATGTTATGCTGATAGAGAGAAGGTATCTGTATAGTTAATACGGTGTAAAATATTCGGAAGAAAGCATGAATATACTTAATATCTTTCCCACTGAGCATATGACATCTATATACATCACAATCCGTTTATTTCCTCGGCTATCAAAACGTCTATACTTGTCCTAATTGACCTCTTTTGACCATATGAGACCTATCTACGTCACAGTCCACATATATACCTATATTTTCGCGGTTATATTACGTTGTATGTGCCCCAATTTGCCTTTCCTTATTGCCTAAACATCTAATGTGACAATTGCATAATTTACACATTATGAGGTCGATATATCATTGGATTTTGCCATCTCATTCCAAGTTGTCTTAGTGTTAGCTGGGTAAAATATAATTTCAGATTTTGAACAACAAAACTTGCGTCATATTTCGATGCTACTTTGAGTTAAATAAAATAACACGTTGGGTAGTGTTACATTTTCACTTAACTTTTCTTGATAATAATGTACAAGTTTTTCCTTCGAAATGGAATGAAATCAAAATATCCTTTTATTAACAAACACTTTCCTTTTTGTTTTAATGCGAATATTTAAGAGTTTAACGCAAAGAACTATATTTATTTATGTTTGTGCAAAAAGATGTATACTTTTCTCTAGGTTTTTCTATATATGTGTAATCAAGGAAAAATTATTTTCCTGAGGCAAGACACGTGATTATGTAACATAAATATATTTTACCTTTGTTGTCCTCGAAACTTTCCAGAAAGTACTTTTGACCTGAACTGGTTGAATTGTATATAAAACAAAGTATGGGGTGGACAGGAATGAGATAATATATTACCTACAGTGACGTAGTCGATGAAAAAAATATATAAAAATAACGAAGTAAAAAACAATACCCGGGTTGACTGGTTATTGCTCCTCGATCAAAATATCCAAGTATATGTACAGCGATTACAAAAAGGCCGTAAAATGCTACCAGAGAATTAGCAGAATACATCACATAGATCACATTTATCCCTTTGCAGCCATTTCTTTGACTTACAGTAGGAAGGCTGCTTAGACTTAATATAAATTGTTTCAAGAACTCTAGTTTTACTTGTTGTCTATATTTACATGTATTTGTCTTCGCTTTTCTCTGAACGAGCGATATCTAATGTGTCCTTTTTCGATGCTTCTGTCTTATCTTGTGATCCAACTCTTATTCTTGTTCTTTCTCTCTTCTGATTTAAATATTTTTGTACATATGTCTGTTTTTAAACACCTAATAAAATGTTGTACCCATCATTTCTGCTAATTTATATTTTGTTTTAGAGTTTTACATAATTCCTCTCGTCATTGGAATTTCCATATTAATCGTGGCCAACGTAATACAAGTGATTTTCTGTCTCTTGTAAGTATTACGCTTCCTTCAAATTTCCCATCCGTAAACAAATAATTTCTTCAAAAAATAAATCGCTAATATTTTGATAATAATCAATTTCTTATCAGTTATTAAATAATGATTACTCTTTATAATTAGATCCAGTTCGAATTTTTAGAGAAAATATTTATTTACAATTAGGAAAATAAATTATAGAATTTGTACCATTATTGCAAAGATTTTAATTGCCCTATTTAAGGGGGTTGGGGTGATGAATATATGGTTTTCACAGTGCTAGATACATCTTATTAAACACAGAAAATTAAATTCGCGTATACTTAATAAAATATGTGCCACTGTGTGTGTGCGTGCATCAGAGAAAGTCTGTGTGTGAGTGTGTGTGTGAATCCCTGTGTGTGTGAATCCCTGTGTGTGTGTCTTCAGAGAGAGAGAGAGAGGGAGAGAGAGAGAGAGAGGGAGAGAGAGAGAGAGAGAGAGAGAGAGAGAGAGAGAGAGTGTGTGTGTGTGTGTGTGTGTGTGTGTGTGTGTGTGTGTGTGTGTGTGTGTGTGTGTGTGTGTGTGTGATGTGTGTGCGCTCGCGCGTGTGTGTATGTTGTTGTTTATTTCTTTGGAGAGAAATGATGGTTGAATTATTTGCATATTCGACTGCTAGCAAATTTCATCATTCCACAGGAGAGAATATACAATCAAGTAATATGATTTTTTTAAAAAACTTTGATGAGTTGATCACTCTAAGGCTTTTTAAAAGAAAATACATGACTACGTTCGGATTTATTTTTTACCGACTCCTTTTTTAGGAATTGGAATTGAAACAGTTTGATGTTTATTCTCATTAAAATTAATTCAATCATTATAACATTTTTATTCAAACAGTTGCTTGATCCTGTTAGTCATTTTTTGTTCTCTATAATCTCTTGTTGCGTTGATATTCCTGTACTATTTTGACAACGACCTACGGGGAAATGACCTGGTGGATATGTTAGTTTAGTGCATACTCTATACTTCCTGACCGTACGCGTAGACTTTGTGTTAGTAAGATTCGTATTAACGATAAAAGTAAAAGTGTGGTTAGAAATATTAATTAGCTGGTACGAAATATCCTCGAGGGCATTTGACCTCAGTGCACGAAATGATATGTTTTTCGATTCAATATTTCCAGAATCTTACCAAATACAACTGAAAGATGTATTACGTTTACTACAACTGAAGCGTTGTGACTTTAATAATCAAGATGAAGACACTAGTTGGAATAAATCAGTGTCATATATTAAAAATTTCTCATCTCTGAAAAAACAAATAAATAGGAATTGAGAGCAAATTTTTCAAATAAGTAGATCATGAAATAGAATATTTATCGTTTCGAATTTGCCATTATATTTTCTGCAATTAAATTTACAATTAGAAAAGCTCAATGAATATATTCACTTATCATTAGAAAGTTTTAAAACTTTAACAAGAGAAGCAATACCGTAAACATATTTGCAGACGATCAATTTTATTTAACGTTCTAGGGATAATGTGAAGAAATATTGAAATATCAAATAGAGCATCAACAGCTCTTCTTTTTAATAACTGCTTAATTCATGATTCCGATTGAAGGTTTCACTATTTATTTATTTATATCTATCTATCTATCTATCTATCTATCTTTAAGTATTTTTATCACTCAAGAGCCAATAAAGATAGAGGGTTACTGAATGCGATTGTTGTATGAACGGAAGAGGATTGGGTAAGAAGTGCAGATTATGAGTATATGTAGGACAGATGACTGTTGACCCTGGACATGAAGCGGTTAAGGTTGGGTATTCTGAGATATTGGAAAGAGGCAGCGATACTGCTACACCTACAAGCCGTTCGTTCGTCAAATTGTTGGATTAAATTGTCTAGAAGTAAATCTTCAACTGTACAAATCACCAAAGCATTAAAAAGCCGCACCGAAAACTAATGCCAGATCGCATTCACAAAATGGCATTACAATAAACCTGATATTATACACTGATGGTGATGTGATATCTTCTAGAGGAGTTAAAGTAAGGTTCAGATCCCTGACTAATAACGGATAACTCCAACCCACAAAATGTTTCACCTATAGAACTCTTCATTAAGATAGAAACCTCCAGGAAAGAAGAAAATACAGAGTACGCGATAATAAATACGTATTATTTACACAGAAATCAAGGTGACCATTGTCACGAAGCTGACAGTATTGATTTTCTAAGCGTTGCTTAGATGTGGCACAAGGTCGAAAGTATGGGACATCCAATGAGGATAGAACTCACTATTCAGCCGTAACCGTTTTAGCGAGACAAGCTGGCTAACCATTACACCACGCCGAGGTGACCAACGAAGCTGACAGTAGAGGTACTGTGACAATCACGCCCTCGTGTGAGGACTAAAAGACATAATTGGGAGTAGGAGAGGTTAAAATGGTTGCTCAGTGGGATGCGCACTAACATCCTCTATTCCAATTACTGTAGAACTTAACTTCCGAATGGGAAAGCGATCATTGCGACGATATTTCTAAGGTTATTTAATGCACATAAGAAGATTGTAATGCAATATATAAAGTTAGATAACGTTTCATTAAACTCTAAAGGAGAAAGTCCAGATTAATTTTTCTTCAAGCAGTTTTCCCCACTTATAGGATAGGTGAAAAAGTACCAAAATTAAGTAAAATAAAATAAAGGGCAAATAAAGTAAAATAGTGTCTATCTAGTCATATTAGCATACGTCGAAGAGGGAATAATTTAGTTTAGTAACTGATTTCTTCATTTTGTTTTGGGATAGTTAAAGCTAAACGAAGTAAATATCGATTTTAAATATGCAAATATATCCACATAGAAAATATTTGAATGATTAAAATAACTGAATCGATAGAAAAAAGTCTCTTTCTATTTGACTGAAACTTATCAAGAACAGGCATTTACATGATTTGAAATTCATGAAAAAATCAAATTAGTGAAAAACATTTGTGCATTTAATTAAAAAAAATAAAAACAGAGAGAAGAAAACCAGTCTTGAGACTTCAAAGTTCACCATTGTATTACAATCTATTCATTCGACAGGAGGAAAAAGTCAAAAACTAAAACAGATGCCAAAACCGAAGTCAAACCAAAACCAGCTGAAATGAAAACGAATTCAGGTATATACATTTATAAATTCACACACGCAGACACACACAAACGAACACATACATACACACACATGCACACACACACACACACACACACAAACGAACACATACATACACACACACACACACACACACACACACACACACACACATATATATATATATATATATATATATATATATATATATATATGGACAAGTTCTGTCTACATTCATTTTTAATAAGAATGGTTGACAGAAGTTCTTCATATCATTTAACCAACATGTTTGATAAAATTATTGGATATGAATATTTCTCTTATGTAACTGTTACTTAAAAATATACAACATATTTTTTAATTATCTTTCTGAACTTATTTTCGAATATGTTCACCCAAGAATTGTGATTTTAAATAAATTCAAATTTTAAAAGTATATATAAAATGTGCATGATAGAACGTTTTTTGCTTTTTGAACGCGATAAGAAAGTTCACTATATATATATATATATATATATATATATATATATATATATATATATATATATATATATATATATATAACGTATGTATGTATATATTAATTTCAATAATAGTAGTCGTACTAGTTGTAATAATAGCTGTACTAGTTTACAATAACAGCAGTATTTCTTGCCATTTTAGAAATGAAAGAAAAGATCCATTTGATAAAAGATGTTTAATCAATCTTATAATATATAATGTTAGTTTGCCAAAAAATATTAATACTGAAGAAATGTAAAGGAGCAAAATTAAAACACCCAAAGAAATATGTTATAATCGTAAAATGTTTTCAAAGCGAAAAATTATATGCTAACAATACTACTGTTTCTCAATAAATGGATGAATAAATCTATATTTAAAATTATTTAAGGAATAATAATAATAATAATAATAATAATAATAATAATTATGGGAACATCAACAATCCCTGTTGTATTTGGAGCCCTAGGACTGGTTGGAAATGATTGCAGTAAACTAATTGAAGAGATTCCTGGAAGTCCATGCCTCAAGGAGATACAAAAAATTGTTCTGACAAGTACAGCCCACACTTTACAAAGGGCTTTATCTATGTAATTTTTTTTTTTTTTTTTTGTCAGTGGAAAGTGTCATGACGTCATTTCTAATCTTAGGTCCCTGGGCGGGACACGGAAAGAAATGTGTAAACGCCAGAAATCAAAGAAAATAAAAATAATAATAATACTAATAATAATAAGAAGAATTAAATTAATTAAATGAGTAAATACTATTAAAATTAAATACTATTTAAATCATAAATTAACAAAATTATTAATTATAAATTAATAAAATTAATAATTATAGAAATGAAGAAAAATATCAAAAAATAAAAGTAAAATAAAAAAAAACAGAAAAACAATATAAATAAATAGCAACCCAAAATATACTTGAATAAGACTATAATCAGGAATGTTGAATATTGTGATAATTTAAGTGTGTTGAATATAAAAGAAGACAATGAATAATTAGAAAATTATTATACTTATAGTATGTTTTGGATGGAGACTGGGTAGTTTGTATGTGTGTTTAAATTGGTTCTAGTGAAGTTGTGGTTGGATAGGTGTAAAGTAAGCCGTCTGAGTAGGTATGGAGTAGTGTAACCGATGTAATTATTTATATGTTCGGTTGGCTCGGGAACACAGTTCCTTAAGGGGCATTTGAACTCGTAAATAATGTTTTTTCTTTAAAGTTTTGATTTTGCAAATATGTGGTTATTTTTAGGATGAGGTTAGTAGAGAATACAGGGATAATAACCTAATCCACATGTAAAAAATATCAATAAAAATAATGGAAGCCTTAATAATATAAAGGAAAAAGGCAACACTATTAATATTACTACGAATACGGCCAAAATGTGCTATAATTCTAGATACATACAAATAACCCATCCAATTCAATGTGTGTATATGTGTGTATGTATGTGTGTGTGTGTGTTACAAACGTTCAAGTACAATGTAAATATACTTAGTGCCAGATGCTTTATAATGGTTGCTGAAAAGTGAGCTTCTCACTAGTCCCTCCTATGCATGATTTCTTTTTAGGATCGACCTTGTAAATCGGCATTAAGAATACTTCTGACATCAGAGTACTGAATTTGTCGCCAGCTGGGTGAAAAGAAATACTATATTACTTTTGTTAGAAAACCATTTTAACTTCCTAAAAACACCATTGAAGTTAAGAAAATTAAAGAAAAATTGAAGTTTTCCTTTTTTTCCTCACACCTTCTGAGGAGTATAGTAGTTATTGGCACAGAAAGTTGAATTGGTAAGTTGTGTTCCAATTCAAGAATATCCTGTTGCGTTCAAATTCGTAAAAATACACATAAAATTGGCTTGGTTGAACTCTGCCTTTCAGTTTAAATGAATGAAAACAACGGAAAAAACTCTACAGCTGTCTTTTCCAACGTGCTACAGCGATTGGCATATACAAAGAAAGGAATTATTAATGCTTGCGTCCTGAATAGATATGGCTTTCCAATTAAAGAATTAACACAATGAATTCTGAAAGATTTTAGAAGTGTGAAAAAAAAAATCTAACTTAATTTTGGTTTTCTTTTTATCTTCTTAAAGAATAAATATAATACAAACAAGTTCAAAGTTTAAATTTTTGCCTGCAATACTTAAAGTACATTTATGTTTTATGTTCATGTCTAATAATTGGAAATTATATTTTGTAACGTAAATTTAAATTGAAAGTGTTTCTTTTTCTTTTAATGCAGTAAAAGACGTGGAATATAGGAACGTAAATAATGCAGAAAATGATGAGAATTTATATGATACTGCGTCGATTGATACCGCGGAGGGCGTTATCACAAACATACATTGCGCCGAAGAAAACCTGTATGAAAATGAATTTGAAATTGGTCGAGGCACCAACCGCAGTAAAGTGAGGATGCAAATGCGCAGAGACGTGTGATAAAACGCAGGTATTGAAGGCGTCTCTGCAGAGATCGGTAAATATGCAGGTCTTCATATGCATACATGAGTCCATAATTACTAGCAAAGTGATAGTCCAATATCACTTTGTAATTAAAATTCTCTTTTAATGAAGATATCAGAATCTATTTTCTCTTATTTAAAAATGTAATAGTGCATTTTAAAAATGATTAAAATGTAAAACAAAAAATGAAAACCTCACTTTTTGCTGACTTTTCATATTGTCTCTTTAATAGTTTTTAGCTTATATTCCCGTCGGATACTTGATCACTCATTGACTTCATTGTTTTAGATGATAGGAATATTTGTAAGGTCCACCAGTAGCATCATGAATTTGATCAGTATCATTTCAACTTTGACTTTCTACCATTTGTTAACAAGTAAAATGCATTTTCCGTTTTCGCTGTTGCGGAAAATTTATAAACTAATACTTTTTAAATTAATTTTCCGTACTGCAAGTAATCATATTTATGTAAAGGAAAGTTTAGGATTCATGGCGTCTTTATGAGCAACAGTATCAAACTGATCCCTGCTGTATAAAGTTTCAGTGCTCTTCAAAACAAATAGGATGAAAAAAGTCATGCCTTAAAAATGAAATTCAGTTCCTTGATAAATGGGCAGACTTCTTCATTGAACAAGTGTTTGACAAAATGTTACCTGGAAGCAAAATGAAATTTTATCATAGTACATCTTTAAAAGCTGGAGATAAGATTTTCTTTAGGATTTACAAATCAGGGAAAGGAAGTTTAGAAGATGGTGAAATAGTCAATCGCATTGGCAGAATGTTTTACAAGATTCAAGGTCGAAATTGGTCACATAAAATATATTTAAAGAAATTACAACAATATATGACAATGAAATGAACACCCAATAAGAAATTTACTGATGGAAGTGCTGTACGATACTTTTGAGTTGCATATACAATACTTATAAATACTCAAACGCGCCGTTTTAATAAAAGAAATCCACAGGAAATGTTGAAATTGAACGTCAAAAGAAGAAAATGCTATTTCAAAAGAATATGTATCTTAAAAAGTGGATGTTATGCAGAAAGACCGTCTAACATTTGCTACACTATTATTGAAACATATACTCATTCATCCGCTATGAGTAAAACGTTTGCTCATGGAACAGGGGCAAAAAGTGGATCGCTAAGGCGTTGTTTTTTGTATTTTTCTAATATAAAACTAACATACATAGCAACACAACAAAGTAGAGCAACCAAATATAGTAAAAAGAACGAATCCACATAAAGAAATTAAGTAAAATACGGTCGAAAGATGTCACTGCAAAATTAAAATGATACTTTTAAGCAATGGAACGTTAGATGACTGGAATATATTTTATGAAAATGTACTAAGAATATATGTAATTATTTGGAACATACTGGCAAATAAATTTCATCCCTTATGACCCTTTGATTCTTATTGTAAATCTCTGGCAGCCTCACACTCATTGTCTATTTCACTATATGTTCCCGAATTAAGATATTTGCTTTATTTTAAATAATCTTAATATTTAGAATGACACAGGACTAAAAATTGGAAGCAGTGGATGAGGGCGAAAAATTCACGAAAAATTCACCTTGTACCAATATTCCAAGTCGAGAGCAATTTTAAAATCAGCGTTCTTAATTTTGGATTCTTACTTTAACTTAGCCAATAGTACCATTCGGAAGTACTTGAACAAAAATAACAAAATATGAACTTAGAACAGTTTATCCACAACTTCAAGATCCATACTCAACATCGGATTCGAAAATTGGAAGAATATTAAATAAATTAAACAGACAGACCTTGTCAGTTCCTTTTAAACAAACATGTTTGGACGAATACTTTCTGCTTAAATATACCTTATTAAACGCACACGCACACATATATCTATATATAATATATTCTTTGTTTGAATTTTTACTTTCTGCATATAATTTTTAGGAAGTAGACAAGATTAAAGAAAATAGACAAGATTCTCTATTCAAACATTGATCGTAAAGAGACGAAGGGTCAGAAATTCAAATCTGATAATATTTCAGTGCGAATTTCTTAAATGAAGAGTCATTCTTGTTATTACAAGGATTATTCAAACTAGTATCTCGATCTTTCCAACCATGACGTCTATATTTCATTTGGCGTCTTGTACTACTTCCTCGCATCTCGTAAACACAATGAAATCTATTATACTGTCATTATATTTCCGTGACTATCTGAAATAGAGCAGTTCAACAATTATCTTAGCAAAGATTAGTTCTACATAAGAGAGTAAGCAGAAATTTCCTTTTAACAGCCGATAAAAGTAATAAAAAGGATACTCGCACAAATCGGAATAAAGTTAATAGTGTTGCTTTTTAACTTCTGCACGGTGGACAAATTAAAACGTCTACATAAACATTTCAGATTAAAAAGACTTACTGGCCTTTTCTATAGATCAATTCTGGCTGTAAACAAGTTCGTTTCAACTCACATATTTCAATTTTCAAAATCCTAATCAACTCTCTAATTCCAAGCTTTCCCATGAACTTTGCATTCCTTACTCGGTTATAGTCATATTTTCAAATTCTGACTTTAAATTGAGTCAATACAATCAAAATAACTCAATATCCAATATGAAGAACACATGTATCACTTGGTAGATAACCAAGAACTTATCACTTTTTCCTTCAGAGTTTACTTCCTAAATAACGATATTTTAATATTCATTTGCCCCCTCAATTTTCTGCCTCATTTGCAGGAGCAAATACAATGGAATAATTTAAAGACAAAGTTTATGTGAAAATAAATGGCTAGATTCTTCCCTCATTCTGAGGCTGACTATCCAAGAAAAACATTTATTTTCAGAATATTCTCAGAGACAAAAATGTTCACGAATTCTTTTCTTATATAGTTCAATATAGTTCAATATAGTTAGCCTGAAAGTAAAAATATATTGAACATTTCTGGTAGAAGAATCATCCACCGGAAGAATCATACGGTTCTAAATTTCTGCTAAGCTTTTACATGTATTTATCATTTGATAGTCTAAGTAATCCTTTACATTTATTTATCATTTGATATCCTAAATAATCATTTACTTGTATTTAGCATTTGATATCCTAAATCATAATTTACTAGTATTTAACATTTAATCTTCATTAACGATCTTCCCGATGTCGTCAGTTCCCAAGTAGCCATCTACGCAGACGACAATACTATTTACTCACGCCTCAATAGCAAATCCAGTATCGCTGAAAAAACTAACCTGGCCGTTGGTCTTGAAAAGGATCATCAATCTGTTGTTGAATGGAGCATGAAATGGCTGGTTAACAAAACGAAAACTACTCCCTTTTACCCACCTCAGAGACCCTTCCTGCTTCCCATTAGAATGTCTGATGCTAAACTCCACAAGAGCACCTCTCTGCGACTGCTTGGTCTCACACTGTCCGCTGACTTGAGATGCAACAATTACATTGAAACAATAGCTTCATCTACGCAAGGAAAGTTAGTTCTCTGTGTTGCGCCGGAATGTTTTTCTCATCTAAGTCTATCCTTCAAATCTATAAATCAACAATTTCCCCTTGCATGGAATACTGCTGCCATATATGGTCTGGAGCCCCCGCTGTTCCTCTTAAGCTCCTCGGCAAAATCTAGAGACGGATATGCAATGTTATTGGCCCTGATCTGGCATATCTTTTACAGTAGATCACAGATGTGCCGTCGTTTTCCTCTGTCTTTTCTACAAATACTTTCACAATAACAGCTCCGACGAGTTACTTTCGCTGGTTACCAAACTGCATGAATTTAAACGGGCATCTCAGTCCAACCCTTTCACTGTTGAGACGGTTAAATGTAACCGTCTCTACTACTCCAATATCTTCATGTATCACACTCCCCGTACGTGGAACTCCCTTCCAATTACTTGCTTCCCTGATAACTATAATGCCCAAACATTAAAATGCAATGACAATCGACATCTCCAGATGCATTGATTTATTCTCCGTGCTTCTGTTCATCCTTTCCTCTATCACGCTTCTTTACTCTTGCCCCCACTCTCTGTAACCCCTTGATGGCACTTCCGCCTTACTTGGAGCGAAATACTTAAAAAAATTAATATCTTAAATAATCATTTACTGGTATTTATAATGTGATATCTTAAATTATCATTTACTTGTATTTATCATTTGATATACTAAATAATCTAATGACAGAAGTTGATAGATATTGATTAGATTTTACAATCGAATTCTAATCTCGTTTTACAAATCAGATTGTCCACTAGGAAATTCATTGGAAAATACATCTGAAATAAACGACTTGATCTAAATAATAAAATATACGTTATCCATTTCTGATGAATGTCAGGTGGTGTGATAACTATATGAACTTGTTTATCTGCGTGATATGCAAATTCACTCATTTTATATATGAATAAATGATGTTAATTCTGTACTAAAGAAACTAAAATAAATGCGTTTGTATTAAAATATTCTATACAGTTTTGAACTACTATATATAGAAGTTGATATTCTGTAAATGTATGGTTGCAGTTCACAAAATTTCTACCTCATTGGAAAATAAACTAACCTGCTGTCTGGTGCCTTCTAAATTGAATACATATATATATATATATTTATTAAAGACATTTTTTATGTTTAACGTTGTTATTTATAGATACAAGTATTTAAGCAAATGCTCTGTTTATGATAAACAGTATTAAATAACATTTACCGGTCTGAATGTCCGAGAAATTTTCATAGAAAATATTCGTTCTTTGACAGGATTCGAACCTGCATCCTATACGGAACCGTCATTTACGCTGACATTCAGGCCGGTAAATGTTATTTAATACTGTTTATCATAAACAGAGCATTTGCTTAAATACTTGTATCTATAAATAACAACGTTAAACATAAAAAATGTCTTTAATAAATAAATTGTCGGACTTTGTCCATTTCTTAATATATGACGTCATTTGTTTACATTTGATACGCCAGAGCAGTTATGAATGTACGAGATTCATGGAAGATTGAAGTTTATAAGCAGTAAATTCGACCTTGTCTACCGAAAGGTTCTTTGTGGCCGAGACGGTTAAGGCACGTCAGCGTAAATGATGCAGGTTCGAATCCTGACAAAGAACGAATATTTTCTATGAAAATTTCTCGGACATTCAGGCCGGTAAATGTTATTTAATACTGTTTATCATAAACAGAGCATTTGCTTAAATACTTGTATCTATAAATAACAACATAAAAAATGTCTTTAATAAATAAATTGTCGGACCTTGTCCATTTCTTAATATATATATATATATATATATATATATAGGATCTGAACCAGTATCACTTGTTTGTTAATGCGGAAAATTCTATCGATAAAATATGATACCAATCATTAATCCACAATAGGCGGTATATGCCTAACATCAATTATTCAAATATGATACCGTAGATCGTGAGGTCAAATGTTCTCACAATTTTAGAAATAGCACCTGGAATTATTTCGAGGTTACGATGGAAATGAGTTAGTAACAATTTAATGTTAAAAAATTCAAAATATTTTGACCATTGCGATTTCGTAATAAAATATTTACAAAATACATGCATTTTTAGTACCAGATGATTATAATTTATGAAGGACATTTGAAACTTTCGTTTAGTGCAGACATATTTTATAGCGCTTTTAATTTGGCACGGTTTAACCGTTCGTAGATATTCAATGTTGGCCATGAAAAGGCGCATTTTCTTATACAAATGCTAAATAAAAACGCACATATTCAGTAAATGTTTCTTTTCATCTCAAGTTTAGTAATGGCCGGAAAACAGTTATGTCAATAATTTGTAAATGTTCCGAAATAGTATTCCATGATTTTTGGTGGGGAAATTAATCATTGTTCATTTAATGGTAAAAGTCAATTTATAGTATCAGTAGAATCATCGATGCGTATTGATAGTAAGGTTTTAGAGTTTTGTTTAAGTTAAATATCTGAAAGGTCAGTTTCTTTTCCTGGTGGAGAAATCGCCGCCTAAACGCATTTTAAAAATTATTTCAAAGAGCATTAGAAAGAAAAATATGTTGTTGAAATTGCGCCTAATTTTCTCATGTTATTCATTTTCAATTTTTTCCCTTCATTTTCCTTCATTTTCAACCTATTCCCCGTAAATGGGATTGGTTATTAGAAAAAGAAAAAAAAGAACTTATTTTTGAGAATATTCCGATATACGATGACAGCCTTGGCGGTTGAAAAATGAGATTTTGGATCAATGTTCAAGTAATCCATCCTATTGGTAGCTTTGATCTTCTCATCAGAAGGCTAGTCTGAATTTCTACATGTCTATTATTTAAGAAGCAAGCTGCTAGAAACTAAACTAGATTCTGAAATTGAGTTTATTAGGAAGGTTCTGAGCTAGAATAGTTACCCTTTCGATATTGTAGAGATTAGCATTAGACAAAAATAGGACAATTTTGCTAAGCAAATTTCATTTGATGCAAGATGCTACTTTTCCGTCAATCCACGTACTGGCCTATGTTTAAATCGATTGAGAAAGTTTTCTACCTATGCATGTTCTGTAATTTTCAAATTTAGATGTTAGAGTGATGTTCTGTAATTTTCAAATTTAGATGTCAGAAGCTTGTTGGAAGCACGGACAAACCAACACGTATCAGCCAATATTCGCAAGGGAAAAGTGTACAATTTATTTAGCTGTTTAATATATCGGCTTCAGTGACAGTGGATTCATTAAAAACCAGCAGTCTCCACGGTTTTGTGCTCTCAATGCTGGTAGGGCTAATAATAATCATTACTTGAATTTTTAGGAGTCAGTCATACCAATCATCTCTCTGTAAGCCGAAGTGTTTGGTTGGCTAATTTGTTAATTTTATTTTTTCTTTGGCATATGACATTAGTGTTTATGCGCCCAGTGATCATTCTGAACGGCCTGCTTTGTTTCGGCAGATCGAAACGTTTTTGACGACATCTCGTCGGGTAGTTTTAGCAGAGGATTGGAATGCAGTCCTTGACCTCGACATAGATCGTATAAGGATCAAATTTCGATGTCAATAAGTACCGCAATGAACAACCACGGGAGGTAGTATGGACTTGGACTAATAGGAGCGGCTTGGCTGGAGAGGTGTGTTCTAGCTACCTCGACCGAGTCTTGGTCAGAAGAGTTGATGTAGGGCTCTTAAGGTATCCAAGTTTCCATTACATAGTGTATTTGGTTCATAGTCTCGTCCGGGCCCGTGTAAACTTAGATAAGCCTATTTTTAGGATGGCAGGTTACTGGAAATTGAACACATCAATGTTTGCTGAGCAAGATTTCAGAGACCAGCTGCAACTAATGACACAAAAGCAACTGACGGGGCTGTGATTGGAAATGCCTGGTGGAATGATTTAATATCTAAAATTCGAAAGTTTGCTGCTGATATTAGTCGTCGGCTCATGCTAGATAGATTAGCAGCGCAAACGGCTTGTGAGAAAAAAAACTAGATCGGGAGATTAAATTCCATCATAGTGGGGAAGTAGCTTTAGCTAGGGCGGAGTTGGCCTCCTTGCTCATCAAGAAGGACCGAGGTTTGGTAGTTAGGGCTAGGTTAAAAAGAATGTCCACTGAGGCGACGAATATGGCCGCTGAACTGCGTGCAGAGGAGTCTTGGAATGCATCTCGGCGACATATTTCGTGCGTCACATTTCCTGATAATCGGACCGTGATTACAAACGTGGGTATATGTCAGGCGTTTCGTGAGTACTTTCAGGAACTTTTCACCAGGACACCCGGTCTGCTCTGTTCGACGTCCGATTAGCCGACTTGCCTGTCTTGAAGCAGCTGCAGCAGCTAGGTGCGAGGGTCCCATTACAGAGTCAGAAATCTGGGAAGCGGTGAAGCAGATTGGCCTGGATAAATCTCCGGGATTAGATGGTCTTTCCTACGAATTGTACTTGAGGCAGTCGCCCGTTTTTGTTTCTTTGCTGGAACTGATTTACAACAATTGGATGAAGCAGGGGTCTACACCTCAACGCTTTGCCAGGGGTGTGATCAAGTTGCTACGCAATAACAAGAACAGTGGGGATGGGTTAGGTAACTTTCTCCCTTTAACCACGTTAAATACAGAGTTACAGATTTTGGCAAATATCTTAGCCAACTGTTTGCAGGTTGTCCTCTCTAGTCTGATTGGCTGCAAGCAGATTTGTGCTGTGAAGGGCAGGACTATGCAGTACAACCTTCATATGGTCTGCTTGATCATCGAGCAAGTCGGCAATGAAGCCGCACTTATCAATTTAGATCAGTCCAAGGACTCCGATATGGTTGACCATCGATTAATGGAGGCTGTCGATTCAGCGGCCGATTTTGGCCGTACTTTCGCACCTGGAATCCGAATTCGCTGGTGGAAGTGAATGGGGTACGATCAGAGCCTTTCGTATTGTCTCGCTCAACTCATAAAGGTTGTCCGCTTTCGCCTGTTTTACGTTCTAACCTTCGCAAGTTGAAGGCGAATCCGACCCTGTGCGGAATTTCCCTACCTGGTGCTACGACCTCGGCCATGTATTATACCTATTCTGACGAAGTTTCGGTTCTTGTGTCGAGCAGGAAGATTGAGATTGAGGAAGAAATCAGTGGGTACGAGATAGTTACCTAGGTCATGATCAACCGGGATAAGTCTAATGGTTTGCAGTTGAATGTGTGGAATGTAGTCTCTCTCCCCGGACATTTCCGCTGAACTTCTGGTTCAGTACCATATCCAGTTGGAAATGAATTGGTCGTAGGTACAAGGCCGAGGTCGCAGTTAATCTGTGGTCTCGGAGGAATCTTTCCTTAAAGCGGAGGGGAAAATTTTGTCTTTCGCACATCTTGTCGATTCTCCTTTTCCGAATCTCCGTGCTTCCACTTACGTATACCACACTAATATCATTAGTAAGGCTCTTCTTATGGGAAGGCAAAGACGCTAGGCTATCATGGGAGATCTGTTGCCACCACCCATCTGAAGGTGGTCTGGGTAAATCTAGCATTGAAATTCGTCAATATAGGCTTCGTATTGCGTTCCTAGATTGAATGGGTCGCGATTCGAATGAGGAGGGCGTCCTCTAGATGGAAGCAATCCGTAAGAACTTGCATTCCCTGAGAAATGTGTACTCGTGCGAGAAGTTTACCCCGTGCCGAGTGCTCTTTCTATCCTATATGTCGCCGTGCTGAGAAACGACTCTCACGGACGTCGAATGGCCTCTCAAACGTCCAGGAGTTGTCTCGTAGAGCATTGTATTAAGTGTTGGGGGGTTTGTGATGAGCTGATTGACGAGCTCGGTCTTACGGTTCGTGTGGCCCTCGACGGTATTAGAGAAATCTCCAAACTGCGTTCGCCGTAATGAAAATGTCGAGACCTCCGGTCACGCCTTCTTGCATTGAAGGGTCGTAGCACCGTTGTGCAAGTTTATTGGAGGCCTCATGGTTCGCATGCTGCGTGCAAAGTTCTTTGTCCTTGAGGACAGTTCTGTTTGTAGCAAAGTGGTACCGCCGATGACGAAGATCGAAAACTATGTGTTCTTGTGTTTGCTAGGTGTTATAAGAGTCGTGATTTGGACGACGCGTCAGAAGGGATTCTATGGAGTCAAGAAGTTCACTTCTTCCCAACTGTACTTTAAGCTTAAAGTCAAGATGAGGATGGAAAAGCGGCGGTTCGCTTCATCAGAATTTGGCAAAAGGTGGGTGAATCTTGCGCGTTTGAGTCGAGTGAAATGGACTGATTTAGAGTGTAAATTTAATGCCTATTAAACATCAGGATATTGTTCTTCCTGTGTGAAGCATAGGCTAACCCCGCCCAGATTTAGGTTAGTTTAGGTTTTCGTTTTTGTCCTTATTTTTCTCTTTTAACTGGAAGATATTTGCTCATTGGCCCCCTTTATTTATGTCCCTATTCTTTGGTTTAATTCTCCATCCCTTCCCCTGTTAGGTGGTCAGTAACGTCAGTTCTCTGGTAGGTGCGGGACGCCTTTTGTCCCGAGTGTGGTTTTCATATTTGCTGTTGTGTCTGAATGAGTGCATGTTTTAGTGAGTGATTGGATGAATGAATGTTTTATATTATTAAAGTCCCGCATTGTTTTCGTCCAGTTAACTGGTATTTCTTCCACATATGGGGACTGTGGGCATTTTTATTACTACTATCATTTTGTTGGAAATAATTTTGTACATCTTTGTAAATAATCATTAGTGCAAAATTTTAAATTTGTTGCTTTATTACCCTTCCCCCACAGAAAATAATTTGTCCATATGGGGTCTAGTTAGGACTTTCATAGAGACAATGAGGTATTATGTTGGATGTAATAAGAAAGGTAAGTAAGAATGTGTTGTTTTAGTATAAGGAATGCTGTTGTCTGGGTCAGTGTGTGTGGCTAGCTAATTTTAAAGTTAAGATAAAAGAAGACCGTCACTTTTCCCCATTCACCCTTTTGGCCTTGTGCCACATTTTCTATAATTTATACAAATAAATATGGTATTGTTCGAAGGCAGACCGCTAACAGCCGGTGATTATTACCAGAAGTGTTTACTGCTACTCGTTGAACTGTTTTTCATTTACGACACTTCGTTACGTTAAGTTTATTTAATTTACATTTTCTTACATTCTTTTTTTTTACTGTTTTTGCCATTTTTTTTTCATTTTTTACCTTCACATCATTTATTTTTACTTTTGTCTGACGTCGACCGAGGAGGTGTGTGAGGAGTTTCGGCCGCAATTCGAGAGCCGCTTTACCAAAGAGCATGGTGTTAAGAGGTTCGTAGCTATTTGGATGACTTTCCTCGGTTTTCGCCGACTAAAGCAGCTAGATGCAAGGGAGAGGTTACGATGGGCGAGGTCTATTGAAGAAGTTCGGCAGGGGCAAGTCGCCTGGTTTGGATGGTTTACCGTATGAATTGTACTTCAGGCTGTCGCATATTTTTATCCCGATTTTGAATGTCATTCCGCAACTTGTTCCGCAACTGGTTCCGTCAGGGATCCTGCCTCGACCAGATATCCAGCGGTATGATCACGCTGTTGAAAAAGGACAAGGACGCGGGGTGGGATTTAGATGACTATAGGCCCATAACTAAACACAGAGTTAAAGATTTTGGCTAAGATCCTGACGGAGCGTTTGCAGTCAGTTGCCTCTTGGGACCTGAGCAGACAACAATTCAGAGCAACCTGCATCTGATTCGCACAATCCTAGAGGGTGTAAAGACGACGAATGAGGCTGCGCTGATCAATTCAGATCAGTCCAAGGCATTTGATAGGGTCGACTATCGCTGTCTGGTTGTTGTTTTGCAGGCTGCTGGATTCACAACATCTGACGCTTTCACGCTAACTCGGTCGGTTCGTCAGGGTTGTCCACTGTAGCTTCTACTTTACGCTTTAGCGTTGGAGCCTCTCCTTCGCTGGCTAAGGGACAGGGCTTGGAGTCCGGCCTTACGTGGAATCGCTGTCCCTGGTGGGGATCGAACCTGGGTATCCGCGAACTTCGATGACATATCTACTTTAGTGTCGTCCCGCAGCGATATCGAGGTGGTACTTAGGAGACTTCCACGGTATGAAAAGATAACCGGGACCAAGATTAACTAAGACAAGTCTTCCGGCTTGCGGTTAGGTGCTTTGAAGGGTGTTGATCTTCCGGCGTCCTTTAGTTTGACGGATGGTCCTGTCCGCAGTTTTGGCGCGTGGTTTGAACCCGACCTCCAGCTTCAATTGCTTCATTGACGACAGATAGTGATAATTCTGCTGGCTTTTTTCTTTTTCTCCTCAACGCAAATCTGCTCATGGCAAATACAATGTAAAGAAATATAAATAAACCAGTAAATAAACAAAAATACAAAAAACAAAAAAAAGAAAAACGCCTGTCCACCGCAACCTTTCTTTCTTTAATATTCGTGGTATTAATTCCAACCTCAGCAGCATAGAATCTTTTCTCTTGGAACGGTCGCCAGATATCTTTGCACTCTGAAACCAATTCAAATTCTTCAATTGCTACAAATTAATTTTTTTGTTTTTCTCCTTTGCCGAAAAGATTTCTGGATTCACCTGCATGACCTTAGTGTTTATATCCGGGATAATCTTCCGATGGCAAGGGAATTTTCTCTGGAGTCCCAGACAAATTTTTCATGTGTTTTTGTCTTTCATTATGACACTCTAGATATCTCTTTTTACTTCATCCTCCCCACTTCACAGGACTAAAGTATATTATACATAAATAATCTCTGACAGTATAAAAAGGTACTCACTTTCCATTCATCTGCGAGCATCTTTGCCTTCGGAGATTTTAATGCACACCACAGCAAATGGCTTAAACAGTCTAATGATATTGATGTTGCCGCTATTTAGACATTAAATTTTTGTACTATTCAATAATTTACTTAAATCGTAGATTTCCTTATTAGTTTCCCTAGCAAAACCCAGCAACTGGTTTCTCTATTTGATTTATTTCTTAGTTCCTCTCCTCACTCTTAATATCACTCTGTAGTACTCTTCTTCGTGACACCTCTTAGACTGACATCTTTAACATTCAAATTGAGAATTTCGCCGCCGAGGTTTCCTCTTGGGTCAAAGACAGTATGGATGCTTTCATTCCTTCTCTGAAACTCCAGGTGAAGCCTCGATCTTCTCCATGATTCACAGTAGCATGCTCTACCGCTTTAGCCTACAGGAACCACTATATTCGGCTATAGCAGCGTGTCACCAGGCGTCACAACAGACGCCTATTTGTTGATATTCGTAATAAATGTAAGTCCTCGAAGTAGTTAAGTGTGTGATTGTTGAGACAATGAGACACCGTATTGCAACAACTTTGGCTTTTGTCATTACTGGCGACTCTGTAATAGTATATTAAATAAGTAATTCCCTGTAATAGTCATTAAGAAATGTGCTCCTAAACTGACTCCCGTTCTTTCTAAACTGTATAATAAATGCATCGCTGCATCTTGCTTCGCTGACTGCTGGAATTCCTTATCAGTTGTTCCAGTTTTTATGTACTCGGGTGAACAATCCAATGCTTGCAAATATCGGCCTATTAGCCTTCTACCTCTTTTGGGAAACTGAAATAAAAAAAAAAAATAAGTGACGTTAAACGGAATAATGAAAGCCTATCAATGGTGTTGCCATATTGTGCAAACCAGCTGGGAAATTTTTTTATCAAAATCAATTGAAAGAAAACCAGGAAATCCTAAATTTCAATACCATGTTATTAGCATGATTCAGAGTGTATGTTTATCCAACATCATGATGAACCATTAAGTAGAATCACAGAAACTACGTCTTATCAAACTTATTTGCAGAAATAGATTTTAAACTGAAAAAGAATGTGTTGATGGCAGAGAACATCTGTTTAACTAAGCTTTTGATCGAATCGATTGTCCGGCTAAGTCTTGGTATCTATTTACTAACCATACAACAAAGAATAAAGTAGAAAGGCTGGACATGACAAATATCTGTCAGCTCGGATTCGCCAACAGGTATCTGACTAACGCAGTCACTGAAACGGTAAACCAGTTTATATTTTGGGGTTCAGGGAAAATTGATTTCCGGGTCAGCATCAACACAAATATTCAATGCAATTTTAGAAAATCACAATATGTGTCATACTGTTTAGTTGCATAGGGCTTACTAAGATAAATGATTAGCTCGAAGTGTCGACGCAATTAATAATATTAACTTACTATGAGCAGCTTTCATTTAAATATTTCAGCTTAGTTTTTTTTTTTTACAAAATCTGTTTAAGTTAAGACAATCCGAAATTTTTGTCTGAACGTGACAAAGCCTTATGTCATTACTCTTTCAGAAGGGAATTCTTATTTTTAAGTTTTTTTCCAACGTTTTGGCGTTGAATTCTCCAGTCATTTGGAAAGTATTCAGTGAATTTTGAACGGAAAATGTCTTGCCTTGCAATATATTCTCTTCATGCGATTCGTCTCATTTCCTGTGGATTTCTCAAGTGGAATTATTTCAAGCTTCTGGAATCGTTCCACTTCCTTTTGCTCTTGCTCTTACTGAGGATTGAACTCACCACCAACCTGACCGAGATAAACTTGAGCAGTAAAAAAAAAATGTTTATATCAATTAGCTTGTAGGATTTGAGTAGGAAAAAAGGTCATATCATCGAAAACTTTGGAATTAATTTTGGAAATTAATAATCAGCAAACTTCTTCAAAAAATAAACTATTACGAATAGTAAGTGAAATCCCCATTATTTTTATGTCAGTTGAAAAATTACGAAAGATCAAGTTAAAATCTGTCAAGTGAATATTTAAATGGCAATGTTTATCAACCAGGGATGTGCAGGAATCAGAACTTGCAACAGCAGCGATGGTGTTGTTGATAAGCTAACATCATCTTCAATGTTAGATACGAAAACATTCTTGAGGCATAACATTTTCTCTATTTCTCTTGATTTAAAATACTTTATTTTCAAGTTATGAAGTCAAATAGCAAATATTCTTGAAAATCCGCGATGACTATACTTTTTAATGGAAAGTAATATAAGAACAGCTTGGTATTGCAAGTGTTACCAATGGGATACTCGGGGTACTGGATACATGAAGGGTTCTCGAGGTTATCAGGGGAAAAGGCTCAACGTTTCGGGACCTACCATTCAATGAATGTCAATGTCCAAGCCTCCCCCGGACATTGATATAAGGTTCCACAACGTGGTTCAGCTGGCTTACTGCTTTTCGACTACTATGCATCATTTACTTGATAACTAGCATATTTTTTGCCAGATCTAATGGCTCGCTTTCGCAGTTGCTGCTTGGATATCCTTGTCAGTTGAACTATTCTTCTCTGCAAGATTCAAATGATTCCCAGCTCTCACCCCAAGCGTACACCTATGTATGCTCTGCAGCAAATCTTAGCAGGGAACTTTTTAATACTCCACACCCCATCTTCGCATTCCTCATTTGTTTTTTTATACAGCCGTTCTTTCCAAATTTGAGCGGTATCAATGTTGTCCTCATATAGAACTGTAAGTCCGTCAGGATGAATAAACTTCCTCTCAGGTCACCAGGTTACCAGATCTCTGGCTGGTATTGGAAATAATTTCTTGTTAGCCACACATATTTGTTGTTATCTCCCATTATCTACTCCAGATTTCTTCATTCTCAACTGGAGTTTTATCTTTTTTAAAAGAGTCTATCAAGCTTTAGACAAGAATGGTGATGGTCGGGTTGTTGCTTTAGGTGTCTGGAAGGCATTTAGCAGGGTTTGCTATACTGAATGACCACTCTTCTAGACTTTTTCGAATATTGTTGCCTAGGGCTCTATGCTTGAACCTATGTTGTTCCTAATTTTTGCAAATGACCTTCTTGTTGCCATCAGTTCTTAACTCGGTATCTATGCTGTTGACCCAAATATTTACTCCTGTAATAAAAGTAAGTCTGATCAGTTCGATAAGGTCAGATTTGCACCTGATAAAAAAAGACCCACAAAATGTTGTTAACTGGGGTAATGAATGGCTTGTTAATTTTAACACCTCAAAAACGAAACTGCACTCTTTTAATCGCCTGAGAGAACTATTTTTATCTTCCACCCGCGTGGCTGATTCTAGCTAGCAGGAGAGTGATTCATTGCTGACATGAAGTGAAAAGATTATATTGAATCAATTGCTAGATCTGCAGCTTGGAAAGTTGGTTAAGTGTGTCGTGCTAGACAAGTGTTTCTCGCCATAATCTTATATATTTATATGTCTACCGTTAGCTCTTGATTTGAATGTTACTGTCACATCTGGTCTGGTGTTCCTGTTATATATTTAAAGATCCCTGATATATTCTAGAGAAGAATCTGCAATTTTATCGGTCCTGACCTGGTGTCTCGGCTTCGGTTATTTTTTAACCGCTCTAACTTATATAATCTATAAGTAATTTCATGCTAACTGTTCTGATTAACTTTCTTCTTTGGTACCTAGACTTTATGAATTTAAGCGCAGATTGGCGACAAGATCTCATAATTTTACTGTTGAAATGGCTCAATATATCCGTAAACACTATGCTAACAGTTTCTTCTATCGCGTTTCTCACTTCTGGAAAACAATTCTTGTTTCTTGCTGTATTTGAGGCCCAAAGACCAGGTTCAGGTACTTTACTGTCTGTATTACCGCGGAGATCATTTCTTTAAATAACTTGATTCCAATGAATGCAAGGCATCCCCGAAAATGCTAGCCTATGCAAACTCTGCAACCAACATCAATAGGGAAATGCTTAGCCTGCTACTCCTCGTTTTCAGATTCGTCCATCAACTATTTTTTTGCATGGTTCTTCTTTCTGAATTTGAGTAGCATAAATGAAACTTTGAGTGCGACATGGTAACAAAACAAATAAAAGTATTAGGGGTTGCGGGGGAATAGCTTTTGGTAGAAACATTGAAATTCCACTTAAAAGTTTCCAATGCTTTGATTGACCAAAACAGATAACTGAAGAAGATAGGAAATCAATAGAATACGCACTCTGTTCCAGGAAGACAGCCTTCTGCAAAATGTTCTTTGAGTTAGCTTTGATTTTGATTTTGTTCTAAAGTTTAGAGAATTTAATGTTTATATTTCTTCTATTTTTCACAATAATTGTTAGCAAGGTTGTATCAACAATATTTTTTTACAGTTCCTTCGTAGCTGATATAGATTCCTATTTAAAGTTAGAGTTTGAATCCTGATTTCTCAAGGAAAGCTGGCTAACCAGCTGGTTTATTCAGATAATCGGGGCAGCAAAACCATCTTCTATCATTGGGCTTATATATATATATATATATATATATATATATATATATATATATATTGTAAATCACATTTTGTATATGCGATTCTTATATTTCTTTGAAATAAATTATTCAATGTCAGTTTTGTTATAGTCCGCTACTACTAACTTACTAAATAATTAATGTGAATACATCACTCAAGCAAGGTAAAAGCTGATGAAATCTAAAATCGATTTTGAATATAACTATCGAGTTATTAGTATTTACATAATTATGAAACGTGAGAATATTTTATATTTTGTAAGAGGATGTCGTTACCGTGGTTTTATTTAAATCCCTTTTTTTCCGATGATTCATTACCAATTTTGTTAGTTTTACGCCCTTGCTTCTATATGAAACAGAAAATCTAGCGAAAACTTTCAAGGAGAACATACATTTACATGTTTTTTTGTTTGTTTTCATAAGTATTTCTTGTTAATCAGACATAATCAAATTATTGTCTTCGCCTTTGTGTTTTTACCGATATACTCTTCCATAGATTCCATATATTTTCCAAACGGCTATCGTTATTTCCATACACATGTTATCTGACCGTTTATGCTGTACTCATTAATAATTCGATGTTGCAAAAAAAAGCGTCAGAATAGTCTTTTCGTGCGTTGTGTTTCGATTGTTTAAAGATAAATTATGTTATTTTCGTGGTGTGTTGGGATAATGTCCTCTAACCAAGGTAAGGTCGATTAGCACTGAAAGAAGACAGCGAAAAGTGGCACATACAGTAGCGGCCATCATATAAGGAACGGAAACGACAAAGACATAAATATGTGTATCATTTAAAAAGTAATGCATGATTAGCAATTAAATAAAGATTAGGTTGTAATGCATAAATATTATACAAAGTTACAAAAATTTACATTACATTAACAATGTAAATTAAAAGTTTATGCAAATTAACATCGTTCCTTTTTTCCAGTAGCTTATTTCCTTTGTTCCATTTAATCTTTATTATAAAAAACTATTATGTAAATTTTTGTAACTTTGTATAATATTTAGGCATTACACACTAATCTTTATTCGGTAAAAATTTCATTGCTAATCATGCATTACTTTTTAATTAATACGCATATTTATGTCTTTGTTGTTTCTGGTCCTTATATTATGGCCGCTACTGTATATTTTGCTGGCAGAGCAACTCAACACAGTACAGACAAAAAGGCACCCGGGTAAGACTGATTCCCGTATTTGGTAAGTGACATCGGAGTGGGAACTCTCTCTCTCTCTCTCTCTCTCTCTCACACACACACACACACACACACACACACACACACACACACAAGGGACAAACCATGTTTCCTCGCCTCCACGACTGATACATGTTTTGAAATAATGGACTCTTCGTGGTATTTGCATTTTTACTTCAAGGGAAGAAGTGTTATACAGTAAACTGCATTATTCGCCCACATTTCCTTTGTCGGTTTTATTTATATCTCTAGGAGTAAATTCTCGAAGCTCTCGAAGCATCTCTCACAGAAGACATATTCCAAGAAACTCCAATATTGACGGTATTTTCTTTAGACTTCGACCGCACATAACGTTGCACAATTTTGCTTAAAGTAGAAACAAGGAAAGATTTTTATTCCCTTTGTTAAGTAAAGAATGAAGGAAAAACAATTATAATTTTATCATGTAATCAAGAATTACCATAAAACAAAAGAAGTTACAAAAATGCAGATTTTATATTGGATACTTCGTCATAGTCTAATTTTTATGAGAGAATATTTTTTATACGGATAGTTTTTCACTCTGTTGTTTTCTTTTTTAATCTAATAGGCAGCGGACTTGATAAATATTCTCCAACTGGCCATCTGCAAAAACCAACGTGAAAGAATGTCGTCCCACAAAACGTCGTTGATGCGCAGCTTTAATAAATGATTCAATTTCCTTTGTGTTCAATCCAAGTTTTGAAATGATTGTAAGCCAATGGTTTCTGCGTTATGCAAAAAAAAAAAAAATAATAATAATAAAGAATGGAAAGTGTATATTGCAAAAACAGAGAAAAAACTAAAAAGTAATTAATATAATGGAGAAAACCTTTGATTCCTTATTTTTATTCTTTATTGCCTCTCAGTATGACAGAAACATTTATTTTGATAATTCTTTACCAAGCTTAAGTTATTGTAATATAAGGCAAACGGTGCACACACCAAGTAATGATGACTGAACTTGCTACGCTTGTAATGATCCGCATGATCAACTTAGAAATTAATTCTCTATGGGGAAATAGTAAATCGTTTAACAAGCCAATATACAGCAAAATAAAAAAAAAAGACTGCATTGTAATTACCTTCAGAATTAATTAAATGGAACAAACCTTTTACTTACAATCCGATGGATTGTACTAATTTTATGTTTTTTTGTGGATTTACTCATTTTCGGACAGAGTGACAGAAAATGTCTCGAATTTGTTTGCTTGCATGTGAAAAGACCACTCAGCACTGTGTGAAATGTAGAGTTGTCGCAAGTAATCCCTGGGGTGTCATCGACTTTGGATTGTAGAAACATTTAAAGATCGATATCGCCTGAACACTTCACTCAATCAATATAGCTGATTAACATTTTGGCATCGTTGAACTGAACAGAATTTCACAAAATCATGTTACTCAGCCAAAAAGGATTTATTGCTTTTATGATCTCCTTTAAAACTCTATTGAAATCTTTGATTGGTTTTTACCCAAATTAAAATGCTAAGATATCAAATACTAAGTTTAAATAACTTCCCATGCGGTCTTGAGGAATTATAACAAAGTTAATTTGTTAGAACTATCAGAAATAATTTTTGAAAGTCACATAAATTATTACGGCATAAGAGATCAAATAGTTGGATTTTCTTTCATTAAACAGTTATTTATATGTCTTCATTGTTTCGTTATAAATTCACAAACGTTATTTTTTTTGCTTTATACATTTTTCGGTTATGTAATTGTTATACCAGAACATTACCTATTCTATTGTAATAGACTCTCCCACAGACAATAAGTAGTAGTAGCGGTCGCCAGTTGGGCTCAGTGGAGTTGAGTGAGTCAGTCGATGTCGGACATTGAAGTATCAACCACCCCAACTAGATTGCTGCGTCATTAACTATTATTTTCAAGTTCCTAACGTTTTGAACGTCGAGCCTAATTTAGGACGACTTAGTGAAATACAAGCCTCCACCGTGAAAACTACTCTACAACAGTAAGTAAGAAAACTTTATAAATCTGTGTGGATTTGTCTTTACAAGCGAGATTTGAAATCTGTTAAAAGGGTGGTCAGCCATAAAAATGCCCCCCAAAACAGATTCTGTCTCAAAAGAATAGATAATAATCGATTTCATATATACAGTTTAAACCAAAATCAAAATTTTATTATGGTATTAAAATATTCTATATATCTGTCTATATTTCTGAGATAAGGTATTGTAATTATGTACATTGTTCGGACTCTTGTCCTCATCTTTATTGTCACTCTCACGACGTTTCGATCATTGTACGCTCCGGCCTTTCTTCAGGTGATTGAAATTTCGCATTGAACCCTTTATTTCGTCTACCAAAGTAGATTGTTCTAGTTCTACGTGCCATGCCTCTTCCTGATGTGTCAGTTATCTCTCAAATTTTGCTCAGCACTGCCGTAGCAAGGTATTGAAATCACAACTCTTTGAATCCAACCATCGCTTTCATCTACTGGGCCATGTGACCTTGAGAAAATCAGTATATGAATTTTTAGGATTTATAAACTTAATATCTCACTGTTTTTACCAGAGCGCATATTGTAATTTTGTTGTTATTATTGCTTTTCTCTAGCATTCTTTATTACTGCTTCCCATGTTGTATTCATTTCTATGCTGGCCAGCTTAGGAGAATTTTGTGGCCTGACTCTTTAAGTTATCGTATTTCAGTGATGTTATCTATTATTTCAATCCCGTAGAACCTGAAGAAGTCCGGAGTGTACAATGTCTCTCGCTTCACCGATTCTGTGAGTAATGACCGGATATCAACAGCGAGGAGGATAGGGAAAAGACACATCTTACTAAGATCTACAAACAATAGGATGTTATGGAAGAGTTCTTAAGTCACACGACACACAAAAGATGGATAAACAATTGCTTACTTCTTTAGTATCTGTCTATATTTCTGAGATGAGGTATTATGTACATTATTTACATTATTCGGACGATATTCCTCATCTTTGTCGCCATATTTATTACAACGTTTCGGCCAATGTACGCTCCGGCTTTCTTCAGGTGGTTGGAATGTCGAATTGAACCCTTTATTTCTCTCACTGGGGTAGACTGTTCCCGTTCCACGGGCCATTTTTAATGGATGTCAGTTATCAGTTATCTCCTGTTAATTTCACTCTGAAAGTTCTCCACTGCCTTAACCGGGTATTGAACTCACACTCTTTGCGTCCTGTCACTGGATCTAACTAACGCCTTTATCCACTGTGTCAAGACGTTAGTTAGATCCAGTGGCAGGGCCCAAAGAGTGTGAGTTCAATACATGGTAAAGTATTATATATATAGTAGTCAGAACACCCCATATATAAATATGGCGATGGATCATAAGCATGAGTTCCCTTAAGGTCTGGGTCGAGCATACGTTCCAATAAGGGCTCAATTCAAGAGTGTGATAGGCGAACATTCAGTGATGATGTAATGTTACTAGTTTGGTTCGGATAAAGCTTCAGATAAGAATGGTGAAGATCTGGCTGTTGCTTCACATATGACGTAGGAATTTAACATGTTGAACTATTTCACAAGTAGAAAAATTATGTTATTCACGGATGAATCTTTTTATTTGATTCAATCTTATCAAATCGCAAAATGAAAGTTGTCGTGAAAGGTCACTCTTGTTTATACGTTTGTACATACGTTTTTCGTAATTTTCATCAGCATTTTCCCTGATGTCATTAGTTCACAAATCGATATCTATTCTTCTGACACAACTATTTACTCCTGTCTTAATGGTAAGTCTAATGGATCACAAAATGACTTAGAGTATCAACTGGGGCAAGAAATGGCGTGTTAATTGAAATGTCTCCTAAACGAAACTGCTCTCTTTTAATCGTGTTGAGGGATTCTCCCCTTTTTTACACAAATAGACTCACCCAGTATATACATATACTACTGCTACGTGAAGACCCGAGAGACGAGGGCAAAGGTAACAGACAGACAGACAGACAGACCGAACGAACGTAGCGAGCAAGAGTCACCGTGAGCGAGCACGTCAACTTGGCGACGAGAACTTCGAACTCACACGGAAGAAAAATAAAATTCTCTCTCGTCAACCACAACAACTTGGCGATTAGTATATCAAACTCACACGGGAAGAAGAAAAAGACAAACATCTCTCTTCTCACCACAACAGCTTGGGCGACAAGAATTTGCCTTTCTCGGAGACTCAAAAGAGAAAATTGCCGTTTTTGCCAGTATCCACAACAACTGGGTAACAAAGAGTTACGAGGACTAAAATACGGAAAATCAACTTTTTCGTAAGACTCTTATTATGGAGGATTTTAAAAGTATTTTAGTTGAACTTGTAAAATACCAAAATGAACAGCAAATACAACTTCAAGAAAGACAAATTGAACAGCAATTCCAATTCCAAGAAAGAATGGAAAAATATTACTACAAACGCAGAAGGAAAATCATGAAAGACAAATGCAAAATGAATAAAGACAAATACAAACTCCAGGAGCGAATTGTAAAAGTAGCGAGTAATACACAAAAACAAAATATTTAAAAAGAGGCGACCTTTTCCCAAGACGCAGTATGGAACACGACAGAAACATTAAAATACTCCCTAGAAGAGTATAAAAATTTCGGGGACTTTTTCAGACGTCATGAAGACATCTTCAACATCGATTGTCAAAACTGGACGGAAGCAAAGAAGCTACGACTATTACCCAGGAAATTAGGAACGGATGAATACACAAAATTTGTGGATTACATTTTACCAAAGAAGACAAATGATTTAACGTTTGATGAAGCAGTTAAATGCCTGACGGAGCTTTTCAGCCCGAAAACGTCAGTTTTTCACAAAAGGTGGAAATGTCTTAACCTCGTAAAGGATGAAAAAGAGGACTATTCTACGTTCGCCGCAATCGTGTGATAAACATTGCGATGACTTCTAGTTGGCAGAATTAACACCGGACAATTTCAAGTGTCTTATTTTTGTACAAGGGTTAGTCTCAGCAAAGGATAGCGAAATGCGCAAAAGAATGATTTCAAAACTGCAAAATGAACCTGGGTTAACACTACAAAAACTATCGGAAGACTGCCAAAAATGTCTGAGTATAAAGAAAGACTCGAAGGATATTGAGGAGTCAGGAGTATCAGATATACTAAGTTAAACAAAAGTTTACGTTTTTCACCCTCCCCGGAAAGAAAACAAAAATTCTATAATAATGAAAAAAGATTTTCACCCTCCCCGGAAAGAAAACAAAAATTTTATAATAATGAAAAAAAGTACAACGTTCAGAGCAAATAATGACGAAAATCAAAGCAAGTATAAGCCCCCCACCATCTGCATGTTATGTCGTTTTAAATATAAAATCTGTCTTGCATGTGGAAAAATGGGTCACAAGGCATCCCAATATAGGAGGAGAAAATCTACTAGTAGGATAAGAGCTACTAGAATGCATGACGAAGAAAATACCAACATAAGGAAATATGTGGAACTTGAAATCTTAAATAAAAAGATAAAATTACAACTATATTCAGGGTCAGATCTGACGATAATTAACCTACAAACATGGAGAAAGCTTAATAGACCAGCAATGTTACATACACAGAAAATTGCTGTTACAGGAAAGCGTATAAAATTCGAAGGAGAAAGAATCTTAAATGTAAAATTTCACGGGAAAACAAGAAAACTCAAAATATTCGTAATGAAGGATACAGAAATCTGGTGTGCACAGACTGGATGCAAAAGTTCGACGTACGGCATTTACCTATCAGCTCTTTTTGTAAAAAGATGTGCAAACCATCAGAAGCGACAAAGTTAAAGGAAGAATTACATAATCAATTTCCCGAGGTATTTTCGAGCGGGTTGGGACGATGCAACAAGTTTGCAGCCAGAATTAAATTAAAAGAAAACGTCCAACCAGTATTTAAAAAGCGGAACGTGCCGTTTGCTACCATAGAGAAAATCGACAGAGAGACTTGAACAAACTTGGATCCTTTCAAAAATTGAATTCAGTAAATGGGCGGCACCAGTAGTCTATGTAAAAAGAAAATCCGGAGAAATCCATGTCTGCGCAGATTTTTCGACTGGGCGAAATAAGGCTATAAAAGATCATGTTTACCCATTACCAAGCCCAGAGGAAATATTTACCAAGCTTAACGGCGGTATGATATTTTCCAAATTAGATCTAAGCGAGGCTTATTTACAGATTCCAGTAGTATTAATACGCACAAAGGACTGTACAAATTCAACAGATTACCATTTGCTGTAAAGGTAGCACCGGCAATTTTTCAACAAACGATGGATACAATGCTCACTGGACAGAACTTTGCCACCGTTTACTTGGATGACATTCTAATTGAAAGCGACAGTGTTGAAGATCACGCATCGCACATAAAGGAAGTTTTTAAAAGATACAAGATATTGTGTTTAAAGTAAAAGAAAAAAATGTGATTTTTTCCGAAATGAAATGAAATACTTAGGTCATATAATTAATGAAAGTGGTAGGAAACCAGACCTAGAGAGGGCATCTGCAATTAAAAATATGCCTGAGCCAAAAAAAGGTCGCAGAATTGCAAAGTTTCCTGGGTCTAGCAAACTATTACGGTGAATTAATTGAAAATATGCATACATTGAGGGTCCCCCTAAATGAGTTACTGAAAAAAGAGAACAAATGGAATTGGACAGAATTAAATAATACAAAAATTAACTTCGGAGCTAGCACTGACACATTTCGACCCCAAACTAGAAATTATTATTGCAAGCGACGCGAGCCCACACGGAGTAGGAGCTTGTATTCTACACAAGATGCAGGATGGCACAAAGAAGCCTATAGCGCACGCATCGAGATCATTATTACCAGCAGAGAGAAATTATTCACAAATTGAAAAGGAAGCGTTAGGCATAATATTCGCCAAAACTCGCTTTCACAGATATATTTATGGAAGAGAGTTTACTCTACAAACAGATCATAAACCCCTTCTTACTATTTTTGGATCGAAAACAGGATTACCAATATACAAAGCCAACAGACTTCTAAGATGGAGAACTATTTTATTGAACTACAACTTCAAACTTGAGTTCCTACCATCGAAGAAAATTGGGCATGTTGATGGCCTATCGCGATTGGTACCTACGAAAGGCGAACCTCTGGAAGACTCGGTAATAGCGGCGTTGCGAGCCGAAGATGAATCAGTAAAGTGTTACATAATACAGTAAAGGAATTACCTGTGACTTTGCTAAAGATAAGAAGAGAAGCGGAAAAGGATGAATTTATTCAAAATACCAAGAAAAAAAATAGAAGAAAAGGAAAGGAGCTTAGCGGACAGCTTTTCAATTTGTGACCTCATATTATTGTATAACGAGAGAGTGGTAATACTTGCCAAATATGGACAATGATATTACGCAAATGGTGGAAAGGTGTAAAGGCTGTGCGGCTGCAGCAAAAGCACCACCGATTATACAAAAACCATGGCCTAAGATGGATAGACCATGGTCCAGAATTCATGCGGACTACGCAGGACCCATAGACGGCTACAACTATCTAATAACGCTTTAGTAAGTGGCCAGAAGTCTTCAGATTTAAAAAAAACTCGACATCGGAAAATACTATAAATTGTTTGCATAAATTATTTGCGAGATTCGGCGTCGTGGACTGCTTAGTAACTGATAATGGCACACAATTCACCTCAAATGACTTCCAAGAATTCTGTGAGACTTACCAAGTAAAGCATATTAAGATAGCTCTGTATCACCCGCGGTCGAACGGGCAAGCTGAAAGATTTGTAGACACACTAAAGAGAGCTTTGAAAAAAGCAGAGGATGTACCGACAGAAAAAGCTATACAGCAGTTCCTCCAAGTATATAGAATAACACCCAACGGGAACACACCATCTGATATTTCACCAGCGGAAGTGATGTTTGCCCGAAAAATACGGTCTGTATTTGATAAGTTATTGCCTAACAAGAATAAAAATCGGCATGCACCTACAGTACTCAAGAGATTATTCAAACCTGGAGAACGAGTCTATTTTAGGATGTTCAGGAACAATATGACTTATTGGGAACCGGGTAAAATAATTAACAGACTAGGAAACGTGATGTACACAATACAAGGAGAAAAATTTACCCACAGAATACATATTGACCAAATACAAAAAAGACAGGTTGAAGAGCCAAGCTCGTCACCCGCTGAAAATGATGATTCGATGGAGGCGATCTTTGAAGCTTTTGAGATTCAAAGACCACGAGACAGAAATTAGGACTAGCAGGAAAAGAAAATTTACAGAGCCTCCGATTATCGATCAGAAAAGGAAAATATATTAACTCCCCCCATAAAATGGACCTAAGGAGGGGGTGTTGAGGGTTTCTCCCCTTTTTTACACAAATGGACTCACCCAGTATATACATATACTACTGCTTCTTGAAGACCCGAGAGACGAAAGCAACCGAGGGTGAAGTTAACACAGACAGAACGAAAGTAGCGAGCAAGAGTCACCGTGAGCGAGCACGTAGGCTCAGTAATAAGTCATACTTCAATACCAAAGACTGTATAGATATTTTGATACTAACCCGTATTCCTGGAACTACTAACCTGAATTACCAGTTTGTATTATTACGTGAATACATTATTTTTCCTATATTCATTCTTGGCGTTTGTTATTTATTATTAATCGTCTCAGCGAAACTTTCTTGCCTTCAATTAACATTGCTGATGCTAACTGCTAGGAGTATGACATATTGCGCCTTCTCGCATGTTGTCCGCATACATGAAGTACAAAGATTATATTGAAGCAAATTCTAGTTTTGATAGCAGGAGAGCTAATTCGTTGTGTCGAACTAGGTAATTTTCTTGCCAAAATCTATTTGACACGTTTATAAGTCTACCATTCATGAATTAACATCTAGTCTGGAAAACTTGAGATCATTGATAAAATCCAAAGAAAAAACTGAAATGTTATCGGTCCTGACCATGCATGTCGGCCTCAGTCAGTTTTCCACCACGGTAACATAACTTCCCTGTACAATTTCACTAGAAATATTTACTTCTAATGATATTTCCTCTTTGGTACATTGACTTTACCAATTTAAGCGCAGTACGAAATTGAAATTTCGAGCTGGAAATAGTTTCTACTCTCGCATTTTTTGTTTGCGAAACTCTCTTCCGTTTTCTTGCTTTCCGATCAGATTTAAACGCAACACCAGTCGTTATCATTTCTCTTCTTAATTTCTTTTTCTTTAATAAAGTCTTTCTTTTTCTCATATCTTTTCACGCTCACTAACCTTTTGTGTTTTAGTGGCTTTATTGTCTTGTTTGAGGTGAAATAATTACAAGAATTCTTGCTCGTAATATTAAGGGATATCATTAAGTAATATGTAGCTATATGACAAGGATTCGAAAAACCAGCACACCCAGATCTATACACACACACACAAAACATGAACATACAGGTATATACACAAACACACATATGAGAAGATCTGTTCGCAATGCGGAACAGAGACAATATTTTCTTTCCTTTTCATCAGTTGTTAGCAGAGATCTTCTTCAGTGGCCAGTGTAAGGAGCGGTAGTTTTATTGCAAATTTCTTCCACAGATAATTCATAATTCAATTAGAAATAGTTTCCAATGTTATGCTGACATACGCTATAGAAAGAAATAAGATGTCAATGTATATTGCGTCAACTACAGCTGTTTTAATATGAGAAAGTTTCAGAATTTATCTGCAAGCATCTCCAAAATATATAATAAACAAAGTGTTAAGTTTATGTATAGCACGAAGATTAATTTTGGAATTTTATAGAGTAAGATTTTTATTCTGAATAGCTGTAAATTTCTTCGCACCAACATTTGATTTGACCTCATCACACAAAGCCGAACTTATATCTCTCAAATTCATCAAACCTCTGACGTCAATCAAATCTTCCAGTGTCGTGATAGCTTCATTTGTTTAATTTACCGAGGGATTCTGTATCTCAAGGCGGTCAATTAAAATGCTGTCAACATTAATAAAGATCACGATCCTTTTATAGAGTGATCGTGTCTATACACTTTGTCTTTATTTATTCAGTTTGCCATTTAAAAGAGTGAACTTTAGAAATATTAAGATGAGTGAACTTTAGAAATATCAAGCAGACTGTGTAATTAATCCATTTTGATCATTCCGGGAAAAATTATCGTTTTGTTTACTTCTTTCTAATTTCAAAATATCATTTGTTTTCAATTCCAAAATGAAAGACCATTTGATATTTAATCTGACAGAGTTATTCGATATTCCAAATGATCATATGAAAGAAAGTGCAAACATGAACTGAATAATCAAAAGAAATGTTTAGTAATATTGAAAAGACAACCAGTGATCTGTAGCTGAAAACGCTCATATTATTCAGGATCGTGAAATCGGAAGAGAGAACAAACAAGGAAAAATATTCTTTTTATTGGAAATCACGGACATCAAACAAGGAGGAACATTTAACAGCGTAGATTGTACAGCCCCAAATCATTGCGTTCAAAAATTAAACATATTCTGCTTGTTTCATGTATGACATCTAAAAATTGGTGAAATGATTTGCAATGTTTCGTATGTTCCTTTCATTAAATCATATGAAGAAATAGCTACTGTTAAAACAAAATTTCTTATTGCAATCTTAAAAATTCATTGGATTTCGTGTAAAATCTGAACCCAGGTCATTAAAATTTATTGATCATTTTTGACTCTCCATTGAAACTTTAATGTTGACTTATTTATAAGTTAAAAATAATGTTTTTGATAATAATAACAATTATGAAAGTGTTTCTTATATGAAGGAAAAAATCACAAGAGTTCATATTTTATTTCTTCCTTCTTTCCTTTATGTATTTCAAATTTTCCTTTTCGACACATGCAGTTACTCTTCTCAAATACTTTTCATTCAGATAATTTTTTCACTTGTGATATGAACAACTGGTGTCTTTGAACTGTAATATTTGATCAACTGAGTTATTGCGTATATTTTGAATGCAGCTAAATTATTTTCAATTAAAATCAGTTAATTTGACCAGTCTATTGATTCCAGTCAGTTATTTCACGCTCGGTACCCTTCTAAAGATAACGCTAAATTTAAGTTCAGGGCGTCCATTAGATGAAATTAAAGTTTTCAGAGAAATCAAAGCTACCTTATGCAAAAAAAAAAAAATATATATATATATATATATATATATATATATATATATATATATATATATATATATGCAAGTAAAACAAAATAAAATTAACAGAAACCGAAATGATCGTACTGCTTCCAGAGTAATATGCCTTTGTTACCAAAAAGGGTATAGGAGTGGGACTAAAAAACGAAAAGTGGCTAATTCATTCTCTAGCCAAGTTAATTTATTTTCACAGAAAACAAAAAGGAGAGCTAACTGGGTTGGGTGGGCATGTCTTTCTCGGAAGAAAATGTCCTTCAACTAGTCAACTTCGGATATCACTCGAGGTTAGTACCATTGACTCGCACCAGTCGTGCAACAGTCATCCATCTTTAAGCAAACTCATCGGAAGAAAGATTCTCCCCCTCCATCCTCATTTTGACTGGTGTTGAAATATTGCAATCAATCGATGGGAAAAAAAGCCAATGCTCTGTGAACTTCATCAAAACTTGTCGGCCATTCGCATAACGACTAACAGGCATAGAAAAAATATAGAGCTTCCTCCTGGACAGTGAAAGAAGGCGTGCTCAATAGACTTCTTCATTTAAGCGCACCGGACGCATTCTGGCTAAAGAAAGATTCCCTCTGCAAAAGACCTCTTGCCGACACAGAGCATATTTCGAATTATCAATCAGGTGAATGATGCCTCTTCATTATTGAGAAATATCAACCCGGGTATCCAAGGCCATATGAAGGGAAACACTCCCATTATCAAACCGAGTACCTCGATCAGACAGTCACGAACACGCCCCCACCCCATTTCTAACGAACACACGATATAATGCATAATATAATATATACACCCGAGAAATAACTTCCAGTGCATGATTGTATTCAGGGTAGAAGGAGCCTTAGTTTCCGTGCAAACGGCAGACCTCCTCGTTAGCCGCGTGCACGCTTCTCAAAGACGGGAAAGCTGTTTTGGAATATTCTCTCACGAAGCTACTATTCTCGTAATCCTGTGTACAGATTAACTGCGGCTACGATCTTCTCCAGTACTTCCAACCAATTCTCAAGTTGGAGGTCGGTACAGAACAGAAGCTGAGTATCTTGCAAGGCCTGTCCGTTTAAATGAAGGGCTCCGGAAGAAGACAAACTTTCCCAGAACCCAACCACGATCCTACAGATTATCAGGGTTAATTTTGACCCATGTGATCGTCTCATAGGTCCAGATTTCTTCTCCGCCTTCGTCAATCTCGGCACTGTTTGTTACGTTGAGACTGAATGTATTTAATTAAATGTTTCTCTGTAAAAATAATAAAGGAAATGTTTTATATTGAATGTAAATGCCCCACTTTAGGAAATCTCAGTATATCAGTTGGCTGCGAATTGTTATTCCATGTTTCAAATGAAATCAGCAAGAGAATAAAAACAAACATTCTAAATTAAAAACTATTTCTTTGTCTAGTAAAATGTTGATAAATTTTTCTTAAAGAGAGAGAGAGAGAGAGAGAGAGTCGCTTATATATATATATATATATATATATATATATATATATATATATATATTCCGTTACGCAATAACCAGATCCTTACCATTTCGTCATTTATCTGTTGGAACATTATAAACAATTTTGTATTAACTTCCCGTTGGGATGCAGAAAAAATATTGGCAGCTTATTTTTCTTCAGACATTCCATGAATAATTCAAGGATAATTATCCCGAGGCAAGAGTATTTTGCAAGATCTTACTCGTTATTTTTATCACTTACCACCTTTTAAAACTGGGGAGTCTATCTATCTATCTATCTATCTATCTATCTTCATATATATATATATATATATATATATATATATATGCATACACACACATTCAAACACACACACATACATACATACATATATATATATATATATGTCATGTCGGAACGTGCAATTTAAGCGTAAATCAAACCTTCTGGGCATTTTTAATCTTAAAAGGCTTTTTAAAATGGCGTAAAATTGGCTCTCATTATGGCAAGTGATTGATTACGTCTTCAAAGCCAGAAAATGCTGTTTGAGAAGCATGAACTTTTTAGAAGGCGAGGGGAAAATAAACGCTTGTTCATATTTATTTTTTATTTTTTAAAAAACGAGGTGTGGATCAATAACCGTTATAGTTATACCACAAAAGAAATATATAACCACTTTTTCTTTTCTTCTCTGCACTGGTTGCATCTATTTCCCATAAGTACACAGATAAACAAGCAGAGTTATGTCGTGCTTATTCTCAAGTAAATATGATAAAGCCTGTCCCACTAACACTAATAAGTACAGTCCTCAAACTAAAGTATAACGAGGCCCTCGAGAAATAAACAAAACATAATTATCATTAGCAATGAAGCTCAATGTGAAGTAGCAGTTAGCACCCCAATCTTGGAGACCATTTTTATTCCATGTGCCGTAATCATGACTCTTCATAATTTCTTGCTCTTTGTATATCTTAGTAAAGTTTGTCTGTTTGCTATATCTCCTAATCTCTGTTGGGCAAAACATTTACACAAGCTCGTTAGGCAGGGTTTATGTGCCGTCTTCCTCTGTCCCTCTTGGCTTCATCATGTTTGGACCATTTTCGTCATTATGTTCCCGAAGAATTTCAACTGTTACTTTCTTATGCTAAATATTTGCTTTTTATTTACTTAGTCTATAAAACTTCGTCGTTGCTCACATGTTCATTTCATGGTATTTTCAGCATCCCTCTGTTATCACATGTTTTTCTGCATCCGTGATGAGATTGTTCTACTTCCATTTCTATGTATGAGAACGGGTAGTGCATAACAATTCGGTATTCATCTCTTTGTTTCTAACTATTTTTTTCTGTTGTTTAATACTTTGCTCAGCTTTTAGAACGACTCTTTTCGCTATACCAACGCGCTTTCAGATTTCGTTTTCGCATCTCCCATTCTATGTTAAAGCCCTTCCTAGATATTTAAATTTTTGTACTTGCTGGATGTTGGTATCTATAATTTGTATACATCTATGAAGTATTTGTTTCTTTATTATCACTGTTTTACCGGTGGATTTTATGCATCTTCTTGTTACGAATGTCATTTATTCTGCTAGTCCTCTTTATTCATCATGAATACCAGTTATATTTGTAATTCTCATTCTTTCTATGCCTGAATTATTTCCTAATATCTTTATGTAATGTTTCTATATTCCTATATATTATTTATATTCCTACATATTCCTATATATTCCTACATATTCCTATATATTCCTACATATTTCATATACTCTTATATATGCCATAATTTGACATTGTCATTTTTTTCCTTTGATCATGTCAAGGTTTTCGACCATCATCAATTCCTTTTCGTCTTGTCTAGTATTCTTTGCCATGATTTCGTTTGCTTATGATACTTAATGTTCTCTTAATGTGTCCATTTTGAATATGCAGTCTCATATTGTCTTTATTTCTTTAAACATTTCTATTAAATACATATTTATGGTCTGAGCTAAATTAAAACACACACACAATTATAGTACATAAGAGATTTTTCCATCTGAAGACATTTCTTGCAATATTTGTTATACAATTGCATTGCTTATTCAATAGGATACCCGTCTTAGCACTCAGTTATGTTAAGATGTGAAAGAGTTTATCAAGTCGAAAGAATAAAATAATGGAAACAATTGCCAACTTTGTATTTTGTTATTAACAAGATTAACATATTCCGTTGAGAATCAAACTGAGTCTGAATGAAAAGCTGTCTAATGAAAAAGGGGTCGTAAAATTAATTTGGGTGTCAACCTTAAGTGATATTTAACGAAAATCTTATCGGACACATTGCGAGTATACTGTATTCAATACTTACTTGGTGTAATTCCACACTGAATCTAGACTGACATGAAAAAGATGATTTAATGGTGTCCTCTCATCAGTCGTCAGGGAAGGTTGGCCTTAGATCAATTATGAAAAGTGAGAATTATAGAAATTAATTTGGTGACTTGTCAAAACATTGAATGGGTTTAGAATGTTACATTTCTTTTTAAATAAAAATATTTATAAAAACTATGAAGTCACAAAATTTATTTATTTGCTTGAGAGGGAAATCTATCTGTTTTCATAAACCTAAGCTTTGGTATGAAACACAAAATGAAAGGAAAGAGAAAAATAAAGTTACTACAAGAAATGAAATAAATCTTTGGAAAATATCTGAGATTATTGGGTGGGATTTAGTCAGTGTGTGTGTGTGTGCGTGTGTGTGTGTGCGTGTGTGTGATTTTGTGTTTGTTTATGTGTGTGTGTGGAATAAGAAGAGTTTCAATATTTTATTGCATATTTTGTCGATTTTATTATTTTTCTTTTGACTGCATTCTTCGAACTGCCAGTGTACTAGAAAATAAATGGTCACGTTTTGACAAATAATACTGCCGATCTTCTCGAATAGTTTACCGGCGTGCAAGATGAGTAGAACCCACCAAAGTAATAGTGATTCACGTGATTCAAAACTTCTAAAAGAGATTCCATGAGATGAAATAACTTTGAGTAGACTTTCGTCTTTTTTTTTTCGTGTGTGATTGTTATCGCTCTGAATGTGTGCCTAAGAGATTGGCTGTAGTTCTTACAATAAGGAGAAAACGGACAGTTGCCAGCCTCTTCTGCTTCATTCCTTGTCCCTTTCTCTTGAAGGGTTGTGAATATTCCATCTTATCTGCCACTCGCTGATGAACGAGCACGCAAAGAAAGGCGAACTGCAGAGGAGATAAGAAAGATTAACAGGGACAGGCAGTGAAATGGCGGCTGTGAGATCGGAGGTTAGAGAATTTGAGGGAAACCAATGAATGGCGGCGTAGAAGACATTTTTTTCTGTTGACCGATCAAAGCAAACTAACAACAAAAATAAAGAATCGACAAAAGCAACCGAACTAAAAAAAAAATCCTCGAGATAAAGATGAGGTACAGAAAGACGATGGCAGAATGGATTGATGTTTTCACTTACGTCGGAAGCTAGTTATAGCTTCAAGTCGAGGGAACTCACCGAAATAATATGGCGCACTTGCAGAAAGCGATGTTAGGCTGCATCTTTATATCGATCTTCATTTCCGCCTTGCTCGGAAGAGGAAACCACAATGTGGCTTATTTACATGAATTGAGGGAAAATCTGAAATCTGCTTTTCAAATGACATGGTAATCTCAAATCAAAACAGATGAAATAGAGGCAATGAAGAAGAAGAAGCCATTATATCTCTGATTGCATCATTGTATGAACTACAAATAGTTAGGAATAGGTAACCTTGTCTGAAGTCTCAGTGCTGAAAGTGAAAACCTCTTACAATTATACTTTTACTTACTTTCCTCAGAATATCCAGCTTTTAAATATTTAAGTGGAATTCTTGGTACGCTAAAAATCAATATGAAATTTAGCTTAACATCAATTACGGCATATATCTAACGATTATAAATATTTATTTCAATTTTATAGACATGTATATAAAATAGGTTTTAAATATTCCGCTTCGTTTATTATTATTTCTGCAATTAGAATTGGTTTTGCAATAAAAGCATTGACGTGGTATCCCGCGGGGCAATACGCCTATACTTTCATTGTCAAACCAAGGCTGGCAGACCAATGTTTCTCCATTAAGCAGATTGACTCTCTTCAAAGATTACTTGCAAGAGCCCCGTAATGATTATATCTTATTCCGATAAAGGATTGGAAATATTTACCAGTAACAGATCAATAGGTCTACACCTTCTTGGCTCTACTAGGATGAAGCAGAGAAAAAGATCATTTAGAAAAGCAAGAGAAAACAAAAAAAAATGTGAAAGGGGAAGAGAAATTATGGATGTATCAGTGGATTTTGCTGATGCGGAAAAATACCAAATGTGAAAGAAAGTGAAATAAAATATGGTAATCTTAGCAGTAATCTGAGAAAATTATGAAAGTGAAAATTTACAAACGTGTCAGTCGTTATCGGCGTACATGTGTTTGAACGCGACTAAGAGATTTAGAGAAATGGGTAACAAGGGAGAATCCTGAAGTATGGAGGATACTTGCTGTTACTCGATCTCCAGTGAAAACTTCCACATACTACCGGTGAGAAAACAGCATGATGAATAATAACAACGACAACAACAACAATAGCTACTACTGCTACTGCTACTATTACTACTACTAACATATTTTCAAACAGTGAGCAAGTTTTAATAAATTTTAAAGGTTTCAGCCATTTTGTGTTAACGAAATGTTAAATAAAATAGAAAATAACAAAGTTTAGCGGTGGGAAGCGTAGGAAAAATAGGGGAAAATAAATGCATGAATATATGTTATGAATAAGATAAATGTGAAAATCGTGAAAGGAGATATGCCAATATGTCAATCATGAAAATAAAATGAAATAATGTCACTTTATATATTACTGCATAGAAAGATATAGTCAGGCTGAGATGAATAACAGACTAAGATGGATAAACAGACTGAGATTGATATCTAAATTGATTTTAAAAGATGAAATTTGAACGAGCAAACAAGTTATACGCTGCTAACTCTGAACGATTTTGCAAAGTTTCAGATATGACAATTCTTTTGGTACATGAATCGTTATGGTGATGTTAGTGTGACGTTGCAATCAAATATTTACCTGACCCCAAACTGATCGCATATCCCCAACTGCTGACAACGTTAAGTTCTGTAGTTGAACAATTCCGGTCTGGCCAATTATGACATCAAAATACTTTATGAAGGTATGAAATTTCTTTTCGTACTTTTTAAATTGAAAATCACTAATTTATACCCTTTCTCATATCTTCACGGAAGTTATTATCTATTTTTCGGTAAGACAACGTATTTGCCGGTATGTCTTAGGGAGTCTATAAAAAAAACTTTCTGCAACCTCTTTGAAATCTTGCAGAAATATTATAGTAATGTCATATTGTTATTTGGGTAAAGAAAGGAATGATGAAAGAAAGGAATGGAAGAAAAAAGAAAAGAAAGAAGAAAAGAAAGAAGGAAAGAAAGGAAAGAAAGGAAATAAATAAAGTGTAATAATAGATACACATAGATATTGATAAACTAATACAGAAAGAGAAAACGACAGCGATAGAAATATGAATGATAACAAACAATAATAGACTGAGATATGATATACATAGACATTGATAAACTGATACAGAAAGAGAAATCTGAAGGGCTGATAAGAAGTGATTACAAAATAAATCCTCTTTATTTATTTAAAGAACATTGCTGAGAACCTTTCAGCATCACCCATATAAATTGAGAGAGAGAGAGAGAGGGGAGAGAGATTGAATGTATTTTTGCATATTTTTATCCACCTAAATATCTCCATTCGTTATTAGCGTCACTGTGTAAACATATACAAGTTGCTTTTATTATTGTCCGGTTTTAGCAGTTGAATTTCCGAGTGAACAATTAAACCAGCCAAGCAAAACACATTTCTCCCGGCTTCGAACAGGATTTACAAATTGGAAAAATCTATGTAACGCCCACATAAATTGGTATTTCACAGAAGATGTAAGTTCACAGAATTACTTTCGGTCATTTGCTCTCATTTTATGAATCATGAATCGTTTGGACTTAGTATTTTTCATTTCAGCCAAAATAAATCTTTTTAGTAGCTGATATATCATTTCTTTCTTTTTCTTTTTCTTCTTGTTCTTGTTGTTGTTGTTCTTCTTTTCTTCTTATCATTATTATTATTAATATTATTATTATTATTGTTATTATTATTATCAACACTTTTCTTTCGTCAAATGCATGTAACGATGTGGATCGTGTTGATTTAATTTTTTTACAAGTATTTTTTCTTTGTAATAAAAACTAAATGGGGCCGTTTCAGAAAGACGGAAATTACACTTGGATTGGGTGAATATTTCATTTTTCATTTTCACAAACTAAAAGGAAAAACAAAATCCTTCCCTAACTTCTTTTTCTAACGTGTTGATATAAAATAATCGGTGTTAAGGCTTTGCAGGATTAAAAAGAATGTTTTTTTCTGAATCTTGAAATTTTCATTTCCTTGAAAATATGAAGAGCATCAAATCATATTAAACTTCTGCTCAACCGAACGGGCTTTTTTCAGTAAATTTAACATTTGAATGAAAAGTACTTTTGTTTACTGCTTTTGTATAACAAACCCCCAAAAGGATTGAAAACATCGATTGCACAACTGTTTCTGTAACACACAGTCAACACTGCAATCTTTAACACGAATAAGGCAAAATGAATTTTATGAAAATAGATTTAATATTTTTTGATAACCATGCATTAGTACAGTACTTGGCTAAATGAGAAAAATGAGTAGAATTTTGACGCTGAAATAAATTACTTCTAATCAAACTGTTTTACCATCCAAACTTTCTCTGACTGAAAATTATAAAATTTGAAGAGCTATGGCGGATATAGATTTTAATGAAAAAAAAACAGAAACAAAAAAACTAATGTATATATACAAATAACAAACATTTATGAATTGTGGAATTTGAACTTTTTCTGTTTTGTCCATTGCTGGGAATTCATACCAGTTCATTTCAATCGTCAACTAACCACGAGATGAACATTTTGTAAGGTTTTGAAATCTGGAATTAAGGAAATTGTTTTGAATCTCACAACACTTACTGCTTGTTTTACAAAACATCTCGAAATATGAAAACTAATTATTTTTTGTATGTAACAAAGAAAACAAAGCGAGATTGATGGGAGCTGAATATCATATTGAAAAACATTGATTTGCATAACAAATTATGATAGTATCTATCTATCTCTCTATCTATCTAAATATTTTTTTTTAACAATTCTGTTTTCCGAATTTTCTACGATGATATATTTACATATGACTATATATATTTCAGACTTGTCTTCTTTATTTTTTTTATACCAATAATATGGTGCTAGGAAGGAAAAAGGAAAAAAAAAACTATTTCCAGTTTATATTTCTCCATTCTAGGCATTATTATCTCCATGATATTCTAACACCTTAATACACAGAATTAATACATAAATACTTTTCACTAATTTGCCCCACACAGAGAAATAAGTCCAAGCAGAATAACAGTGCAATAAGGGATAGGATTTTACTTAGCCGTTTTCCTTTCGGGAACTAGTACAAGACCATGGTAAATTCTACGAACTTTGAGATACCATATGGGTGTCTTCTGTTCTCCCTACCGCTCTGAACTTGAGACGACGTCTAGCACCTTAGCTGTATATCATCAGTAACATACTTTGGCAGATATGTTTTGTTTCTATGCGTACTAAACGATTTTCACACAACATTTTCTTTGCATCCCTACACTCTATTTCAGCTGTAAAATACTTTACTCTTCCGATATATGTTGCATCCTATCATTATAAATAAACTACAGCTAAATAATCTCGGATGCACTCTTGTAGCTAAATAATGAGTAAAAATATAGCAACCAAAAGGTGTGTCAAAACAAGTCAAATACTAAAAATATATATTGATTCTATTTTATATTACATGATGAGTTTCCAACCGGGAGATATTTTATTTTCAAGTATTTGATTAGATCGTCGCTAATGTATAGTACATTAACTTTTCTTAATTTAGATTGATTTTTTTTAACTGGTTTTCAGGCTAGACGGAGAATGAAGGCATTTAATGAAACTTTTCATCAACTTGCTGATATATTAAATGTTTCGAAAAATATTTAGATATTGTACTTGTAATCTTGTAAAATTTAATGAAATCAAAAAATATTGATTATTAGAATTGTCAGGCCTCTCCATTTAATGTTTCTTTTTCAAAATTGATTTATTGGTAACCGTTTCCTACTTTACATATCCGGATCCAGTGGAAAAGTCAAAGCGACATGAACAAATTAAGTAATATGAGTTATCGCCCTTAGCATGGTGATATCTAGCTCCATGGATTGATTAAAATGGTTTGATAAAAATTCATGAAAAGTATTGTGGGATAAACCTTATAAAACACAAGATGAGGATTGCATTTTTTAGTAGAAAAAAATCGAAGAATGTACCAAATCATCGTGATTCCCAATTATATTTTTAAGGTAGAAGAACCCTGAAAAGAAAAAGTAAAAAAATACTTTAAATGAAATTATTCTCAACAAAAATGAATGGTTAATGAAAATAATATATACGAAAAGGATGCTTTTACAGATATCAAAATGCTTTGAGACATTGAAAAGGTCATTTGGACTTGAGACATCATTACCAACATACAAAAAAAAAACAAAAAAACAAAAATAAAAACATAAACTATTATTCCTGCAATCTTTTAGAACCAATTTGAAATGCTGTCTATAAGAATTAAAATAAATCAGGTATTTGGTCAATGCATACATCTGCCTTTCTCAGGACAGCGGGAGGAAAGGACTAACCAACAACTTAAAGAAGACAATGCTTATATGGAGGAATCCCTACAAGATTCGATATTGATATTTCTAATTTCTCTTCTACAATCGTGTTAATCTGGGGAGATCTTGTTAATTGACCACATGGTTCTGTCTTTGTTAGAATCTTTTTCTAGATATCATTCAGTAAAGATACTTTCCCAGGTAGGGAATTAACAAAATTCAAAATCTTTCTTTGTCAAGAATAATTTGTAAGAACATACGCATTTTGGACAGATAGTTAAATGTAAACAAACTTCAAGCATGGGGCTTAAAAAAAAAATGATGTCCCTCCCTTCGTCTGCAATAATTTGGCCCCGTTCCTTCCGTAAGGAAGGTTTTTAATAGATAACATAATGTAAACAAATCTCAAAACTTGATTTCTCAGGACCAAAGAAATTCAGACAATACATTGTTCCTGTTTTTTTTTCTTATCGGGATCGGTTCTGGTACACTCATTTATTTCAATTTTACTTGATCTTTGCTCGTTAATTCTGGATTCCGTTCAACTTGAAACTCTTTTTAAATTAATTTTATTATTTTAAAAAACAAATTTTAATAACTTTTTTCTTCTTTGTTCTCCATCATTCAACTGAATCCTGTGAGAATTTTAATAATTATTATGCATTTAGTAGTCTATCCAGATCACCACAATACAATTTCATGCAATTTAACGTTTAAACAGAGTCAGTGTTCTGTCAAAATATAAATGGAATGCATTAGAGAAAAAATAGATCTACTGAGGAATAAAGAAAGCGATATGAACGATTTATAAAGCATAACAGAAATTTTTCTGAAGGAAGTCAAATTTAGATGAAACACCAATCCATTCCACTGCTGGTATAATGACAAACGACTGTTCCAACAGACGTAAAAGTTCGAAATCCTTGAAATGTTCAAGATCAATAGGAAAATGTTGCATATCATCCCCAAAGAGAAAGTAAGACTACTAATAAATTGTAATAAATTTCGCAATGGTTCGGGTTAATTCGCAAGATTATCTCGTAGGCATGAAACTGCTTAATATAATATTATGTAATCAAAATTATGCAAAAACGAAAGTTGAATTTGAAGCTTTGATCTCGTAACTGAGTGAAAAGTTAGAGCTAGAATGTACAGTATTTAGTAAAAAAAAAAGTGTGAATATACTGATATACGCAACATTAAAAAAAAATTCAATGTGCCAAAAATAGAAGTTTTTACTTGGATGAGATTAAGTAAAATGAGAAGAAATAGAGAAGCAAGATTTGAGGAGAATAAGGAAGAATTTATAAACAAACACAATGAGCAGAAATTAATTAAAAATTATAAAAATATGAACTTTTTTTTCTGATTTAGACAATGAACCGATTCTTTACATCCTTTTGCATCATGCAGGGTGATACAGCCAATAAGATGCATCAGCTAACTGAGAATAAACGTGAATAGAGTGAGGGAAATTTAGAAACGTTTCGGAAAAGAAAGGATAATAAAGCGAACAAGATTCAACGAAACAGATGACGATTGGCACTGTATTTAAATATTTGTAAATTGTAGCTGACATAAAAGCAGAAAGCTGGAAGATAGTTGTATAGGTGGGATATGTTAAAAAAAAGCCTTAGAATAGAAAGTACGGTAACATTTAGCAGTTTTAACTGTTAAATGATGAAACCTAGCTACCAATATACTACTTTGATAATTATTTATTGGCTACGACGCAAACTATACTCTCATGGAAAGATCTTCAGAGACTACGAAGAGTGTAAAGAAAGCAAATGAAGATTCTTACCAGAGAAACTTTTATATTCAGGTATTAAAGAACAAATAAAATACTCATTAAAGAGCAAAGTAATAAGTGACCAACGAAACAAGAAAATCAAAATGTGGAAAAATTAAATTAAATTTGTGAAGAAAAGATCCCACTTAACCAATCATCAAGTGCGTCATCATATGTCAAATGAAAAACGTCAGATAACTCATATTATTAAGAATAGTCGTTTTATTCATCGTAATAACTAAAAAATAACCATGACGATTTTTTTAGAGAAATTGCTGAGTGAAACCATGAATTCACATATCGATCAAAGTGTTTAACAATCGAATTTACCTTTTAAAAGTAAAAAAAAAAAGCTGAAATCACATTAACAAATAAAAGTACAGAAGCTGAATTGTCAAATCTAATAAAATTGAAATTATTTCATAAAAACACAAATCCTGAAGAGTGGATAATGGTTGTAAATTTCTGAAGGGCCTTCAGAAAGAAACAAAAAGCAGGAAATTAATTTTCGATTGAAAAGAAATGCATAGAGTTGAGTAGAGACGAATCTGCTTAAGAGGAATTTAATAAAGGGGATTGGACAAGAAGAAATGTACAAGTTGATCTGATATTCTTTAGAATAAAAATTTTTCAAAATGAATTCCTGATTCCTGATTTAGGCAGCTAATAGGAAAAGGGATTTTGCCGTTAGGAGACATATAAACCAGTGAAAAAAGTGAAAACTCTGACAATCTAAATATATAACTAACTCAGTGAGCAGAATATCCTCATCTACCCAACAATACATCGCGTTAGAGGTCATTAAATATTGCAAAATATCTACAAGTTGGAACTTAATTTTCTCCTTTTCTGAATAATTTGTGACGGTCTGTAATGGAATGGCGAAAGGAAAAACTTATCAGAAAGAACTTTATATGAAGTTAAATTATTCTAAGGTTATTGTCTGTATTCTCTATGGTATAGAAATATTTTCGGAATGATCTTCTATATCTTTGGACGAATGCGTTTATTTCAAGAACTTATTCGAGGACAATTATGCTATTTTACTCATGGGAACAATTTACTGTTTTCACACCTCTAGCCAGACAGTGAGATGTGCGTCTCCCAGCAAGTAGGTTTAAGCGCTTATTTCAATACTGCCATTATCTCGTTTGAATAAGAATTACATATGAATGTAATGGCGAAAGGTAAGACTTAGCAAAAAGAACTTTGAATATTTTGTATATTTTTATATTAATGATTATAAACAGTGATTTTCGTAGTTCTGGTTTAACGTATTGATTTTTCCATTTGAAATGTAATATAGCATCATCTTCATCATCTGTAAATCCGGGGTAGACGAATAAAACTCAATATGAATATAAAGTAATAAATTCTTAAGACATTCCATATCTTCGAACAAGACATTACTTTTGGGCGCTGGAGTGCGGATCTTGGTAGGCTGTATTTCTTTACCATCGCAGCCTCCGTCTAATTCTTTTAACACTTTGTATTTTTCAGAAAGGTTTTTTCATTTTTAATTTACGGTTTACCACATATATATCCACCGTGATGGTTCCAAGAGATGGAAAATGAGATTGTTTAACATGGGATTTGTTTTTACACCCGAGTCCTACTAAAACTGAGAAACTTAGAAACTTAGAAACTGAGAAACTTAGAAACTTAGAAACCAGTCAACCAAGTCGTTCCACTAAACAGGGCTACACTTATGCGGAGTGTACTTTAATATAATTGTTACAAACAATTAGAAATTGTAATTTAATTTACTAATATTATTGTGATTCAGTTAAAATGATTTGTAAAACCGACGAGTAAAATTTCAAACACAAAATTTCAAATATTATAATGCATGATTTATTATTAAATTAAAATTCTTTTATAATATTTAAGAAAAATCATTATTTCAAAAAATGTAAAATCCTTATTGGCACAAGTTGATTTATTTATTTTTCTTTTCTGTTTTTCCATTTATCTTTTCTCAATGGATTATCTCTTCAAATCGAAACGCGCTTTTTTTCTGTCAGTCAATTATCAGTTAAAACTACTGCTGCTAACAACAACAACAAAAACAACAACAAAACCAACACCAACACCACCACCACCACCACCACCACTAATAATAATAATAAGAATAAGAAGAAGAAAAAGAATACAACTGCATTGGTGCTTATGTAGGAAGTAGGAACTTGAAGTCTAACAGAAATGATACCACCACAATCTGGAGAAGGGGATCAAAAAAGACCAAATCAAGATATGGAATTTTAACATCCAAACAGACCACAGTTTTGAGGTTATCAAACCAAACATCCCTGCAGTTGAAAGAAAATACAAGAAAACGCCCCTTCACTGAAGTAGCTGTTCTGGTGATCATTATATCAAGGTCAAAGAAATTGGAACGGACCTACGGGTTAAGGTTGCCAGAATATAGAAGGTTCAGGCCACTATTTTTCAAGTTATTGAGGTGTTGCGGTCTATACCATCGAACCTAAATACCTACATTTGGGATCCTATCGGTTAGGCTCTGGAAATATTATGAGAAATGTGGTGACTGTTTGTGGTTTACGACTTGTTGGATGACACTCATTAGGCAATATCTCCAGTTAAAAACGAAAAGCCGTATGGAAGAATATATAGTAATAATAATAAAGTATTGTGTTACGAATAAAACAACTTCTGTCTCAAAGAGTAAAATGGTAACTTAGGAATTAATAAAGGCATAAATAAAAAAAATCGTCAGGACTAAATGAGGCTTGTAATCTGGTAAAGAGTGTAATGATGACATATATGCCATCAAACAACTCCAGGGAATTATTTACCCTTCCAATAGAAAATTGTATATCTGCTATGCAGACGGCGCCGCAGCATACGGCCACAATGCCGAAACTTTCCTGACCTTATCTGGAATACGGCAAGGAGGAAACGAGAACCCCATATTTATTTAATTTCTTACTACATTCAGCGTTGGGCATATGTAAGCATAGATGTGAAGATATGGGAAGTGATAATTTAAGCATTTCATACTGTATCTCAAAGAAAACAGTATTCCTGTTTCGACCTCCCCCCCCACATGTCAATGTATATAGGATGAGATTGGCTATCTTGATGATTTAGGTATGAGTTGAGATCGGAATGATCTTGAAAAATAAATCGGCATTCTTTATTAAGTGTTCCAAGAAAGAAGACTGAAAATAAACATTTCCAAAACAAATTATGATCCGGAACTGGAATGAAAGCAATCATTGCTCCTACTCTGGATCAAAAAAAATATCCAGAATGTGGAATTAGTAAATACTAAACACTTCAAATACCGCGGTGTATGGGTCAGTTACGACAAACTTAGCATAGAAGCGAAAGAAACTGAACTTAGAATAGGCTGTGTTAAGTGTAATTTTGCCGAACACGTGAAATTGTTACGAATCCAAAACATTAACCTAAAAACTATTCATATCCTTAAATTGTCTTGTCATATCGAGGCTATAATATGGATGATATGCATCATTTAGATGTCTGCAACTGATTCTCATATCGATGATTAAAAATGACTTCGAGTGAGTGAAGCGTGTAAGACTACTCTCCTTCGAACTTCATGGATTGGCGCTAATCACAAACAAGGGACTGTAGCAGATAAGAGAACCCACATTGCCTGAAGATTTTCAATAGCGGTAACAACTAAAATGGATAGCACATATATAATTCGAAGAGAAAACACTGACATAATCATGAAGCTAACGTTGCACATGACCTCAAACAAAAGGTAAGAAAAGAAGTCTCCATCAATATTGGAAAGGGCGATAACGATTACTAAACTAGAAAATTCTATTTTCCTGAAAATTTTTTATAATGTTCTAACGAAAGCAGCACTGTCTGCGCGGTATAGAGAAAATGATCCCAGAACATATGGAAAAGATTTAGAGATTAATAGAAAATCCCAAAAATGGTAAAATATGATGAATAATATTAAAATGATAATCCAAACAAAATTATTTAAAAAATTAAAAAAAATAGGATGTAAAGAAAATGATAGAGATAATGAAGAAATAGACGAAATAAAAACAAACGTAAGATAATTAATAAAAAATAATAGTTTTCTATCGTCTATTTTTTTATGCAAGAAATAAAAAATTGGAAATCAAATTTGATTACAATAGCACAGAATTTGCAATCACTGAAAAATAAATGAACCACAATAAGACCACAAATAAAGCAACAGTAATAAGGTTAGTACAAAAGCCTAAAAAAATAAGATTGAATCACGAAATTGAAATAAAGAAACACAATGATTAAAAAAGGCAGAAAAAAAATCAGCGTTCTACGAAAAGAAAACAATTTCACATGAGATATCAAAAGGGATAGCAGTAAAAAGCAAGGGATTATTAGAATAGAATTAAATCAGAAATTTCACATGAAAAGAGAAAATGAGAAATCATCTGCTGAGGAAATACTAAAGCAAAGCATCAAGATAAAGGCGCCAAGAAAAAAGAAATTTTGATGATAGAAGCAAATTAAAACTAAATCCAAATATAACTGAAAATATTCAATAGGGAAACGGCGAAAATAACGATTTAAAAGAATTCTGGAATAAGATATGAGGAAGTGAACAGAATTATAAAAAAGAATAGAGAATGGACCATGAATAGCTGTATAAACAAATAGAGAAATAATTACAAAGCAACATAGAAATTAAGGAATTACAACAGCTTCTCACAAAATGTATGAAACTGATATCCCCAGGAATAGATAAATCTCTAATTCCTAAATTTAATAAGATCCACACACAAACCGTATACGATCTCTGATCACATCAACAATCCAGAACAGAACCTAGAATGCTCCACCTTAGGCGAAAAATTTAATTCTCAAAGGCTGTGTGAATAGAATATAAAGATGCATTAGCGTTCTACATAACTAGATCCCAAGACATATTTAATGACGTCTTTTTCGCTTCACATGAATTTTTAAAAAATAATGTAGAAAAAGTGGAATTAAAAAAATCTTAAACCACCTCAATGCCGAAATCAAATGCGATAACTCACAGATCAATAGAGTAAAAATTTACAGTAGACTCCCTTTGGCCTATCTATTTTCGATTCCCATTAATACTCCTAACAAATAAAATCAATAACATAAATGAAAAGAATATTTTAGTTGAGTACAACTTAAGAGACATAGCAGAATTTTTTTACTGGTGGACATAATCTTGATAATATAAGATACGCAGATGTCATTGTGTTGATGGCAGACACAAAAAGAAGGATAAAAGGTCTGGAAGATAAGACACGAAATAGCTATCAACTGCAAGAAAACAGCATTTATGGTCATCAATAAAAGAAAAAGCCGACGATGCAGACTACAAATTGAATGTGTCACCTTCACACAAGCGCATAAGTCTAAATATCTGGGAAGTGTTTTAACTGTGGACTAACAATGTGACACAAAAATCTGAACGCACATTGGAGCAGCAAAAGTTGCATGGCAAAAGCTAAGGAAATTACTGAGAAACAGGAGAATTTCGTTAGAAATAAAGGAAAGAGGGCGGAACAATCTCCTCACAGATAAAGAGAAAACTGGATGCAACAGAAATGTGGTTATACAGGAGGATTTTGAGCATCCCATGGCCGGAGACCGTAATCAACGAGGAAGTCTTAAAGTAAATGGAGACAAAAAAGTACAATTATAGTCAGCATCAGAAAGAAAAAGATGAAATTCTTTTGACACGTAATGGTGAAAGAAGTATTGGAGAATTTGACACTTACAAGGCATATCGAAGGCAAAAGAATCGGGGGGAGAGGCAGGCAATATGCCGAACGAGCTTATGTGAATGGGTTGCAGAAAGAGGGTAGTAAAGATAGCAAATTAACAAATGAGCTACAAGAACAATGATCACCCATATTCTAAAGGGGCTGGCACATACAAAAAGTAGTAGTAGTAGTAGAGTTAGTATTATTATTAGTAGTAGTAGAAGAAGATGAGTTGAAGAAGGCCGATCAATAAAACTATTAAATGCAAAACTAAATTTTAAGCTGTTAACAGTTGTACTACCTATAGTTAAACTTTCAATCTGATAAACTGAAATCAAAAAGAGATACGAAGAAGAGAAATATCAAAAAACACATTACCATGTATAAAATGCATCACCCAAATCAGATGCTGATTGAAAGGATGAATTAGCCAGTGATTGTATTCTGAAGCATGAACCAAACAAGAAGCTATATTCAATTATCAATAAAAGGCAAAACTTTTAATAAAAAGCCCTTACATGGCCAATACCCATTGTGAACATAAGAGCCTGATAATGAAAAAATCATATCTATCACTGGATGCTTAAGGTTGAAAACAGAAATAGAGGGATTCATCCTAGCCGCGCAAATTGAAAACTCACCAAAAAAACAACTACTATGCACATATTTTAATGAATACGAAAGATCCAAAATAACACTTTCATTATAATTTGCATAAAAATTATATAATAATTTGTATTTAATTATAACTTAATAATAATAATAATAATAATAATAATAATAATAATAATAATAATAATTTTTTTATCTCTCAAAGCTGATAACAAGCAGCAAGAAATTTAAATTCAATTGCCATTATAAGAAAAATATACACGGATACAATAAATAATATACATTTAGATGGCTTACTCTGGCACCATGCTTCTATATTAGTGTACCGCTGGGGATCGAACTCCCTCTTTAAATAATTGGCTGTTGATACCATCATTGCGTAAAATGTATTTAATAAATTTTATGTAAAAGAATGTTCAAGAAATATTTTAACTCTTTCCATAACAGTGTTCTCTGTGATTAAATGTTTCCAGTTGAAAAATGGGAACGATGCGGTAATTAAATCGTCAAATCCGGAATTAATACTTATCAACTTTTGATTAAATTGACAGACGCTAAAACGATGACGAGTATTTATTTGATAAGCAGACTTAGTCACTAATTTGATCACAATATAATGACTTTTAATTACAGTTATTAACATGAAATTGATTCCCAGCACTGCAAAAATATATTAATAATGGCGCTTTCTTCATTTCCCTCACAGAATTTCATGCATTCTTGAAATTTCTCCTCTACTCCCAATAACAGTGTTTCATTCTTTATTTCTTTCTTTGTTTCTTTCTTTCAAATCCGAAGCCACTCTTTATATTTCGTGTTTGTATGGTTTGTTTTTTCCCTCTTTAGATCTTTCAAACCAGATTTACAATCGACAAAACTACAGGAAAAGTGAATAATAATTAGATGGAATATCGGAAGAAAGTGTTTCTTGTTACTCATTCAGACTTTGCTGTGAAAAGTTCGCGTCTTCCTCTCGTGCAGTGACCCATACAATTTTTTACGGATAACTGCGACAGCCCACTCACCGAATTATCCACACTGTCTTTGTTTTCATAAAGTGGCACACTCTAGATTCCATTTTAATTTTACCTCTCTCAATTCAAACTCTCCCCTCTCTTTTACAGTGGTATCATCTCATTTTAATCAGTTATTTCCATTTTTTTCTTGTAATAACAAAAAATAAAACAAATAAACGTGCATATCTGCGCGAAGAAACACACACACACACACACACACACACACACACACACACACACACACACACACATATATATATATAATTATATATATATATATATATATTTAGGCAGCAATATATCAATATGGTGATTTCCTTTCGTCTTTCAATGATAATGTTAAGCTTATCAGACAATATGAAAGTAACTTACTTAAAATAAATAGACACAACTTGTCTATATTATTTAATGAAACATGCATCAATATATATATATATATATATATATATATATATATATATATAAATATCTTTTTTATACTGATAAAAAAGATGTAATAACTTCATCAAACCATACGTAAGAATCCTCCTGATACAAATCCCATATCGCATGTTCATGTTAAGGCATAAAAAGAAGTACACTTATTTAATGTCAGTTACCAGCTCTTATGCAAAAATAGACAAATAAATTGCGTTAAGAAGGGGAAATCTACTCCAGAATTTGGCAGTTAATATCCCAGCCTATAGAATACACATGATGTGTCATTAAAAGCGAAAATAGATGTATATGAATTAGCTGCCTTAAAAACGATTGAATGGTAGATGTTATGCCTCATTTACATGCAGTAATTCAGTTCCTTCCACATGCGTATTCAAGCCAAATCTGTGCTTTGAAATGGTCAAAACAATGTAAAAAGTAGTAACATTTTGTCAAATGTTATATAACTGACATAAAGCTTTTCCAATTAAAATACAGCTCAAGTAGTTTGGTCACCTAATGAGCATATATAACCGTCAGATTCCAAAACAAATATTAAGCCTAGATGCTAGGTCAGGACGAATAACATTGCAGATTCTTCTTTGGATTTTATCAAGAATCTCTAAATATATAGCAGGAGGACCAGAAGGGATGTGGCAGTAACATTCAAAGCAAGGACGAATTGTAGCCTTATAAATATGTGAGATAAATTCTGCCGAGAAAAATTGGAAAGTGGGGGGGGGCTTGTGTATGTGTGTATGTCAGTGTCTGCGTGTGTGTTAAAGCTCTTATTCATTCCTTGTAATTATTATTTCTTCGCAGTTATCTCCAATTTTTATTTCTTCCTTACTACTGAATTCATCACTTTTTAATGCATTTAAGTCTAATGCATACACGCATAAATTTTTACCAAAAAACATTCTTGTTTTATAATCACACACACACACACACACACTCTCTCTCTCTCTCTCTCTCTCTCTCTCTCTCTCTCTCTCTAGATAGATAGATAGATAGATAGATAGATAGATAGATAGAAAGAGAGAAAGAGAGAGTGTTAACTACATGTTATTATACGGTTTTTACCCCTCGCTCTTTCGTTGTGCTCTCAATTTCTATGTTCCGTATAGATACAATATTGCGCTTGTCAAACAACTGACACACTTTTTTCATGCACTCTACTCATTCGATCTTAATCTTACTTTAATATCGCACTATTCATCATCTGTACACATATTTTAAAATGCTTTTCTAAAGCTATAACGTGCTGACTGTATTCCTATAATTCCATGTACATAAATAAAACACTTCATAAATTCAGTTAAAAGTAAAAATGAAAACATCCTTGATAATGGCTTAAAGTATAGCCGAAAGCAGTCGGATATACAGAACATTCGGACAATTTCTACATAATTTTTGTCCAGAAAATAAGAAAATTATAAACCGCAGTACCTTATTAGTCTTTTTTTTTTAAATATATATGAGTGAAAACTGATGTCAACACCGAGAGGCGACCGTGTATTGTATGCTTGAGGACAACATTCAGGCCATGTGTGTAGTGTATTGGGTCGACTATTTATATATATTATTAAGAGTATATATTTTACTATCCTAAAGGTCATTGAGTAGTAGAAATAAATGTCAATCCGAATTCGGTTATTTGTTGCTATTGTATAACGTTTAATGTTCTTGCAAGATGGACCTTAATTGGCAATTACTTGCAAAACAATACAATATGCCAATTCACTTTTCCTATGTTACTCAAAAATCAAGAACTAAAAACAAAAACATTGCAAAACGTCACCAATAAAATATATGCACTATATGCAAAGTAGTTAATGTGAAATATTTCAGACCAAAGCCAATACTTTAAATTAAACAAATACGATAAATTAAAAATAAACAAAAAATAAAATAAATAACTAAATTAAGCAAGTAATAAACAAATTAACAAACTACGAATGTACATAAACACTAGTAAATGTAATTGTGGTAATAAAATAAGCATATCATATCTCCCTTCTCGTTTCTAACCATCCACTATAATAAAATAATCGTTTTCAGTTTAAGGCTGAATTAGTCAAATAAAGATTCAGAAGCTTCTTATCAGAGTTGTTGTTATATTACGTTAATAATAATAATAACAATAATAATAATAATAATAAACAAACAATTAATAAATTAAAATATATACTATGTAACCAACAACAAATAAGTTAACAATCAACACTTTAAAACATCTGCATATAACTGCATTCGGAATCATAATTATTTCTAATCAAGAGCATTTAGAATGATTTGAAATATAACCTAGTGACCGTTAGGATAATAGAGAAATACCTGACCTTGCTATCCTTTATATCCCATGGGCCACTATATATATAAATAGTCTTGCCAACAAACAACATGGCTCGAAGGTTGTGCTGAACCATGAAACGGAATGTCCCCTCTTTACATAAGCTCTGTACTTGACAGTGAATACTTTACCTTTAAGTATAGCATTACATAGAACTATATATTTTAGCACACACACACACACACACATACACACACACACACACACACACACATATATATATATATATATATATATATATATATATATATATATATATATATATATATATATATATGTCCGAAAAGAGGAGAAAAAAATAATCTTCAACACAGGTTTTACTAATTTGAAACAATCTTTATTATTGAGTAAAAGCAATCTTTGTTTTCTTTCACTTTCAAAGAAACGAGTTACAAATTTCTCGAAAACAAAATTCTATGAAAAATATTTTGTTTTTCTTTTTTTTACAACACAACAGAAATGATTATTTTAAGCAACTGACTCCCAAAAAACCGGGAGTGTCATTAGAAGACAGTAGTGTTAGTAAGTATAAGTATGGGGGCGGGTGAAGAAAGGATAAAAAGAAAAACGGGGATCAAGACAACAGATGATGTTGAATGACATTATAATTAAAATTTTGAAGGTTATAGTTATCAGGGAAACGAGAGGAAGGGAGTTCCACTGTCAGGAAGTGTGAGAGAAGAAGCTGTTGGAGTAGAAGCGACGGTTATATTTAAATGTTTTAACAGTAAAAGAGTGGGCTCAAGATGCTACCTAGTAGCACACTTATATTGATGCAGTCGGGGTACCAGTGAAAATAGCTCGTCAGAGAAGATGCCATGGATATATTTATAGAAAAGCCAGAGGGAAGTGACTGGACTGGAGACCCCAAGTCTGGACCGATCATACTGCATATCCATCTTCGGATTTTGTCTAGAATCTCGAAGTGAACTGTGGGGGACACCAGACCATATATGGCAACAGTATTCCATACATGGACGAATGGTAGATTTTGTTAATGTGAAAGATGGACTCAGACAAGAAAACCATCTGGCGGAACACAGAGAACCAACGTTCCTTGCGGTAGATGCAGCTATTGATTCAATGTAGTTGTTCCACATCAGATTAGTGGAGAGCTTGAGACCAAGAAGGCGCAGTGAGCCGCTCTCTTGGAGTTGAGCTTCAGCCATGATGACAGTAGGCAGAGAAGTTCCTCTATGGTGAGTAAATGAAAACAGTTTCATTTTCGGTGCATTAAAATTCACAAGCTATTTCCTGCTGCTGTCAACTACGGACTGGAGATCCTTTTCGAAACCAGGGGAAATTTGTCAGCAATGCCGGATTTACTATTGTGACAGAAGTAAATGGTAGTGTTGTCTGCACAGATGCCGACTTGATAACTGATGACGTCAGGAAGATACCTGATGATGATCAGAAACAGTGTAGAACTAAGGATAAAGCCTTAGGAGCCTCAGCGTTCGTATGGAAGGAACTGGAAATGAACCCGTTAAGGACAACCTTCATTTCACGGTTAGACACGAATGATTGGATTAGTTCAACTAATCGTCCTGGAATACCGTATCCCTGAAACTTGCGTAGAAGACCGGTATACCAGAGCTCTACAAACGCCTTCAATATATCTAGAGCAAAAGCTCGAACTTCACTGTTATTATTAAGAGCTTCAGTTGTTCCTCTGTTACGTAGTGGTGGTATGACCGGCTATGACAAGCTATGACTAGATTAAACAAGCTAAGACCAGCTTAGACCATCGGCCCGAGTGTTTCTAGTCGGGTTCCCACTTTAAAAACCGAACTTATGTCACAACCTGACTCGGTGTGGGATTAAGGTAAATTTTGGGAGCTTCTTCCGGAATGAACTGTTCTGTCGGGAGCTGCTTCAAGGAAGTAGCAGTTGACTTCCGCTTTAATTTACGTTGAGGCCAGTTCTTTTCTATTTTCTTGTTTATGCTTTCTTTCCCTCTTTTCACATCTAAACTTCTTGTAAAATGCTTTTACCAACTTACTCAACTAGAAATTCTTTTTCTAAACTTTGCTTTTCTGCTCCGGTTAACGGTTCATTTCAATTATGTTTAATCGTAGAGCAAACCCAGACCCATTGCTGCTTGAGTAACTGACATTGCATTGTTAATTTTCTGCCACACCACGTTTCGATGTAGTTTTTGGCTCACGGGCATTTTTGTATTTTCGCCATTTCTGGCATACTCAATTCCTTTTCCCACCAGTTCTTACATGGCGGTTAAATACAGCGTTCGCCCATGCACATCAAATGTTTTCTACGACGCCAACCTTCAATTTCTGTACCTTGTCACTTCCGGCATGTCCAGTTGATTTCCCGCCAAACAATTCTGACCTAAGTCAACAGTAATCAACATACAGATATCTTGAGTTCATTTTCATGGATTTTATTCACCGTATACTACTCAAGGATATAAAGTTATTTCATTCATGCTGATTCAATGAACTTTGTTCTATCTTTTCTTCGGCGACACACATATTCTCCAGACTACACCAAATGGATTTATTGCTCCTCATAAAAGACTAATTCTTAAATCTTTTGTACTGATATTAACGTCCATGTATTTTTTTAAGACGAACTATTTTCCCCTTTGTTCAGGACTATCTTTGCTTCGCCTTTTCATTGACATTACCCAACTATTAAAGCCTACGAGATATCTTCAAACTGCTATGCAACTTCTTTTGCCCAGGATGACACCACAACTCGAACTTTCCTTAACATTACTTCAGCAGTAACGTTACTGAGTTACTTTCATACAATTCAATTTTTCTTCGACGATTCTACATCAAATACATGAAAACTTCCGAACGACCTTTCTGCATGCATATGTTTACAATCTTTTTCGTCCAAGGACATTTTAATCAATCAACTGCATAAACATTTTTATACCTTGGAAGGATTATAATCATCATTTGATATTTCTTTTCAGCACATCCTTGAAAATCAATTTTACCTATTTTATATGTATTTTGTTTTTCACCCCAAAAATAAAATTTGGCCTTATTTTTTATCAAATACTACTGCCTTGTTGTTCTGTACTCAGTTTGTTGTCAACTTACTATCTTTTGAACAATTTTTTCGGACCTTTGATCACAAACACGCAGCCTACACTCGCAAAATGTATAGATGGCCCGTAGGCTAGAGGTCTAAAAGTAAGATTGGGAGGTGAGGGCAAATGAAGATGCTTCAGTATTCAATACACCCGACAATATGGATTGTTATAGATGGATACAGGAGCAGCATATGTGTCGGAGGGGCTACGGATGGGAATCTGGAATGTAAATATAAAGTTTTAAAATAAAGTCTATCATTCACTTCATGCAAAAGAGAACACTGCAATCGTCTGTGAGACAGGGTTAAAAAAAGTAACAGTGCTTGTAAGAACCCTAAAAATCACTAAAGACGTAATATTCAATGTCTTTCATGAGGGAAAAAGAAGGTAAAATAAATTCAATTAAAAAACAAAAACAAATTAAAATAAAAAAGAAGGAAACTTTAGTAAAGAGGAAAAGAGAAAAGAGAATGAGACAGACAGAATGTAAAATAAATACAGAATTAAATTCAAAGAGATACATACAATATAGTATAATATAGCATAGCCTAATAGTCAGGTATTTGCGTTGTATTATATATGCGTGCAATTTTACAACAGTCAGCAGTAGGCCTAATGAGCACTGTCAATCGATGTTGTTTGTACTCTTGCTAATATTCGTTTGTTTACGTATTTTTTTTCGTGTTTTATGAAATATATATTAAAATCGAGAAGGTGTGAGTAATCAGTACTACTCACAAAAAATTATTTGGCAGAGGTTTACCGAAAAACTGAAAACTGATTTTGTGAATTTACACGAATATATTTACAGAAATGTAGGATCAAGAAGCCAAAACGTTAGATTTACTAATCTCAGTTTATTGGTTAATTTATGTATTTCCCAATAATTTAATATGTATTTTTAGGAGGGTAATATTGTTACTCATTTTCTAGAGTTAGCTTTCAATTATATATTATTAAAGAATATTTTCAAAGCATGGAATACCGTTTGACATAACGTCGCTGATTCGTTAATAAATGCTAATGTGGCCATTTGAATTTGCAGCCTATGTTTTGTACAAATATGAATCGTTTTCCGTGTGAGACTATTTTTGCACAGAATTGTGAGTTTTAATGATATTACTTAAATCTATTGAATATTTCTAGTTTTAAACGTGGTTCCACGCACCCTCCGCACACACACACACATATATAATATATATATAATAATATATATATATATATATATATATATATATATATATGTGTGTGTGTGTGTGTGTGTGTGTGTGCAAAATATATATGTATATGGAATTATCACACTTAAAACAGTAAACGTTTACAATAACACCTTGAACCAGACAGGAAGGTGTGGGGAAATTTGATTGGTTTTGAAGAATTTCAGAGCAACAATGTTGCATAGGCTGTGCTGAAACGGGCCGGTAAATTTATGGAAGACGTCAATCTTTTTCCCAAGTGAAGTACAAGTTATCTTTTCTCATGTGATGAATATGGTCGTGTCTGCTTCTGCAGGGCAGGCCTCTTCAGATACACAGCTAGATACGGGTTATCCACCATCTACCAATGTTATATAAAACAACTTTTCGTGCAACGTTTGTAATAAAATCTTTAGGTCAGCCAGTGGACTCACTCGGTATATTAAACCAAACATGCAGAGAATCAGGTTACCTGAATGGCTTGCAGGTTACGTACGGGTTTTTATGTATGTAAGACGTCATCAACAACATGGAAATCATGCCTGAAATGATCCTGTTACGAGTCCTGGGGTGATCTTACATGGTCACGAGCAGCCTTTATCATATGTAGTTGAATTAGAGATCAATAATTCGTAAGTTTTCTTTAATAATGGCCTACAAGCGCTAGAATAGTGATATTAGAATTTTTTCTGTGTGTTAAAATAGTCTGGAGAGGATTAGGTACAATAGGCAGTTTCGCACATCCCCTATGGATAACACTAGCAACTAATATATATATATATATATATATATATATATATATATATATATATATATATATATATATATATATATATATATGTGTGTGTGTGTGTGTGTGTGTGTGTGTCTGTGTGTCTGTGTGTGTGTGCGTGTATGTGTTTGCATAACATATATGCATATATGTATGTATGTATACATACTATCACGGTGATATAGGTTTGTCTTTGTATATAAATGCAACTCCAGCTAAATTTGTAAGTCTATCCTTATGTCTGCATGGTTATATCTTGTTCATAATACACTAAATGAGTATTTACGTATACGGATGGAGATTATGTCCAGATAAACAATGATAAACATATACACATAGGGAGAGATAAATATATCGTTACATGTATGGAGGGAGAGAGAGAAAGAGGGAGAGAGAATGTAAAGTAGTGCCCCGAGAAGGGGGATAATTATTATTAAGTGTTTGTAATTATTCGATTATTCGTTGCTCTCAAATATCAATTCACTTTTGCTTGGTTGAGGTGCAATCTATTTCGTCAACATTTTTCCCGATTAAAATTTCCTCAAGAACTTATCTCCATTAAATTATCAAGATAATTCAGTCTTGGCACGAAGATTACTGATGTTTGGAAATGTTTATTTTGTTATCACTAATTGTAATGCCAATGTATCGCCTTCGGCAGATTTCAGATTGCATTGCACTTACACGTATGTATTTACATCTGTGCGTGTTGCTCACTATGGTTCAACGAATGAATTAACGTGTATATCTTTACAAATCTATACACACATTTATATCTGAAAGGTATATATGATGTCTATGTACGCATTAACTATTTTCATATGTACTTCAACCAAAAATACCAAAATTAGTGCCTACAGTACAGTGGATGGTTCGATTCCTGCACTTATTGAAACAGACTCAATGCAATGATATATATGTGATATAATAAGCAAAGTAAGTGTAGATGCAAATATATTGGAAAAGCTGACAAAGAAATTATTCTTGCCATCATAATATTAGGTTAGACTAATCCCCGAAGGTGGAATTTGTTTACTTATTTTTCGGAGTACAGAGTGATTTCTACAACAGGAATATACATATTCGAGATATATATTAGCGGCATATGAATAGTGCAATCAGCCAAAGCTGATGCAAGATCGGAACCATCGGTGAGGCAGATGTATGGTAACTATCCAACGAAGAGAAACATTGCGTTAGGTCCCATTCAGTCCTGGTGCCGATCAACCGAGCAATCAGTGCATATATATATATATATATATATATATATATATATATATATATATATATATATATATATATATATATATATTAGTGTCACAGTATCAGAGACAGAAGTACATTGAATGTTTTCAACTTCCCACAATTTGTAGAAAAAAAAATCATTCACTGCCGGATGCTAATAGATGAAACGACAGCCGATCTGGGACAGCCATGCTTTGCAGACAGAATTTAACAAGCGAGTCGATAATGCCAATAACAGGTCAGAGTTTACAGAGAGTGGGAGAAAAAGGCAAGACATTCGCGAGGAGAAAGGGCAATAAAAAACAAAGTTAAGGAATACATATTATAGTTATTGATATTACATTTAAATCTTTGAAGATCTTAGGTGACAGGGAAGCATTAAATCGGAAGGGTGTTCCACATGAGAGGAGAACAAGACTATTGGAATGACATCTACCTCTTTTCACAGTAAGATAATGAGATCTAGTTGCCAATCTAGTAGTACGCTACAATTCATGGTAACAAGGAAGAAAAGACATTAGAACAACAGTCATTAAAATACTTACAGAAAAGACAAACGGAAGTGACTAAATCGGGATCGAGGTCAAAAGCGATAACATTACAGAATCTCAAGATATACGGCAGAAACACCAGGAAAGATATGTCATCAATATTTAATGTACGACAGATGGTTGATTATTAATTATTTTTGATCGCGGAAGGATTTTTAAGGCTACGAAGATAGGAATCTTTATTGCCGAGAGGTGATAAGTGTACTTCAGTACTGAAAGAACAAATGGTATACAAGGAATAACTGAATTCTGGAGAGGCAGCCGTAGCACGTGAAATTTATGGACGCCATCATAGAAAGAGAGCACGGGTAACTGACGAGAAAGTGACGCATAGCACGAAGGAGAAACATTTCTCCATTACACTAGAAATATAGGATGACACATGATTGAAATCTCTTTTACGATGCGTTAGAAACAATTCACACTATATCGTAAACTTCTGCCTCAAACATTACTTGTTTTAAATTCATGTACGTATTTCAGTAGTATCTATAGAGAATTTATTCCTGTTCTACTTTTCATTTTAACTGATGAACAGCATTCCTCGGCAATAATCTTCGAGGTGTTATATAGTAATTAACATTTTTGAAATGTCTCAATTGCTTTATTCTATATGTCATTATAATTCTGTATTTTGGTCATTTGTAACTGAATCCAATAGAAAACCAGTCAGAAAGCAAGGAAAAAAGGCAATATTTATTTTACCATAGAAATGGTACTCTAAATTCGAGCTGATGCTATATGCTGATACGTTACTACAGAACTTGAACTACAGAAATTGAATCCTTGGTTAACACCTCGGAAGGTAATTATTGATTTGCCTAACTCTCTTCAATATATTTTTTTCTAATTTAAATTAAAGTTAATAGACACATCAAACCAAATGTATCTAGCCATCTGATTGTTCGCTTTTTTAAAAGAATACAGCAATTGTTCGGAAATGAAATGTGTATACGCAAAGCACCTGCAATATTGAACACATGCAATATTTTAAATTCGCATTAGCTTAAAGCTTCGAGCTACAAGTTAAATCCTAAATTTAAAGTTGTTTCTTTATTTTTATATACTTATATTTATTTCATATATGTTTTTAGATGATTTGATTTCAAATGTATACATACGTTAATAAATATTTTATATCCGGAGATACCATATTGAAATAAATATCTCAGTTTTCGAACAAGAGCAGAAAGTTATCTTTACAAAAAAACAAAAACACATATTTGGTTGTTTGACCCATATCTGAGGAAATAGGCTTAGTCCAGGACGTTTAGTTATCCTTGGATTTCGCCTCTTCCACATATTCAAAACTTTGAGAAAGTTACGAATGAAAGCTTGCAAACCTTTCCTAACAAAGATAAAGCTGATTCTGTTTGTCTATGTTTTTTCCAGCTTATAAATTGAGTCGATTATTAACGCCTGTATACATTTATTTGTGCACAGACACATACATAGACGCACATATATAAATAGACATCATCATCAACATCATAGCCATTGCTAGTCACCTACTGGTCTTTCCCAAATCATTCTATGACGATCATGAAAATGCTATACCGAAAAAAACCTCTTTCTCATCACTTTATGTTCTGTGTGATCATTTCGCTCAAAGTGTTCTATCAACAGGGCATTAATCAAGCAACCTTCTGCTTTACTTTTTATTGTTTCTTTTTGCTATATACCTCACCCATCGCGTTTTCTTCAGTTTAATGTTTTATGTTCCTTGTTTCAGGTTGACCTGTTTTTTTAATTAGCATTATCATTGCTCTTTCTCTTGATCTTTGTTCTTTGTAGAGTTTATTTTCAAGCGATCTTTATTTCAATGTGGCCAACTTGGACCGGTAACGGAAGTATTAATTATATATTGTACATTTCAAGCTTAACTTCTAGTCTAGCTTTGGTTTGTTAAATGCGTTCCACCCTGTCGTTAAACGATATTTTATTTCTATTGTCTTTCTTTAATGTTCTTTCAAGTCATTCACATATACAAATGGAAGAAAGACAAACATTGATGGAGTGCGAGGGAAACATATTTTAACCAGGTGGAAACAAAAATATTGGAAATGCTGAGGATCGTTTTCACTTTTTCACTCAAATGTTTTCTTATTAAGTCGCTAATATTTCAAGGTGAATACATTTATATTGTTTAATCTTCAATTCTTATCATCGTTTTGATTTATCTACAAATTAATAATTATCTGTTGTCTGTGCTGCTTTACTCGTCATATTGTAAGTAAGAGAAAAAAGTTGAGTTTAGAAAACTTTTATATAAAAACAGAACGTTTTTACGGCTGCTGTTGATATTATTTATTTACTGGTTATTTTATGGAAAATAACAATAAAATATTAAAATGTTAAAGAATGAAATACAAAAAAATAAAAACGGTTTTTAAATTGAATTATGTGAAAAAATTATCGTTTCTCACCAAAATGAGCTTTGACTTTTTACAGTGAATTGCAAGAATTTTTATTATTAAAATTTTTACTATTTTGCTGCAAAATTATTAAAGTTACATTGGATTTAATTGGATTTTATTTTCCTTTTGTCTTTTTGATAATATATAGTTGTTTTGCAAAAGAATCTTTGAAACCTCCATAAAATTGAAAACCAATTATTAAAAACTGTCTCTCGTAATAAAACCAATTTCTTTTCAAGGAACACCAATTTTATGTAGAATCAATATTTTTAATTGATTCCCGATCAGAAGGCTTCACAAAATCTATCCCATTCATAAAAGTGAAGACATGGTTTCTGAATATTTGATCTTCAATTTTTAATCTATTATTCCTGCGTCTATCTTGTGAGCATATCAAAGATATTACTTCATAATGTCTTTACGACTCCCTAAACTTATGTTAAATTTTCTGGACTCCTGTTGATTACAATCACTCGTTTATCTTTTAGATACAACTAAGCTTTGCCATTGATCCCCATTTACTATTGAGTCTCTTTCTCTTAACAACGATGAAGAAATATATAGAAATAATTCCAAAGCATATATTGCCTCAACTTCTGAGAACATTGTATAAATGAATAATAAAGAAGACATTTTATTATTACAACGTTGTATTCAATATCAGCAGAAGATAAGGCTCCATTTGACCTTTAAAACACGGTCAATTGAAAAACCTGCATCAGGCATCTGTGTCTACAACATCATGCATTATTTATATGAAAAGGTGACACTGGTCATCGGCCATTTGATTAATTGATCTGTGTTGAATAAGAAAACAACAGGCGTAATATGGGAATCTTTTCATCTTCATCACTCATTTATGGCGCTGAACAGAGCGATACATTTGACGGTTAATTCTAATAGTTCAAATCTCTTGTCTTTTTAATTAGATCTATTGGTGATTTTCTCTACTTGGTAAATGCTATACATAATGCAACCAGGTTAATAACGACCAAATAAAAAAGTAATTTCATTCTTACAGTATGAAAATTACGACACAATTCTTTTTTACACCCCCCCCCCCGATTTCCTGGATCATTTTCTCATTATGTAGTCACGATTCCAACAAGGTGGTCGACTCTCTCTTTGTGATCTTCGCACTGGTTCGGCTTTGAGCTCGCACTCCAGAGGTTACGAGCATCCCGCATCTTCTGTATAGCCGTTTGTGGCAGTGTTTCCTCTTTTTGTTCGAACTTAGGTGATATATTGTACCAAAACACCACCATGGAAGGAGATGTTTCTCACCTTTCGGCAGTGCTTTTTATTGTTCGGTGGCTTCTTTCTAGAATCCCATTTTCACAGGACCTGTAGGCATCCCTGGAATAGCGACTGGCGTTCTACATATCATACATTCCGAGCAAAATGCCACACCATTGTCCAGAAAGACATCCTCCACTGGTTCTCGCTCTAAAAAGATCTAATTGAGCACTTCGACAATGATGATAGCGGTTTCCTATCGGATCGTTTTCAAAATCGTAATCTGTCCAGGACTACACTCAACCATCGTCAAGTATAACTTTTCTTTGTAATGAGTCACATCTATAGTCAGTCGGGTTCATTCAGTCGTCACCTAGATCTCCCTTGTCTCATGTTTGTCCGATAAAGGGTTAGGGTTATCGATTGACACTGAGTGCACAGCTTCACTACCCTGCATTGATTCTTTTCGGACATCTAAGTCAATCTTATGAAGCAGATACAATGTTCTCACGGCTCCAATGTCATGCAGGCAGTGCAACTCCTTCAATTCCTTGTGCCCTAAGCAGCAAAGCGAAGTCGTACTCTTTTTGCCTTTCATTCGGTTTTTCTTTATTCACTTTGGAGCATTACCTTTGTTACTATTCGAAGGCTCGAAGGTTGCACGTTCAGTCCAGATTCGGTTATTGACTCTTTCAGTATCCTCCAACCGTTGTCGAATAATCCATTCCCTAGCACCCTTTGTCCGGACCTTTGTTTTTTCTGTAATCACTAAACATATTCATCTCAGAATGAAGAGTGGGTAGTGGTCGAATCGGTCCTAATTTCCACGTCTTTTAGTCTCCATTTCAAAGCCAGACTAACAACCTTTATCGTGACATCTACTTCCAATATGGTTGTAATCATTCTTCTTTCTCAGCCATCAATTTCTACACTCACGCCCATTGCATTACACTATACTATTTTCTTTGCTAACTTTTTGTATAAATGCACGTCATCCTAAGCCGACCAGGGATGCAGTAATATCCTATCGGTTTTCCTCAGATTTAAAACAACTCACGTTTGCTCATAGATCTTCCCATCTTTGGAATCTCGTTTCCTCTTTTAAATGCCTAACCCCCTGCCACATATTTATGTAATCGTTAGCCTAATGCTGTCCAACACTCAAAGGATTCTGGGTCTTTGTTATATAGCCCAACTTGCAAACTTGTTCCAAGACCCTTTGCAGGGGCACTACTGTTTCGTCCACCAAAGTGTCATTGACATATGAATCGCTGCATTTTCTGTGCTATCCATCTTTTCTACCACTGTCTTAAGCATAGTTACCATGACTTTTGGAGCAGCATTTAGTCGAAACCATAGACGGGCCAGACAATAATTATTTCTTTAAACTGGATCAACTGGTATTTCCAAAATTTACCTTTTATATGTATATGCAAATAGGCAGATTTTTGGTGCACAGTGGTTGAAATTTCTGTCATTCGTCTCCACTTTCGTATTGGTTTACCGCACTAATCTAGCATCTCTCCATCTGAGTGATATGACACGCACTTGTTCAGTTCACGTAGTCCATCACTGGCCTATCCTTATTTTTGTTGGCTGAACGACCATGAGCAGTAACACCGCACTTGTTGCATCTTCTCTCCACGGAGTAAGAATTCCATCTTCAATACACCTCTCCACTTCTTGTTCAAGTTCTCTTCCTGCTGTTGACTCTTGTAACATGGCACTTTATTATTAAGCACCGGAGGCCCTTCTGTGCAGTTCCACTCAAATATCGACAACTTAGCATCGAAATCTGCACAGAAGTCTTCATCTTCAATTCTACATTTGTTCCGTTCATCGTTTTTACTATCCGTAACTTGTTACCATGTACTTATCGCAACACGATTCTCACAAACTCCACAGTATCATCTATATTAATGGTAACTACTCCGATCTGAATGATCATATCCATTCTCAACACAGGTGTCGATACCTACAGTCAAAAGGTCAATTACGATGGCCTTTGTAATTAGTCGCCAATATCGTATTTCCAACGTCACGGTGCACGTTCCTCTGCATCTCACTTTCCCCCCATCAAGCGCCTTTAAATTGCTTCTTCCATTCCATCTATCCACTAGATTGGATAGTATTAGTGTCAATATCGACAATGGCATTGACACTTCTCTCCTCTACCAATATGTCTTTTATCGGCTGTGATCCGTGGCGCGCCCGCTGCTGAAATTAAGGGGTAGTCATCGGCGAAGTGGTTCCATTCGGTCCATTTAACTGTTGACAATATTTCATAATATACCTTGTCTCGCTACATACGAAACAAACTGGTGTGTATCTTGGCAGGTCTTTACAGTTATTCAGCATGTATGGACCCTTGCATCTGAAACACTAAATGTTTTGAATGCTTTCGCTAGTCCTTCAAACTCTGTTGGCTCCTCTCTGTATCTAGCTTATATCTGCCTTGCAATCACTACCGTCTCAATCTCTTTTCTTTTGTTTTCCGTCAGCACACTAGCTGTATGGAACAATTCATTAATGTTCATTTCATTTATTCTGGAATGCTGCTCAGATGCTTTCTGGAAGCTATTAACAAATATCAATTTCATAATCTGATCCAGCTCTCTTCCGACGAATCCAGCTTATCCTGCCCATCTCCGGATGTCGGTGGTGTACACGTCTACTGATTCTCCGGTCTATCTAATCTGTCTCATATTTCTATGGGCAACAAACGGTCCTTCCGAAAATGTCTTCTTCAGCGCATGCTCTGTTCTATCTGCATCCTTCTGATCGTCCTAATTCAATTGCAGATAGAAAACTAAAGCGCCCCCTTCCAGAAACAAAGGACGAGAACATAAGTTGAGGGAGCTTTTGCAACCTCGCAACCTTTTCCAACCAGGCAATTACATCTCCCTCTCCACTGAAAGGCTTCACCATATTGGTGATTAAGCGTATTTTTCCATCCATGACGGGCGATATAGCTCCCTGTTTTGGGAGTAAAACAATTTGTTTTTCTCTCTTTTTCCGCATGTTTCTTGCTTTCCTTCGTTTTACCTCTTTCACTGTACTTCATTCGTACGTTCGATCGTCTGTCCGTGAAGTTTCTTGATACATGATTAAACCTGTATTTACCCTATCTACCCATGAGGGAAGATGTGGCAAATGGCCGATTTTTATGCGGGGTGATCTGAGCCCGTAGGCTCAGGCAAAAATTCCCGTAGACCTCGCATACACGGTGTCGGTTTTTTTTTCATCATCCATTATAAATATAGGTAAGGCAGGTAGCATCCATCCGTTACGACAGAATACTTTTTTATTCTAGATTCAGTTTTCCATGTCATTGTTATATAATACAAACCTCTGTTCGAGGAAATCGTTATATTTTTTACAATAATAGATTCTAATTACTGTTTAATAGTAAGGAAGAATAAAAAAAAAACTCCGGTGTAAGTAATTGCCGCTTTTTCTGAAGCGAAATCGACTTGGTTTGGAGCCTTATTGTAAGTTATCTAAAGGGACGTTTACCACCTATCAATCGATGAAGGTCGTTCTGGTTAATAAAAGTGAAAAGTATCTACACAACATAGTGCGTATTATTCATAGTTCAATGAAAGTAATTGACACGCAGCATAAAAGAGAATATAATGTAGAAAATGGAAACATGAATAAAAAGAATCTACACATGTATTTGAATAAAGAATCCAGTTCAATATTCCAAGAAGGTTACCAATATCATGACAGAAATCTGGAGGAGGCTGTAGGTTTCAACGGCCGAAACGCTGAGAGTATAACAACCAAGATAACTATATAAGGTGTAAAATAATAACTAATTTACTAAATTTTAGTATGACTAATTTTGATATAATATTATCATAAAATATGCGAAGATATATAACGTAAACTTTTTTGAGAAGAAGACGATTAAGAGTGGACTCGAACTTGTATGGAGTATTAAGGGAGTGAATCTTTTTTTGAATGGTTGTCATTATGAGATTGGATTCTTACAACCGCCTTTCGCAAGTAATTATAACAATATAGTGATTCTAAATAATTGAATGTATTTTTCATGATTCAATTCAAACTTTTGGAGAGCAAAAGCAACAAAGAAAAGAATGAAAACTCACAGGGAAAATACATCCTTTCAAATTCTGAATTAAAAAAAAGTATATCGAGTTATTTCCAAGAATGGAACTGATTTAAATTCATTTATTTAAAACTTACAACTTCTTGGCATTTCCTTGAACGAGAAGAAATCTAAGAGAACAGTATTTGAAATCAATAAATATATTTTTCCAACACAATTGAAAATCGATGAAAATTTTAGAAAAATTTTCGAGTAGATCATTTCCTTACGTATTTAATCTTTTATTTTTTGATGAATGAATAAAAACAAATCTCAACAACCGTAACGAAATTTTCAATTTGAATTTAGAAAAACGGAAATAGTCGATTAGCAGAGGTAAAAAAAGAAGGCATTACAACAAATGGAGGCAATTCCGACATCAATTTCCTCCTAATTTATCACGTTTCTATATATAAATTTATTTTTCCGCTGGCAAGCCGTGGACTGCAATTCTTTAATTTATGGAAGAGGGTTCAATGTACGAGTATGATCCTATAGTTTCCATTTCCCTCTTTGCTCTCTAATAACCTAACACTCTATTGCAATCTCACTCCCTCGCATGGATTTGTATTTATGAGAAAGAATGAAATTTTATTAAGAGATTTGCTAATGAGCGACCGAAAATATAGTTTTGTCCAGCGTCTCAATAATACCCAGTAATTCATACACAGATGCCCTCAAGGACACATGGCACAGTGGATAAACGCGTTGGTTAGATCTAGTGAGAGGACCCAAAGAATGTGTGTTCAATACCTGGTTAAGGCGGCGGAGAAATTTGAGAGGGGAATTAACAGGAGATAACTGACATCCATTAGACATGGCACGTGGAAGTAGAACAGTCTACCCCAGTTAGCGAAATAAAGGGTTCAGTTCAACATTCCAACCACCTGAAGAAGGCCAGAGCGTACAACAGCCGAAACGCTGTGATAAACATGGCGAAAAAGATGAGGACAATAGTCCGAATAATGTAAATAGTGTACATAACACCTCATCTCAGAAATATAGACAGATAGAGAATATTAGGGCTTCAGAAATTGTCCATACATTTTTTAATCCATCTTTTGCATATTGAGTTTCACGCATTTCTAATTCTGTCATTCAACTATCAATAAAAGAATTTAAAAGTATATGATAAAAACATACCGTGAATGGTGATGTACGAGGGTCAATGATCAGTGTGTAAAATTTACACGTTTTGCTAAGGATATTACATTTTGTGATAGTTGTCATACTTCGTACCTCATGTTTGATAAGACAATGTAATTTCATTTTTGATTAAATCCATAAAAGTGCGTAACGTCTGTCGGTTTTAGGAAATACGTTGACTTTATTCCTTTATGATCCTGCGTATTTTATCTTCCTCGTGGAAATTTTGACATATTAGCCGTCATATTGAAATCGCATTAATCTTGAAAAAAGATAAATGTGATTTCAAATTCATATAAAATTGTTCTTCAATTCTAATGACATTTGCTTTGAGAAATGTTGAGTGTACGCCTCTATTTTGCCTTTTATTTGAGCTACTTTATTTTATGTAATTTTTTTTTGCTTTTTCTCAGACATCCAGGCCCGTAAATGTTGTTAATACTTGCATTTATTTACATTACTCGGACTGTTATCTTCATCTTCATTGCCATATTCACAGCATGCGGTGAATCTTCAGGTGATTGGATTTTCAAACCGGACCATTTATTTCTAGTTCCATGCCTCGTCATGGTGTCTCTGTTATTTCCCTTTAACTCAACTCTCCAAGTTTCGTGACCTGGTATTGAACTCACAACACTTTGGGTCTAGTCACTGGATCTAACCATCATCTTTATCCAGTGGGCTATTTGTCTTTGAGGACATCTGCGTATGAATTTTTGAGACTTATAAAGCTAATGTCTCAGCCACTTTTTTTACCAGTGATCATATTGCAGTTTTTGTTGTTATTAATTAATATTCCTTAAGTTTTCGTATTTTCCGGTGGATACTCTCTCTCTATTATTTCATACTCATCCTATAGATCCAGTAGTAACTGGACGTCTTCCTGGTTTGGCCAGAGTATGAAGGTATCATCTACGTATCTCAGCCATAGGGTTAGCTTTAGTGGTGTGGATTCTAATGCCATTTCCTCAGAGTATTCTATATATATATAGGTTTGTCATTGCTGGTGATAATGTCGAGCCCATTGCTAATCCCTCATCCTGTCGATATATGATTGATCCCATTCCGAAGTATGTTGTTTGCGTACAGAAAGTCAGCATCTCCCTCAGGTTGTCTATTGGTGTGTTGGTTCGTTCTCATAGTGAGGAGTCCGAGGCCATCTGTCTCTGAGTACCGAGAGTGACTTCACCTTGAGTAGCTTGGTTAACGTTCAGGCTCACCATCTGGTTATATTGGATGGAAGCATCTTTCATTATTTCCAGTGCGCGGTGTTCCCGACATATGATCCTGACATTCCGATTAATTGCTCATATTTATTCATTTTTACCAGTGTTCATATTGCAAAAAAATTGCAATGAGACCACTGGCAAAAAAATAGTTGGCGAGACATTAGTTTTATAAGTCCCAAAAATCCATACATACATATCCTCAAGGACACATAGCGCAGTGGATAAAAACGTTGGTTAGAACCAGTGACTTCACCCAAATAGTTGTAATTTCGATACCACAGCAGTGGTATACCAAAACCTGGAGAATTGAGTTAGAGGGAAATAACTGAGACATCCGGAAGAGGCATGGCATGTGGAACTAGAACGAAATGAAGTGTTCGGTTCGAAATTTCAATCACCTGAAGAGCGTACAACGTTGTGAATATGGTAATGAGGATAACAGTCCGAGTAATGCAAATAATGCAAGTAATCATAATACTTCATCTCAGCGCTATAGACAGATGTACTGTTTATTATACACAAATCATTTACTTAAATATATGTATCAATAAAATAATGTATAAACAAAACTTTTTTTAAAATAATTGTCGGACCATTTCATACTATATATATATATATATATATATATATATATATATATATATATACTTTGTATTTAATGTTTGCGACGTTTATTGGGGAACGGTTCTATATATCGGAGACAAACCGTTTGTAGCTCCATAAATTATGGACGTTAGAATTAACATTGTATGACGTTTGTCAATTTCTTACCTCAAGCGATCTTATACGTTTCACTACACCAATCGCCGGTTTACACAGAGGTCACTCGAAGAATAAATGTTGTAGGAGAAGAGGACACCAAACATTCTTTCTTTTAGCGCCAATATTTTATTCTATTAATAGTCATGCTCTTTTGTTTGCTTATTTTGTTTATTTGAAATGATTTTGTTTATTTATTTACATATTTTATTTATTTTATTTTCCTATATTGTTCTCAGTTCTCAGGTTTACTATTTAGAATAAATTTTATTTAATTTAAGCTATGCTTTTTTAATTATATCAAATTCAGGTTATGTTTTTCTTCTTTTAGTATTTTGTGTCATAATGTGGCTGTAATTTACGTTTATGAAAGTTTTTTAGTTTTTCCTTGATCTTTGACTATTTCTCGTTCAGGCAACGGTTACTTGCTTTGCGTTATTTTCTTATTTTTCCGCAGTTGTTTTTTATTATTATTTTCCGTGTAAGCTCTGTGTGCTATGGTTTTCATAAATACATTTTGAAGTATTGTGTTATTTGTTTTTTTTTTATTTTAAATTATAGTTTTTGTAAGTTACATTATATTATTGTTATAGCTAGTTTTCTGAGATTCCTTTGGAGCCTACTGTAGTTGGTTATATTACGTTAGTTTTTAGACAGATACCGTTTAGTAGACATTCATAATTTGTTCTGCAGTTACAGGTGGGGATTGTTGGAATATTTTATTATTTGAGGCATATTTTCGATGCAAGTAATACCTAAGTTTTATAGAATTTCTGTTGAATATTTTCTGCAGTTTCCTTGGTTTTGTGAAATGTTTGTTGATGAGACTGATGAATAGTTTACCAATATTTGTTTTGAAGTTTGTATGATTTCTTGAATAATATATTTTTATTTTATTTTTGGGACTTTTTCTTCTGTTATGTATAAAGTTAGGTTTTGTTGAAAATTCACTTGTTTTAATGCTGTTTTATACTCAATTTCGGAGAATCTGTAGTTGATAGGCAATATGGTTTCTTTGTTGATGCTGACCGTTGTGTCGTTTTATTTTCGGAATTGGTGATATCTATATTTGTGCAGACCTAAATTACATCTTAAATGCCTAACTTTTACAGTTTCGTTTTAATATCAATTTCGTTTTAATATCAATTTGGAATGTAATTTCTTTGATAAAATTTTCTGATTTTATCAGTTTTCTTCTTAAAATTATTAATCTTTCAATTCTTTATAACTATGTTTTATGTTAGTAATACAAAATTAGTATGTCTATTCGTACCACTTCGCAGGTTTTCATATTCTCATAACTTCTAATGTCAAATGTTTGCGTCAACTGCTTCCTCTATTCTCTTTTTTAATCATGCTGTTTCATTTTGAATAGTAGTTATTTTCAGTAGTGTTTATAATTTATAATTTATCTTTTGCAATTTTTATGTATTCTTATGCTACGAAGCGACTCTTATTTAATATAGATTTAGTGATGTTGGATTCAAATCTTTGATATCAAGATGGGTGGATACAGATTTATGAATGTATTCTATATTACGAACAATCTTTACTGATCTTATATTTTTCAGTTGATTTAGAATTAAAATTCTTCTTAGTTCAGAGTTAAATTCTTTTTTGCATAATGTTACTTATGTTTCTTAAGTTTTCTTTTTGATGGTCCAATTAGGGTATGTTGGTTAGCAGAGAAATTTTCTTTATGGTTTTTTAGTTTGTAGAATGTGTGTAAATTTTTGAGAAAGTTTATACGCTCTACTCGATAGAGTGTTTTTGTGATTTCGTTCGCTTCATGTTTCTTCTTTTTTGGTTTGGTTACCTTCAGCTTTTCCTGTACGTTTTGCCTATGTTTTTCTTCAATAACTTTTTGTGTTCGTGGTTTTTTGCCGTTTAAATATTTCTGGTTTGATCATGGAGAGATAGACATTAGGTTAGTTATTAAATACTGTTTACGTCTTCTTTTAATTTTCATTAGAATTTATTTACGTTTCTGTCTATATTTCTGAGATGAGGTATAATGTAGATTATTTACAGTATTCGGACTATTGTCCTCATCTTTGTAGCCATATTTATTACAGCGTTTCGGCCGTTGTACGCTCCGTGGTTGGAATATCGAACTGAACCCTTTATTTCGCTCACTGGGGTAGACTCTTCTAGTTCCACGTGCCATGTTTAATGGATGTCAATTATCAGTTGATATTTCTGTTTTTCTTTATTTTATTGGTATTTACTTTATTTTTAATTCATTATTTATTTTTTATGCTTTCTAGATTTTTCTTGTTTTTATTTTTAATTTTTTTTTTTATTTTACTTTGATTCCACTTAATAGACTTTTGAATTATTATATAGTTATAGATGGCCTTGTAGGGATTTGTTTTTGTCAACATTTGAAAAATAATTTATGTTTAAGATTTCATAATCTTCTGGAAGGTGTATATAGTTATTTTGTCTTCTAGGATAAAGTTACTCTACTTTAAGATGTATGCTGGTACTATTTTACTTATTTTTCGCCTACAACTAAATCACAACGAATCCCTGGGAATGATATGAGAAACTAAATTAAAATTAATCCTATGAGTCTAACATGTTCTTATTTAAGACCGATTCAGATTTGAATCTTGCATTTAGCACTGCAATGGGATTCACAAGTTCTTCGTGCATTTCATAAAAGAAAACATCGCCAAAAATTACAGAGATAATACACACAATTAAAATAGAGTATTCTCGTTTGTGATATTTAGGGAAAATATTATATTATTTCATGGAAACGATATCTATGTATCGAATGTTTTAGAATGTAATCTCCAACATAGCATTATATAGCAAATCTTCATCGAGAAAATGAACAAAGCCACTACAGCAGCTGCATTTTGTTGATCCATCTGAAACTATGAGGATATGGGTGGAGGCGACAACAACGAAATCTGTCTGGGAAATGTCATGACAACTATAAGTAATGTCCTTAATATCTCTAATGCTTACGCTCAGGTGTACAAAATATTTATGAGAAAGGAAGGAAAGAATGATATATAAGAGACATGCAACCGCGTGTGTTAGATCTGGAGGGGTGATATTCAAAGATTTAAACTAAGTTCTGTTCATGAATTTGTAGTCATCTTTCAATGAGATAGTACTGTATATTCTTGTTGAGAGACAAGAAGAAACGAATGTTATATAAATAATTATTTTCTCAAACTGAACTTGGGTGGTATCCCTTTTTACAACCTGTTGCTGAACGTGAAACATGATTCAGAACGAAGATCACATTGTAGGACTTTAGAGTTATTAGCTTGTAATAAGACAAGATTGTATTTATATACGTAAAAGTGGGGAAATCCATTCAATAATACTTAGTGGATACTTGTGTAAATGTCGAAGGATGTTAGTTGTAGTTCATTAGAAGTAATCAAGATCAGGTTCGCGTATCTTCCTACAATGGGTTGACTGATTATTTGCATATTTCCTAGTTAGATATTGTTACTCATTTTGATATTTTTCTCATTCTTCTATTGTCATTAATTAACCTTTGAAATATGGTGAAAATTATCAAGATGCTAATCCTGATTTAGATCTCATTTAACATGCAAACCAAATTGTCCGCACATTATAAATAATGATTGTAAATGAATGATGAGAAAATCAAATTTACCCTGTCGGCCGAATCTGTTTTACTTAGTTGAAAAAAAATCACACATTGTTAGTACTTGTTTTTATATTCATGTTACTGAATTACAAAAGACAAATATGACCCTGTTACTATTTTCAAAGGACAATATATTAAACATGTAGCATTTAATGATCTTTTGGTGTTGAAATTACACACTCAGTTCAAAATCTCGAACTTTATTAAAGTGTCAAACAGTTCATGAGGTGACTAATTAGTTAGACTATTCATCAAACACCATTTGTTGAATCACCATTCATGAATTAACATTGAGGAATCTGCTTCAATTAAAAGACTATACTTATATCAAAGTTCATCAATTTTCGTATCCTGACATAAAAATTCATTATGTCTTCTGTGACAAGGAAAGAAAGTGAAAAATTAGGAAGTGTATACAGTTAGAAATTTCATTTGCGAATTTTACTCTTTCAATTTCCTAGTTCTAAACATTTTATAAGTCTAAAATAAATTCAAAGAATTCTTGCAAATATAGTCACAAATGATTGCATGAAGCATCATACATGTCTAATCTATCATTACAAAATTAAACCTTAGATGTAATTCATAATATTCTCATTGAATATGGAAACTGTGTTTCAAGAATTCTCTTTACTTGAAAATATAAATACAACTGAATTTCAAGTGTTAGTATCGATTTCGTGCAAGTCAGTATTGGTTTTCATGTTGACATTCCTGGTGCTTCGAGCGAAACTTTCGTTTTCAATTTCCCTTATGACTCTTTAAGACCAGTCTACCATTCACTTTCTTTTGCAGTCTTACCTGTAATTACTACCAATCTAAATTCAGAGTGTGAAACTCTCTACTGTTTATTTAAACTGACAGCATATATAAATGATTTGAGTGTTTACAATTTATCCCTACTTGAGATTACACACGTTTCTTCAAGAATCAAATCCTGTTCATTATTGATGAACAGTCGACGATTTCAGTACATATTCCCGGTGACGTTGATAGATATATAAGAGATGTCAGTGTTGATACTGCATTTTAAAGAAAGGGGTATAACTACGTGAAAATATAGGATTGACTGATTCCAGTATGAGAATTGCAATAAAATATTCTTGTATTAAAACATTTGTCCTCTTCCCCTCTCTCTCTCTCTCTCTCTCTCATTCTCTCTCTTTCTCTCTCACTTCAAATAGCATATACTTGTTCATTATGTCCCCAAGGAAAACTCGGCGAACATTTGTTGCACTATTGCTTGATTTTAGTCAATTTATAACAGGAGACGACTCTTCCAGATATAAGGTCATCAATGTTCCAAATTGGTCTTTAGTAAAAAAAAAAAAAAAAAAAAAAAAAAATTAGATGAGGTGTTGTTTTGATGCAACCCTGGATGATTATGCGTCGTGAAATATATTCACACCAAAACGGCGATGCATTAATACTTAATGAAGAAATTTTGTAGGAATTGCCAAGGGAAGTAACTTCATAACTAAGTGATGACTTAATTAAATAGAGGGAAGTGAAGGAGATATAACTAACCCTATTGCTTAACATTTTGAACTCGCTAACCTTATATGAAATGCTACAACGAATCTAATATAAAGTGAGGTTCAATCATTATTCTCATTCGAAATATGTCCCTTCAGCAAGGACTGTGCAATGGAAGATTATTAATCTACATGTCACTTGCATAGAAGCAGAATGATGAACAACCAGGATCAAAGGTGTTAATATCACAGCTCAAACTCCGTGTCAGTGATGTCAGTGATGTCAGTTTATCTTTCGTTTCTATTACAGTCATTATTTTAGCTTCGTTTATTTTGTTTTACGGCATATCAATGCCGACAGGATTTTTAGGATAGATTCATATAGATAGAATATGTATTCTCTGTAAGAAATCAGCTTATAGATAATGTTCCAGTGGCGTATTTTTGAAGGTTTTTGTCGAGAGTCAAATGTATTACTGGTAATATTTTCTTTTCAAAAATGCATTGCTGGTATTTGTATTTTAAAATCTATTTTTTTATTTTCATACTGTTTTGACCCCAGGTAATTATTTTTCCATAGCTGTGACCCTAACAATTGCTACTACCCCGGGTCAGGGGGGACCTGGTGACAACAGCAATTTCAAAGTGGTTCCACGCTCCTCAAGACGTCACGATCAGAGGTCTTGCTGCCGGATATAGTTTATCCTCAAACCCAGGAATTCTCATCATTTTCAATTTCAATAATCAAATAATAATGTTAAATTTGGGAACCAGTATTTTCTCATGAACGGTTATATATACCTCTTTTTAGAGTACACTCATTTCTAAAGATTTAAAAATATATAAGGACGCTCAAGGAAGAAGTGTGAGAAGCGTATAAGAAAGAGCATGGTTTTAAAATGTATTCTCTCCTGACAGTCCTCTTTCAGAACTATAATATAATACTACTCTATAAACTTCCAACAATCATATATTTTTCGAAATAACCGTGGAATTCTCATAGATTCTACTAGTAAACATAAAATGTGTCCAAAATGAAATAAGAAGCAACAAATAAAAACTAATCTTACTTTGCTTGAACCAAAACCAATAATAAATGACAATATCTAATAACCTCGTTATTACTGGTATTACAATATAGTATCTTTGCTTTTCTATATTCCATCAAAACCAATAACCAGTTAACAAAGTAACCATCAACCCTGGAGGCGATTATAGACATTTTAAGGATTAAAAGATAACATAATAATTTACTATGTAATGATATGCAAACTCTGTAGAGCACATCTACTTGGATACCTGGCGCAATGCAACCATACTTCCTTAGCGTGTCTCTCTGTGTAAATATCGACTCATGTATAGAAATGACCAGAGAGAAACATAAAGGGTAATGTATGTAGTTTTTAGAATAATGTAAACGGATATGTAATTAAAATTATGTATATTGACATTCACTAACATTGACGTCGTATCTTGGCAAGTATGGGGTGGGTAGGTTCGAATGATTCTATTGTGATAATCTTATACAAAGGGAAGGCCTGCTTTGGAAATCAACATTGGTATGCTTAGATTAAAAAAAATTATAGATACATAGATATGTATGTATATATGTGCACGTGTAAAAATGTTTTTTAATTCACGTATTTCTAAAATCTAAACATCTTGAAAACACATTTTTGGCAATTATATATGGTATGTATTGATCGTGAATAGGTTGTAGAAAATAATATATTAATTTCCGAAAAAAATTCTTCAATCAAATAGTTTTGGGATACTCGAAATACCATTCAAATAACAAATAAAAACGGTAAATAAAAAAGAAACACAAATATCGAGTAAGCTAATATTATTTTTAGTATAGAGCAATGCATTTACAGGTCATATGTATAATTAAATTGCTTACTGCTTCCAATACGATGTTTCTCAAAATCTTATTGAAGAAATCGTCTGCAATTGTAGGATTAATGAATCAGATAATAGTTTGCGATAATTTCTTGATGCGGTCCACGCTCAGCGATTGAGCCAGTCACTACAGACTCTGACTAATGTTGTATTCCGTTCTATACATGATCAGTTATGGATAATTTAATAGTTTCACCGCTAAATATTTTATTTTCATCCAGCCTTAATTTTAGGAGTCAGCAGATATCAGTTCCGTATTCTTTGTTCCAACTTAAGAAATGGAGTCCAGACAGTTATTGATTATGTTTTACCCTCTGTTAGGCTTGACCCGTTCGTCCAAATGTAAGTTTAAAAATATCATGATTTCAATTTGTCAAAAACTCAACTACAAAATTAATTTCAAGCGATTTACTTTAACTGAGTGACATCAACATATTGATCAAGAGAAATGTATTACAATTGCAGGAAGTTTGAATAGATTTAGGTTAAACGGTATGAACCTAGAGATTTACGACTCAGAACCCCGATTTTGGGAACAAACGGAGTTTTTTAAAAAAAAATATGCCTCATGCTGTTATCTTCGCACGTGGTGGGTGAGAGATGCACCCATACATTATTGTTAGTAGTAGTTTCTGGAAATTGGGACGCTGCAGGTACCAGACCAGATTTAATGAACGGAATTATATTGTCATATAAGGTTCCAAGTTGAGTAAGGCATAGATTTTGTGCCGTCGCAGTAGCGGGAGTTATCAGGTCCTTACTGATTCCTACCTGCTTGGTAGAGGCCTTTAAAAACGTAAAATATGCAAATAGCTTCCCAGTCATTTTGGTGTTGCGAATTAAGTTTGCGAACATTTAAGATTTTGTTCTTCCATGCATGGAGACTTTTGCGTATGTCATATTCTTTTGTAGCTAGAATGTCGGCAGCTTCAGCTGATGCTCATGGGGTAGTGACGAAAGTATACGATAAAATTACGTTTCTCGGAAGGTTAAGTGCCTTAGTGAAAACGGCGCCTCGTCTATAGAAAAAAGACAATAGTCGCTGAATCAATCAATGCCAGGATTTTGATTGATAATGATGTTAATGTCTTTTGTTTGTGTTCCATATTACAAGTTGTTTTTTTCTATTCTTTTTTGTAGCTAATGTTTTGGTTGGTATGTTGTATCAGAAGGATTCTCTATTTCTCTGTCTCTATGAGTATCTATGCGCGTACCCAGTGTCCGACGTGATTGTGCAAGTTTTCTTTATATCCGGCGTCTGAAAAGACGGTGAAATTCTTTATGGTTTTCCTCGTGTTTTCTACGTCGTGGTTACCAATTTTTAGGAAGGATAGATAGAGTTGGGTAAACTGTATTTAGAAAATAACTTGGATCACTGGAGTAGGAGGCATGCGCCGCTTGTCATGTTTTATTCCTCATAGCGTCCTATATTAAAATGTCATGGCCATCTCATTATTTTTACTTTAACCCTGTCGGAAAGCCAAGGACTGATAATTTTTTTTATTAAACTTATTTTATTTTATTTATCTTCACAATATATTAAAATGACCCCTGTCAAAAATACATCATCTAAAAGAGCATTGTCACTATTTTAAATTTAGTGTATTTCATGTTTCTTAAGTGGCACTAATCTGTCTATAACAGTAGATCTTTAGACTGCTATCACTCTTCGTGTTCTTTTTCATATTCTTGTGGATTCAGAAGCTTCAAGTGTTGATCAAATGTTAGTAAGTCTTCACTTCAGATTTCCGCCGTCTGATTCTTTAACTGATAAATTTCTTTTCTTGTCTAGGGGGGAAAAGAAATTGAATATTATAAATTATAACTTACACACCTACGTTTTCAATTGTAAAGGATGGCCAGACGCAAAATAAATTTCATAAACCGATTTTAATAGTTACCACGTATTTCTTTGAACGAAAATGTCGGTTCTACTATGCGGCACACATCGGAAGCTCCGTAAACTAAATACAAATACTTGTTTATCATTGGACGTTCCAGAAATATTTTAAATATTTAAATTTTTTTCAGCAATGACATGTTTTATGATCATGGTTACAAAAATCATCACTACCACCCATGAGTTCACGTCCATTCTGTTACCTATGATGAAACAGTAAATTTTACACACACACACACACACACACACACACATATATATATATATATATATATATATATATATATATATATATATATATATATGTGTGTGTGTGTGCGTGTTTATAATTTACTGTTTCATTATAGGTAACAAAAAAAATATCCAAAATTAACATGAAACAAAATAAGTAAAAATATATTAGCAGCCTCATAACACCGATTTTGTTGTCATGGTAACAGAATGGACGTGGACTCATGGGTGGTAGTGATGCTTTTTGTAACCATGATCATATATATATATATATATATATATATGTGTGTGTGTGTGTGTGCGCGTGTGTGTATCCTTTAAACATCTACCTAAATATGAACGAATCTATTAATAGTAATACTTACACATCTACAGCATATTTAACACTTTCACACTTTTCACCAAATTATATTAACTCTGTTTCTACAATTTACTTTACCATTCAGATAAGTAATGATTCTTTTTGGGAGAAAAATGTCAATTAATTAGACAAAATTTTATATAAAATCAAGCATCAATAAATCTATCGATAACATTGATTTTTCTATCGGTTGCAAAAATAAATTAAAGAAGAATTTTCAAGAGGAAATTAGAAAAAAATTTTCTTCCATAAAAATGGAGTAGACAGATAGGAAAATGGAAAAGCATTTATTTAAAATTGTAAATATATTTTTCTATTAACTGAGTATCAGAATTTTTTGGACTAGTGAATTTCTACTATGCACCACGGAATTTTCTCAGATTCTATAATATTTACTAACCTTAGTTTTATACGTTACAAGGCCAAGTAACTGAAAATAGGATATGAAAGATATAGTCTCTCTATTCCCAGTAACAGGATGTTGAGTTCATAAAGATTAGCATTCGAAAAGTTGTCCTTGACATGAGCTCTTGAGGGTGGTGGAAAATGAGAAACCAGTCACATTCTACTATTCTGAATAAAGCCGACAGCTATGGAACATGATTTCGTTTTCTATCAACACTCGCACTAATGTTGGACATTTTAAAGAAACAGTCGTGTTCGCTAGCTTGTGTGACTGAGTGATCTGCACGCAATTCTTTATTATTGGTAAGTTATCTCGAAATCCTAATTCCCTACATGTCAACTTCAATTTGAGATAGTTTCTCAATAACAGAAAGAATAAAGAAGAAATTTCCCTTGAGTATATCTTTCGTAACCAGTTGACTAACATCAATGTAGGGCTTCTTAAAATAGTGAAGCCATTGTTAAGATACAGGCTACAATTTCTTTTCATCGAATAGGTTCATTGTCCGAATATAAAGTCAGTTAATAATATGAATTTGATAGAATAGCTAGTTTCGGAAAGTGATTCTTCTCGTGCATCACCTTATGATTTGGGAACCAGGATGGCGTTTGGTTTTATTGAACGACGCTTCAACACTAGAATGTTTTTATCGTGTCACGAATATGTACATGGGCACACGCACGCACATCATCTCACATACGCATAATTTCCATACACATAATTTACAGTCTTGATAGAGTACAAAATAATTTACTATGTTTGATGGAGAAAGACTTATTCTTCCCTCCGAAATCAGTTTCCCATAGACGTAACATCGAAAGCATGTCGCTACTCTATCTTTATTTCCATGGTAAATGTTCAGATTAAATTCATTCTTTAGATATACCAGTCCAGAACGTTATAACTAGGACACGCCAGGCAATGACCGCGGAATGGAATCATGCTCATTTGCTCCATATTCCACTTGGAAAGTAATTTCCAATAAGAAAACTATTTTTTCAAAAGTGATTACATTGTGGAACGGACTCTCATGTGTATTCTTCGCTGTACACTACAATTGAAACCTGTTCAAGTGAGGTGTCAATCGCTATCTATCCTCCTTATGCTCATAATAGCCACAACATACGAGCTTATATTACTCATTTCATTCAGTAACCCCCTACCTTGAATAACTCTCGACCCTTGAACTGGAAATTACTATAAACGGAAGACATATGCAGGTTCAATTGCGTTATTTGGTTTAACGTTTCAGTAGATTTTTTATTGTGTTCATTTGGGTGAATACTTGTTTTAAACTATTTACTTGATAATATCTGAGTTCAAGCTCAGATCGTCACATTTTAGGAAGGCATATCAAAGAGCGTAAGTTTTGAATCAAGCTGTATACATTGGTGGTTCTTCCTTTTTACTATATATCAGTGTGTCATGTGTGTATGGTCTATGCGGAGCCTGATCATAACCATTTCCTCTTTTCCATCCATGTTTCAGTTGAGGTTCTTTAATAGTGGATGTTCGGTGCAGCTTCTTATTTCGACCGGAATTCCATAACTATTGCCACTTATTTTTATGTATTTTCTATCGTTAGCTTTAGATTTGTGAAAAGAACGTTTCTGCTTATAATTTGCATTTTTAAGTTTCTCTTTGGTGTTTTGTTTTCGTATTTTGATGTTTTAATTTTTAAAGATTTATTTGATTCGGATCTTTTGATTATTATCCTTAACTAAATTATATAATTTGAAAGTTGTTCTGGCTCAAGGCTAAAGTCATTGTTTATCAGTTTGTCACGCCCATGGCATTCATGGCTGGCTTTCTCCGGGATTGAAGTTTTGATTGTATTGGCATACGTGTGGTGGATTAAAACATTCTGGTAATAAAATAAGCACATCCATTTCCCCTCTCGATTGTAAGCATCCATCACAACAAAATAAACTTTTTCACCACTAAAGCTGAATTTTCCAAATCAAGCTTCGTATGCTTCTATTTAGTGTTGTTGCTATATTACAATCTCTTTTACCATTTTTAGGACTTCTGGATATGGTATTTATTTTGGTATACTTTATTTATGATTTTTTTTCTATTTTTCTGATATTATATCATTTCCTTTTTCAAAATTTTAAGTGGATGTCAATTCTTTTTGCTGAGTTGTCTATGTTACAACTTTCACATTTGCTGCATATTGTTTTTTTTTTCTGCCTTGATGCATATGGTGTCTGTATATTTGACAGTTCAAACATCCCAAAGTGCTTGGAATGTAGGTGTCAGCAGTGAAATTTATGTTCAGGTATAGATTTTGGTACGTTGAAAATAAAATTGTGTATATCCGTTTTTACCGCAAAAAGAGCATGCGTTGTCCATAAGTTGTCGAACTAATGCCGCAAGTAACCTAGAGGGAGATACAGTGATGTATAAGTCATTGGGATCTAATGCTATCCTCTCCTAATTCAGTTTTTGGAATATTCACTCACGCTTCAGGTCCTGAGATTGCCATAGGATATAGTGTGAAGGGAAAGGTGTTGCGGTTTGAGAATCATTTGAAAATGTTCAAATTAACACATGTAGGCTTTACTCTTTTAGTTGAAACGTATTCGGTCTACCGGAAAGTTATTTCTGTTTTTGAGGATCCAAAACAATTACCAATGTGGAATATTCTATTTATTTTTTGCAGTAACTAATCACTAATAGTGATTAACTCTTTTTAACAGCTTATTATGTAAAATACCTTCCCCCGTCATTTCTACCTCTTGATCATTAAAGAATATTTTCCATATAAATAATTAGAAGGAGTTAAGTTTGGAGAGCATAGTAAATGTCTCAGATCTTCCACCCTAGCTCGGCTATTTTTCTCGGTGACCAAAGAAACATGTTGCTCTGCGTTGTCATCATGACACCTCTTCTGTTTGCAAATGTTGGACGTCTTTTATATTTTATTATATTTCTAACAAGTTTATAAAGTTGTTTGTTTTACATTTTGAAGTTGATAAATCTTTAAGAAAATCATACTGGATTTCTCTCTTTATATCCCACCATATCGAAGGCATAATACTCGTTGAGTTTAATTAAATTTTGTAAGTTGTGGATGTTAGTTTTTCAGGTAAGCCGTAGATTTTGTTCTCCGAACATTCTCTTACTTGTCTGTCTTTCATCTCCAGTAACTATTCACTTCAAAACGTGATTATATTTGAGCTGGCATAGCAGAGAAGAACACTGAGGCAATTTATATAGGACGTTACATGAGGCAACCAATCTTGTATACTACTGGATATGATTTGAAACATTTTGCTGGTCTGCAAAACGCTTCTTGGCTATATATGTAGCTAAAGACGGATATATGAAATACTGCGTATGATGTTACCTTCAATCAATGGATGTCATCTCAAGCGAGGTTCGTCTTTAAGAGAAAAATCGACATGTTTGAATTTCCTGAATAACTTTCTGTAGGTTCTATCGTGTGCGTTTACATGAATTTCTGGAAACCTCTACATTTTTTTTCTTTTGTTGTTGAAACTCGTAAAGTTTACAATAACATAATAAATTTTATCCAATGACATTATTTTTTGGGATTGAAGTTCTGTAAAAGAAGATCCAAGAAGTCCAGTTTCAGTGGTAGTTCATTATCAATGTTATAATAGTGAGAATAACAGAGACATAACTGCTAAACGTAACATGAAGGCTTTATTAAAAACATCTACAATCGGATGTTAAGATTCTTGAGTTCATTAAGAAAATAGTTATTGGTTTATTCTATCTATCTATCTAGCTAGCTAGCTATCTAGCTAGCTAGCTATCTATCGATAGATGGGTTGTCGCCAAGAAAAATGAGCAACTATATTAAGTAAATCTAAGATCGGGATGATAGTACATCTGCACTGATTTGCTATTTAATATTGTGTTTTAGTAGTTAGGACGTTACAACCTAAACCCCAATCATACTCCACGTCAGCATTATCATTTAATGAACGCTTTATTTGAAGCACCACCGCTCCAACCACGACAACTTTCACTCACACCACCACACACATATCCACTTTTTATATATATCTGAGGTAATTTTTTCAGATCTCTGACAATGATCAGGCATCATATACAAGCTAAGTGAATAAAATGAGAATATTCCATGATCTGCCATTATTACCCCTTTATTAATAGATAAAACATTTTCTTTTTGAATTTCTGAGATGAGGAGTTATTATTTATATTATTTACATGCTGACCATGGTATACATAAAATGGAGGGAATTCGGATCGACAAGCACCTGATGAAGGCTGGAAAATACAACGACCGAAATATTGTTAAAATACCAACAAAGATGAGGAAAATAATCTGAGAAGTTCATCCCTTGTTTTCTGTTTAGAATTGGGTTTCCGATTCCTTCGAAAATCTACTTCAACTCTATACTTCTAACGTCTCGCTATGAATTTTATTCACTATTTCTTTTTTCTGCTCAAGATGAGTAGGTAGGTTTGCCTATTGTCCAGTTCACACACCTACTAGGTTTTTTGAACAGAAGTCGAGGTTTATCCCTGTTACTTGTTGAGTACTGGGTTTCCGCTCCTTTTTAAAGTATTTCCATTCTATCTCCCTCGCAATAAACATTTTTTTTTTTGTTTTGGTGGCATTATCGCCCTACCTGAGGTGAAATAATTAATTGGTAAAACCCAAAGGGTGGAATGTTATATATTTAAAATAGAGAAAGCGAAACCAAATAAATTTTTATTTTATATTTCATTTTTGTTCATTTTTAAAACTCGAGTTTTACTTGCTTTAATTCTATTCACACTTGAAGCAATGTTATGCCCATCTCTTTCCAAATTTATTCAAATATTCACTTCAATGGAAACGTAGCTATTTATATTCGCGCTATTTTCTCGAACCTTGCTCATATTTGTAAAGTACGAATTGGATTCTGAAAAGCTATCAGCCTAACCAAGATTTCAAATGTTAAATCATATAATAACATTTTTAGACGCTTTAAAAAAAAAAAGTTAATTCTTTTTACCTCTCCTGTTATATGTGTGGCGTATAAACGTGTGTCTTTGTGCTTGTGAGTATAATGTAGCCACTCCCAGTCAACTATTGTTGTAATTTGTAAATTATTGGACATCCAGAGAAGATCTGACTTCTGAGTCAGTAGTAATGATCGAACAGACTACTTCTCTTGTTTACAGTACCCAGTGTACCAAGCAGTACTGTTCAAGCTCGGCCCTATTTAATTGTAACGATTAAATAAGCATCAGTGTTTTCATTTTGCTGAAGAAAAGAAAACAATTAAACTATCCATTTCGTAAGTGTTGGAATCTTTATACAATAGCGAACTGAGTTATAATGAAAATTCTACTCTGCTTCCCAAAGAAAAAAAAGGCCTCCATATCACGACGATCCTCAATAACAATACTCCAACCTTTTTGCTTTCAAATCACATTTGGAAATTTTAGCCCGTCAGTTTCACTAAAGATGGCAAATTGAAATTAAAAATATCACCAGTGAATCAATTCTAAATGCGAAATTAAAAATAAAAAATAAAAAGATCATTTCATCAGCAAGGTAAAACGACTGTGCATTTGCTTTGCTCGCAAGAACGAAGCGCTTCATGACTACTCCACAGGGGAGCCACATAATACCCATTTTTTATCACTCAGGCACACGTACCCCAAAAATGTAACTACACCTACAGGGGGCCGACACTATTTTTGGGACACTTTGAAAAGTATGCTTAAAGGTGTCTTTTGCTGCCAAGCTGCTTTTGTGTTGATGAGTAGGTAGTTCATCATTTTGGTCCAACAGAATACAGAAGACGGGCTCCACATCCGAAAGATCGCTGCTGAGATGAAGCTACCGAAGTCAACAGTTGAATACATGCTAAGTACAGACTATGAGCGAAAGAAGAAGAAGAGAGGACGAAAAAAAAACAATTTCTAAGAGAACAGAAAGAAGAATGAAGAGGAGTGTTACGAGGTTGTTTTTATCTGGAGAAAAGGTGACAGCGAAGAAAGTAAAGGAGAAGTGTGAACTTGACGTCAGTTTTCGAACTGTACAAAGAAAGCCATACAAAATTGGACTTAAGTATGCTAAAATCAAGAAAAGAATTACACTAACGAGAAAACACAAGGAGGCAAGGCTGGGAAGCGCCAAAAGATGGATAACAAGCCATTTCAACTTCCAGAAAGTGATATTTACTGATGAAAAACGTTTTAAGTTCGATGGACCTGACGAGTGGTGTACATGGTCGAGAAAAGGTGAATCTGTTATTTTCAACAAGAGACATGTGGGAGGAGGAGAAGTCATGGTTTGGGGTATGGTATTTCCGAATGGAAACTTGTGGCTCGAGTGGTTAAAAAGACGTCAAAATAGCATGAGCTACAGAGAACTTTTGGAAAAGAGATCCCTACCACTCATAGAGAAAGAAATTGGAAGCAATTTTATTTTACAGCAAGATAACCGCAGCATCCATGTGGCCAAATCAGTGAAAAATTGGATGTGTGAAGCAAATATAACTACTCTGGAATGGCCTGCAATTAGTCCAGACTTAAATTTAATTGAAAACGTATGGGAAATGTTTGCAGAGCTTCTTTACGACGGGCCAGAAATAACCAGAGAGGTTGAACTGTGGCAGCGCATACAAGATGCTAAAAATAGACTGCTAGAAACACGAAGAGCCGTTATTATCAATATGTACGAACATTATAAAGATAGACTGATAGAAGTCATTGAAAAAAAGGGTGCTGCCATAAACTATTAGCATTGTTTCTGCAATGTCCGAAAAAATACTGTGTAATGTGAAAATTTGTAAAAAATAAAAATACTTCTAATTTGAATTCTGCTTTTCCATTTGTAGTATTGAAACAGTTTTTAAATGTTATTGCCATTACACTAAAACAGTACAGACTGCCTGTGCTACCTAAAACTTGAAAAAATAAAATGTCTGAAAAATAGTGTCGGCCCCCTGTCTGAGTACGCATTCATACTGACGCGCATTTATGGACAGCTAGAAGAAAATGCTATTTTCTTCTAATTACCAACCAAAAGGTTTTAAGTTCTTTCTTCCAGCTGATTCATTTATAAGGATCGTTTATAAAAAAACAAAAAAAAAACAAAAAAAAACCGACATACAAAACAAAGATAAAAACATTGAAAGAAACAGGCTGTGACGTAAAGAAACAAATTCTTTATTACTAACAGAATGCCTATTGGATAATTGTAGAATTTCAATATTTGAAAATGTCACTTGACTTCTTGAAAATTCCTTTCTTCCAGTTTCGATCTGGATGTGTCTTGATGGAAATTACTGTGAGCATTTACTGTTGCTGTCTTTAGCTTGTTATTTTTTTTGTTTTGGAAAACATTAAAAATTTTCAAATTCCGATTATTTTGAAACATTTGTTATTTATGCAATATAAACTTCATTTGGATGTATAGAAGATCTATACTTCATTACACGCTAACAACTCACATGACCCTAAAAATGAACAAAAATTTAAAAAAACATTTTGAAAGTGATACATTCTCCAATCAAGATTAAGCTGGAAAAACATTAAAGGTAAAATAAATGATCGGAGACAGACGTTGAATGTTTTACTTTAATACATATATTTTTATTATAATAATTTTTTGTAATGTTGAATTTATTGGTAATTTCATGAAAACACACAGAACTACTATGAGTAGGTATAAATAGCTGATTATTACAAATCATCAGTGATGAAATCGAACTACGAAACCAAATATAAGAAATCAATATTAGATTTCAATTAAAATCAATCCCGAATTATATTAGCCTTCGATGTAAAATGTAATTCTCAACCAATTTATTCGAAACTAATTTCCCAAAACCTTGAATGAAAGGCGTATTAAGTTGTTATTTTTTCTTTATCCTATTTATTTAACTCACTTTCTTTAGTCCTGTTTCAGCCACTTTAATGCTGACTGTCGCTTATCTAAAACTGAGCAACGTCAACACATTTTTATCAAAAAAGAAAACAAATACAGAATATACTTGAACCTTCCAATATTCTCGAATGTTGGGATAATGGCTGATATATTTTATCACTGGATTATAGCAACAAATATTTTCTCAGGTGATAAAAAGAAGAGTTTTCTTAAATTAGCTGTTAATATTTGCAAATGAATAAATAGTATTTTAGAAAAGGAATTATATATAAATATACAAAGAATATCAAACAGAATAATAATTGACTATTGAAAATTTGTTCATATTTTGCTGCTCGTTTGCAATGCCTTTAGAATTTCAAGTGTGGCTGACGTAGGCAGGCAGGGAATTATTAATGAAATCAATTTCACTGTCTTGTTTGTTCAACAAATAATGATTGCTTCCAAAGAAAGATATGAAAAGAGGCAGGAACTTCTCTAACGTATTTACTAAGCTTAGCTTAATTTGCACATGGCGACAACTATGAATGAATTTAAAGCTGTAAAAATGAGATATAGGATAGTATTGTAGGAGTGAAAGAGTCCGACTGATATTTTTTCTGTTTTTTCTCAAAGACCGAGGTTTGTGTAAGATAACTAATTCATAATGGGGTATTTTTTTGCCAAACATTTCAAACAGAAGGTACTTTGAGTTTAAATAATGTTACACATTGACTGGGTTCTGTCGATATCATATAATGGATATTTAACATTTAAGCCATACTTTTTCAGAGTACCCTTTAATTGTTTTGCAATTTATTAACATCATAATAATAGTGTCACCTTTTTTCTATGTATTCCTTATATAATATCATAAAAATACATACATATATATATATATATATATACATATATTATAACATATTGCATACATGGTGCTCAATATAGTACAAAAGGTATTAAATATATATTAATAAATATATATATTATTCCTCACCGATAGCACGACTCGGAGTTTTATGCATAACGCAATCTTCTGGAGACTGAGTATAGACTGGCCGTTAAATAATTTAAATTAAGAAAATATATGGTTATGGTAATGTTGGCGGAGATATGTTTTATACAGGGATTACACTTTCTTAATTTAAAAAAAAAATATATATATATATATATATATTAAAATGTGTTATTGATAACGGATACAATTTGCGGAGAGTGTAGTCGCAACGCTAAGGTTGAATTTGGGTGCGTTTTTTTACCAATATCACAATTTAAGAATTTTTTTGTTGTTATGGGACACAATTTCCCAGTCATACAGATTACGTTTAAAAATGACACACCCACATAACCTCTTCACCTCTCTGAAACATGTAACAGGCAGAGGCTTTACTTATTTTTCTATAGCAGTTTATTTGACCAATACTGAGACCTGAAGCTGTTCTATTGTTTATTCCAGGCCTATATAGGAATTTATTCATGTGTCAGCAAATCGCCATCAAACCCTTTCGTTTATTTGCCATATTCGCGCCACAAACACAATTTTCCCAGTTACTTTAACCTTTCGTGTGAGCTTCCTTCTTGTCACCTAGCAACGACTGGATGAAAATGGCAGTAGCTTAGGGGTACTTGTGCAAAAATTCTGTTATTATATGAATATTAAAGTATGAATGCTCGTGACGTAAGGAAACAAATATAAATACTGAGATAAGATTTCAGATTAGTATAAAAAAGGAAAATTAAAGAAGTAGACATTATTAAACTTAGAGAACATAAATCTCCTGTATATATATATATATATATATATATATATATATATATATATATATATATATATACACGATTTCGAATCACACTCCATCCTTGATATGAAATATACGAAAAATAATAAGTAGAAGAATTACAGACATTTAGGATGAAAGGAAATAACAATTAATTACAGTTGCATGGAAAACATTGAAAAAAAAAACATAATTATAGAATCAAAACCCAATCTCCAATGCAGGAAAATTGCATGGAGGAAAATATACTATATAAGGCAATAGTGATAAAGAAAAACAACCCAAGAGAGCAGAGAATATACATTGGGTCGAACGGGAATTAATTCAAAGAAAGATATGAAAACCACTTTCTATCATTCAGATATGAAGTATATGTTGGCAAAATACAAATGGGAACTAAATTAGGAAGAAAAAACCCCACGAGTAAAACGGGATCTAACAGAAAACAAAAATTAAGAAGACCAAAAATGAAATTGCAATTTATTTATGGAGGAGAAACTGAAAATCATAGAATTCAAGAACTTGAATGAGTTAATAGACAAAAGAATGAAAATATTTTTGACTGTTGGGATACTGCTGCAATTCATTGAAAGCTTAAAAGAGAACATTGTAGATGGATACCAAATGTTTTTAAGTGCACTCTCTCCCTTAACTAATGAAATTAGAATGTTAGGTGTAGGGATCTGAAATGATCCATTAGATGCTTTCTTGCTTTCGAATACCACAAAGTTTGAGAGGCCAAAGAAAATGTATCAAGCGTGGAGGAGAGAAAAAAAAAATTGATTGCCAAAATTGAGGAGGGAAGATGAACCCACGTAGCGTATCAATTATGTTCGGGGAAAGCGGAGGACTTAGTGGGAAATCAAGCTCAAGTGGCAACATGGGGCGAATTGAGGACACTGATGGACCGATACTACGCGGAAACAATAGATCATACGGAAGAGTTGCATTTACTATCGGCAATCAAACAACCAGAAGAGGAAAGTGTAGAAGAGTACAAATATAGGGTAGTCTTCAAGGACTTTGCAGTTGAACCTAATATGGATCCGGGAATGGAGAAGCAATTATTATATTTAGGAGAGGTTTGCATAGCATGTAGGTGCAAACTCACATAATTAACCCCGAAAAACTGCCCGGATAGCGATGTTGGAAACCTTGATGTTACCCCATGTCAGGTACGAAAGATTCTACGAGGCGATGGAAGTCAATACCCATAGGCTGAGGTTTAATATACAGGCAATAAATAAAAATATCAGATGACGGTAGAAGGCAAATTACAAGGGATAGCAGTAGAAAAAATAAACCGTCTAATCGAATAGTTTCGGACCGTCTGCCTGGTCAAATAGTTTCGTATCGTGCACCCGGCCAACTGTAGAAGATGTGGTCATTAGGACTATCACAGTGAACATTGATGGTGTAAACTATAGAACCCTGTTAAATACTAAAGCAGAGACTTACATAACATGGTGTTTGACTCTATGAAGAATAAACCTGCTCTTGAGGATAGAAAAATCTGCACACAACTAACGGTACGTTCTTGAGGGTCGACAGATATGCGACTATAAATTTTCAAGTTGGTTAACTATAGATGTTATACAATTCGTAATTTGAACATAAATATTATTCTTGTTCGTGACTGGTTGCTGAAAATAGCATACGTATTTGCTTCGATTTAGAAGCATTACGCATCAAGCGATACATACGTGTCTTTACAGGAGGATTTCCTTATAGTGAATATATCATGGGTAATCTTCAATACCACGTTTAAGTCTCAGTCAACCAATTTATGTTTAGTTAGAATGAGGAATAAATAGGGAAAAGAGCAATCACATTACACAGAACAAATATATTCGGAATATATAATTCATTTCTGTTACGAATTCATCAGTAAGAAAGATTAATCATAGGAATATACCATTTGTTATTAACAGTATTAATAAAATCGCTATGATTGGATGAGGATGTGTAGTGGGTAGAGTCCCCATGTGTGTCAACTTAAATACTATATGAATTGGTGGTAGAGGTGGTGGAGGTGGTAGTAATGATACAGATATCAATGATGTCGTAGTATCCAGTGAAATTAGGGCTTCCATCCAAAAAGTGTTAGAAAGAAATAAGGATTTATTTGAGACTAGAGATAAAAATCTCGGTAGAAATGATACGATGATAATGAGAAATGATACTGGTAACCACCATCCAATTAAGACGAACACGTATCGTACATCTTTGAAGCACCGGGATGATGTAGATAAAGCCATCGATAAAATGTTGGGTGCTAAGGTGATAGAAAAATTACGAAGCCCTTTGTTTTTTTTTGTGTGTTGACTATCATTCGTTAAGTGAGATAACCCGGAGTAATCATCCCTACTACCGTTGATTGATGATGTATTACCAATTTTAGGTAACGCTGTTTTTCGAAATTATATTTGAAATCGGGTTATTGACAAGTGGAAATACATGAACATGATAAAGATAAAACAGCTTTTTGTTCCTACAGAGGATCCTTTCCTTTTAATTGCATGCCTTTTGGACTAACAAATGGATCGAGAATTTTCCAAGAATTAATGTCTGTAGTTTTAGATGGGATCAACAAGCATGCAGACGAAAGAAACTTTTTGAAACAATTACATTAATTAGGCTTTATCGTAAGTCGGGAAGGCATTAACACTGGTAAGGATAAAGTAGCGGCAATAAAATCATTAACTCTCACCAAGACAGTGAAACAAGTGCGTAATTTTGTTGTCATGTGTTCGTATTATCCGCGCTTTGTACGAAAGTTTTCTACTATGGCAGAACCACTAATTGAGTTAACTCGAACGAATGCCAAATTCAAGTGGACGAATAGCTGTCAATGGGCCTTCGATCTTCCATACGATAAATTTACTTCAGTGTCTATGTTCGCTTACCCGGATCTAAATAAACCATTCAATATCTATACAGACGCTTTAAATTCATCTGACCCAAGCTTAGTTTGATGAGGTAACAGGGGGAAAATATAGAAAAGTCTGTTTATTTCTTGCCTCACGGCAAACGTGATGGATATATTAATATCTATTAAGGAATCGGTTGCTATTGTTTAAGCATTAGAAAAACTAGGTATTTGTCTCGGCACCAATAATACGATTCGTTCTCAGGGCAAAGCTTCTTCAGTCTGTTCCTCTCTGTGCATTCAGTGAGTCTCTCCTGTGGTGGCCATTATCTTATAGAGACATCATTCCGTTTTTGAACAGAAAAATGTCATTTATCAAGACCACATGTTCTAGCTTCACTCATTGACCGTCTTTGTTAGGATTGTTTGAACTGGTTCTTGGGAGGTTCACTCTATTAAAATAAACTTCTTTAGCATGACAGATGATTGTCAAAACGATTTCTGCGACGCATTGCAAGTAGGATCCTTATTAAGATATCAGCTAACAGCTGATATCACTACAGATTGTGGGTATCCAGTAATAATGAATGCCCACTTTGAAAATCGTACTGAAATGTGTGAAACAGTGCTTTAATTTTGTCGGAGAAGATAATTACTTCTCTGGTTGTCAACCGTTAAAAATTGGCTATTTCTTATTTAAAGCTTTGTAGATAACTCCAGTTGTATATAAAGGTTTTAACACCGAAGCATTTAATGAAAGCGGACTTGCGGAAAAAGAAAAGGACGAATTATTGTTTTGGGATGTTGAAAGTAATGAAAGTGATGCATACTTTCTCCAAGAAACCAAAATCAAAGAAGGATTTGGTTATATATTGTAGTTAGCGCAAGTTAATAGCTTGGAAAACGGCAAATATTAAGAAAATGGTTTTGTCATCAGCAAAAATATAACATAGTCATTGAACCAACAACAATGGTGCACTCATTGATCTGCTCCATTAAAAGAACTGTTAGTAAAATTCCATAATTCTCCATAAAAACTTTAAAAGGCTTGAAAAACCTGCAGCAGTTTTTTTTGTTAGCATAAAATAAGGAGGTTTGTAAATAAGATATATTTTGAAAGTTGCTGACGAAGAGAAATTACACTGATTATAATTCTGGCAGGTGGTGTATTTGGACTCTGTAAACGGGGCAAACAGTAGCTGAGCAGTACTAAAATAAGAACTAGACGAATAGACACGAGAACAATCTATACCTGTAAATGAAATAAGGAAATTCCCTGTCAGCTACCCGGTTCAACATATACCAGATGAAGACCGAGTGGCATAACTACCGAAATGTTGTGGTAATAAGAACAAAGATGAAAACAATCGTCCGCATGTAAATAATATGAATGCTGATAATTCAGATAGAAAAATGCTGATATAGCGATTTTAACTCAGCAGGTATTATATGCATAAAGCTGATATTTTGTTGTATGATGTTAAATGTTTGAGTACATGTGTCACTGTGTGCATGCTAAAGTCAATGTGTTGTAATGTGTCCTCTGTTAATTTGGAATAAAACGTCGTATGCAAATACAAAGAATTCACAGACTGAGGAGAGAAATGGGCGAAAGGTGCGAAATCAAACAGAGAATAGCAGATGAATGAGCATTAAATGAATCTTTTTCAACAGAAATCTATTGTCTTCGTATCTAATGATAGCACATTCTGTTACGATACATGCCAATTTTGTCATTGTGCAAGTCGTTGATGTTTTATAATTCACATACATAAAAGGAAATATGGATTAATAATTTCTCGTTAAAACATTTAAAGGGACTACACTCTGATCCTAGGCAGATGTACTGATCTCTGAGTAGTTTATACAGTCATTTTTAATTGATATTGTATTACTTAAAACAAAATCTAATGCAAATTTCAATAAAATGTGATTACGTTACGGTTCATAGTACTTACGAGTTTTCTGTTTGAAACTCAAACAATTAAAGACATATTTTTGTTCTTTTCCTTCTCACTTTTTTTTTCAAACAAATATGATATTATACATGAGGATATTATAAACTTAACTTTCTGAAAGCTACAGTCATCTTCTTTCAAGTATCACCCCAACTTGACCACTCCAATGCTATCATTTTTTTCAAAAACTTCTGAATTTCTTGAGACTGATTCCATTCCACACAATTTACGATAAAATAAACCTGTTACCCATAAATATCACTTTTTGTTTTTGGCAAAGTTTCATGTGAAGCTTATGCAGTTTGGCAACGTTTGTTTCTATTGAGGATTTATGTCATATGTTTTGACACTTCAACAGTATAATGCTAACAGACAGCAACATTTTCTCCGAATATATACACGAACACAAATGAAAGGGTGTTTGCATGTGCATTTTATGTTTTGTTGCGTGTGTGTCTGAGTGTATATATTCCTTAAATAATTTGATTTATGAAAACTTGGCTTTGATCGCAAATTTTCAATGGTATCTTCGAGTGTTTAACACCAAGAGAGTAATTAAATATTTCCTGTTGATGAGGTTGAAATAACAGAGAACATCACTAGAAAATACAAAAACTTAAGGAATCAGAACATGCTAGGCCACAAAAAGCTAGCCAAGCATAGAAATGTATACAATATGGGAACCTGTAATTTGGAGTGCTAGAGAAAAGCAATAGTAACAAAAAAATTGCAATATGAGCTTAGTAATAAATGGTTATTGAAACATTAAGTTTATTAGTCCTCAAAATTCATACACTGATGTCCTCAAGGGCATAACGCTCATTGTATAAAAAGCGTTGGTTGGATCCAGTGACTTGACCAAAAGAATTGTGAGTTTGTAGGAATCCTATTTTGCTATTTTCACAAGGTAATAGAGTCAGGGTTACCATTTGTAGGAATTCTTCTACTCGGTTTTTCGTTGAATGCTAAAATTCGAAGTGTCGGGATTCGATACAATAACATAAAATATTGTTGAAGGTTGCTCATAATTCGGCCGTTTAGAATAATCACACGATTTTCATTGAAAGAATAAAATTCAGTAGAAAAAACAACGTAGTTTTAACAAATAAACATTAATTTAATATAACGAGAAAAATTCAAGCAGTTGGTCATAGATTGGAAAGTCATGTTTTTTGTTTGAGTCAATAAAGTCCTGAAATAAAATATTGTTATGGTCCGGTTCCTTGTACCACGGTGATAGTGAAAGGTAGAACCAATAAAAAAGAACTCGAACACGGATATGGAATAACACAGATATATTACAAACAGGGATATATACAGAAAAATAGAACGTGTTAGTACGAACAATCAGGTTTAGTAGTAATTGTCTCTGACTCGACTGACTGACTCACTCGCTCGCTCTGACTGACTGACAGACTCCTGACGGACTTCACTCCAGACTGAACAGTACTTAGTCACCCCACCCCACGAGGGCATCATGTGACACAAGGCCGGTTTAACGTGAGATCTCCGAGCCCGTGGGCTCGGCCAAAAATATGCCAGCATCGTATCCATTGTCTGCTGGAAAATAGCCGGGTTTGCTTTAATTCCAAATAGTAGTCTTTGTGTGTGTTCATGCATGGTAGTTTTGAACTTTCTTCATCGACTGGAAGTAGGCCTCACTTAGATCAATTTTTGAAAAATATTTTCCGCCATTTAATTTAATGAATACTTCTTCAGGACTAGGTAGCGGATAGTGGTAGTCCTTTATTGCTGCGTTCAAACCTGTAGAAAAATCAGCACAAACTCGAATTTCTCCTGATGTCTTCTTAACGTAGACCGTCGATGCGGCCCATTTGCTGTACTCTACTTTTTTCAATATGCCCGTATTTTCGAGTCTAGATAATTCTTGGTCAATCTTTTCTATTGACGCAAACGGCACACCTCATTTTTTCTTAAAAATAGGTTGAACGTTATCCTAATATGATATTAGCTGCCATTTTTTTGCATCTTCCGAGACCTGCCGAAAATACTTTGGGGAAACTCGTTTTTAGTTTTCCTTTTAATTTGTCTGCCTCGGTTGATAAGCTTTTTACATTTTGGCAGTAGGTGCTAATAGGTAGATGCCACAATTCGAATTTTTGCATCCAGACTGTCCCGAATGGTTTTTCGGTATTTCTTAAGACGTAAATTTTTAGTTTTTTCGTCATTCCGTTAAATGTTACGTTTGTGATTATTTCACCCTCGAATTTTATCTTTCTCCCCGTAACCGATCTCGCAATTTTATCAGTTTTTAACATGACAGATTCTGTTCAGTTTTTTCCATGTTTGTAGATTTATGATAGTTAAGTCTGAGTCAGAATCCAGCTGTAACCTAACTTTTCTGTTTTGCATGTCAACTTGTACATATTTTCTTATATAATCTCATCTGTTTGGTCGCTCCTCGTAATTCTTATTCTGCTTTCTTTTCTATACCAACAGTAAGAACTTTTGTGACCAATGTTTTAACATGATAGACAAGTTTTAGCACGATATGTACAGTCTTTAACCCAAAGCCAAGACCCACAACTATAGCATGGACTTGGTGTTAGTTTTTTTTATGTTGATTATAATTAGAAAATTTTGTTTTACCTGTTTTTGAGGCGAGAAAATCAGTTCGGTTTGTTTGTGAAGAGGGAAAATTTGTTTGTCTTCGTACTTTGCGTATGTATGCTATGCCAGCTTGTTCTATGTATTTAGAGTCTTTTTTTACGCTGACGCAGTCATCGGCTAGTTTTTGAAGTGTCAGATCTTGTTCATTTTCCAATTTAGTCAGTATTCTAGGTTTCATTTCTGCGTCTTTGGTTGAAACCAGACCTTGGACGTAAATTAAGCATTTGAAATTGTCAGCGCTGAGTTCCGATAATCTGGAGTCGTCACAATATTTATTAACAATGGATGCGAAAGTTACATAATCTTCGCTATCCTTTTTTGCAAGGCTCATTTATTTCCATCTTTTATGAAAAAGTGAAGAATTATGGCTGAAAAGTTCCGTTAGCAATTTTATAAATTCTTTGAACGTTAACTCGCTTGTTTTTCTGGGAAGGATATAATCAACGAATTTGGTATATTCGTATGTGCCTAATTTTCTTAATAAAAGGCGGACTTTAAGTTGCGTCTGACCAATCTTTGCAGTCAAAATCATAAAGGTTTTCATACCTTCGGAAGTAATTTGGAAAAGGTTTATCTTCGTGGGGTGCGTACTTAAAATCTTCGATATTACGCCAAATAGCGTCTTGAGAGAGAACTGATTCGTTCTCGGGTTTTTGCTCCTTATTTTCCATTGCACGTATCAATAATTCTTGCATTTCTAGATGTTTTTGTTCGTACCTTTGTTGTTCAAACTGGATTTTGATAAGTTCCATAATGGTTGACTTGAGATCTTCCAAGTTAATGTATTTTTTTGTGTAACCTGATATTCTGTAGCCTGTGCTCGCAAAAAAACTTTCCTTTGTTGTTAGTAAAATTTGATCTTTTAGAATTTAAACATCGTTCACTGTTACGTACGACGGATAGCAAAAAAAAAATGTCCTCCGAGTAGGGAGTTTATTTTTCTTTAAAGATTTTCCAGATCGCCACTTGTTATGTGTGACGCAAAAAAAAAAAAAGAAAAAGAAAGTCCTCCGTGTATAGAGTTCATATTTCCTTTTTAGGGGTTTCTTCGTCGTCACTTGTTATGTTGACGAGAGAGGATTTTGTTGTTTGTTCTTCACGTGTGAGTTCGGATCTTCGTTGCCACTGTTATGCTGTGGCAAACGAATTTTTTTCTTCCACCGAATGAGATCGAATCGCTCGTTGCCACTGTTATGGTCCGGTTCCTTGTACTACGGTGATAGTCCAAGGTAGAACCAATAAAGAAGAACTCGAACACGGATATGGAATAACACAGATATATTACAAACAGGAATATATACAGAGAAGTAGAAAGTGTTAGTAGGAACAATCAGGTTTAGTAGTAATTGTCTGAACGCGACTCTGTTTCGGACTGTCTCTGACTCGACTGACTGACTCACTCGCTCGCTCTGACTGACTGACAGACTCCTGACGGACTTCACTCCAGACTTAAGACTGAACAGTATTTAGTCACCCCACCCCACGAGGGCATCATGTGACACAAAGCCGGTTTAACGTTGGATCTCAGAGCCCGTGGGCTCGACCAACAATATGCCCTTTGAACCCGTATAAACGGGTTCAGCGTCGGTTCACCTCATCGAAAGATACTCCGCCCTTCGACGTAGCCTCGTTCGGGTTCCTCCCCGCCCGAAGGCAGAGAGTTCAACCGATCAGCCGGTCGTCCGACTTCAGACTGAACAGTATTTAATCACCCCACTGCCCACGAGGGCATCATTTGGCACAAGGCCAGTTTAACGTGGGATCTCCGATCCCGTGGGCTCGGCCAAAAATTATGCCCTTTGAACCCGCATAAACGGGTTCAGGTCGGTTTACCTCCGTGAAAGAGACTCCGCCCTTCGACGTAGCCTTGTTCGGGTTCCTCCTTGCCCGAAAGCAGAGAGTTCAACCGATCAGCCGGTCAGCCGGTTGTCCGACTTCAGACTGAATGATATTTATTCTGTTTTAAACAGAAATGTGGCACATGGCCGAAAAGGGGATTGCAGAAAGGACGGTCTTCTGTCTTACACTGACCCAATCGTACGAACAATATTCCTTACACCAAAACAGCACATTAATATGTACCTTTCTTACTACAACCACCATAATACCTCTTTGTCTCTTATGAAAATACTAACTAGTCCCTATATTTACAATTCATTGTCTGTGGCGGGGTAGGGGAATAAAAAAGCTAAAACTAGCCCCAATGAGTATTTGCAATATGAATACAAAAACTATTTGCAAGAAACTAAAGAAAATAAAATTAGTAATAAAACCACCCACAATCACTAAATGTGGCAGAAACATCGGTTCACTAGGCGAAATCAATGCGCGACTATAATAGTATAAAACATTAATTCATCCCAAGCACTCACACTGACATGCCCTCATTCAGACACAACAACACATACGAAAAAAATACTCACGCGAAACGAAAGGCACCCCGCATCCACCAGCGAACTGACATCACTGACCACCTAACGAGGGAGGGGATGGGGAAATAAACTTAAAGAAAATACGGGACAAAAAAGGGGCCAATGAGCATACATACCCTAGCTAAGTTAACTGAAAAAGTAAACTGAAGCATCAAAAAAGAAAACCTAAGATAGCCTAGTTTGGGATGGGTTGCACAAGTTCAACCCAGGTAGAGCAATATCCTGATGCCTAACCGGCATCAAAGTGCCACTCAAGATCAGCCCCTTTCACACGACACAAACGCGCAAAATTCACCCACCTTTTGCTGAATTCTGATGAAGTGAGCCGCGCCTTTGCATCCTAATCTTGACTTTAAGCTGATGCTTAAATTACAAGATCAGTTGGGAAGAGGTGAACTTCTCGCCTCCATAGAATCCCATCTGACATGTCGTTCAAATCACGACTCTCATAACGCCTAGCAAGCACTGGAACACATACTGTTCAGCCTTCGTCAGCGGCGGTGCCACATTGTTACAAACGGAAGCGGCCTCAAGGACAAAGAACTTTCCCTGCAGCATGCGGACCATGAGGCCTTCAACAAACTTGCACAACGGCACTACCTGGCTGCAGTGAAAGAAGGCGTGACCAAAGGTCTCGACCTCCCCATCACAGCGACGGCAGTTTGGAGATTTCTCCAAGCCAGCTGAGCAGAGTCTCTTGGCGACCCAGAGGGCCCCACGAATCACCAGCCAGGTGAGTGATGCCTCATCGTTATTGAGGCATTTCAACACGGGCGCCCAAGGCCATATTGAGCGAGCCTCATGCTTCGTCAGACCGAGATCGTTAATCAGCTCATCATGCACGGGACCCCTGACTAAAACTTGATATAATGCCCTACGAGACAACGCCTGGACGTTGGAGAGGCCATCCGACGCCCGTAAGAGGCGCTTCAGAGCAAGACGACATTCACGATAGAAGGATCATTCGGCTCGGGGTAAACGGCGGGTCTCTTCCTCGCACGAATGCACACTTCTCAGGGATGGGAAGTTCTTACGGGCGTCTTCCTTCCAGAAGCCACCACCCTCATCTGATTCGCGACACATTCAATCTAGAAAGTCAATGCGAAGCATATATTGACGAATCTCAATGATTGGCATGCCCAAACCGCCTTCAGATGGACGAAGGCAACAGATCTCCCGAGTGATTCTGGGAGCCTTGCCTCCCCACAAGAAGGAGAACAAGAGCTTCACTAACGCCAGTAAAGTGTCATACGGAAGTGGAAGCACAGAGAGTCGGGTAGATGTATGAAACACATACTTCCGCCCTCCAATTTAAGGAAAGATTCTTCCGAGACCACAAATTAATTGCGATCTCGGCCTTCCCTCGTACCTCCGTCCAATTCATTTCCAACTGGAGATCAGGACCAAACCAGATGCCGAGAATATTGACCGGCCCATCCGTCCAGAGGAAAGGTCCGGGAAGAGAAAGTCCCTTCCACGCACCCAATCGCAAGCCAACAGACTTATCGCAGTTGATCTTGGCCCCTGTCACCATCTCATAACAATTGATTTTTTGCTGACTTCGTCAATCTCGACTCTGCTCGACACAAGAGCCGAAACGTCGTCAGCATAGGCAGAATACCTGGCCGATGTGGTAGCACCGGGAAGGGCAATTCCACGTAGGACCAGATTCACCTTTAACTTGCGAAGGAAATGTTCCAACGCAAGAACGTAAAGCAAAGGCGAAAGCGGACAACCTTGACGAATGGAGCGAGACAATACGAAAGGCTCCGATCGTACCCCATTCACCTCCACCAGCGCACCGGGAGTCGCATACACAAGTCGAATCCAGGTGCGAAAGTACAGCCCGAAACTGGCCGCCGAAAGGACAGCCTCCAGAATGCGATGGTCAACCCTATCGAAGGCCTTGGACTGATATAAATTGATCAGCGCGGCTTCACTGTCGACTTGCTCGATGATCAAGTGCACCATATGAAGGTTGTTCTGAATAGTCCTAGCCTTCACAACACAAGCCTGAGCCAATCAGACTAGACAGGATTAGCCAAGATCTTAGCCAAAATCTTTACCTCTGTGTTTAACATAGTTAAAGGGCGAAAGTTACCTAACCCATCCCACCGTTTTTATCCTTGCGTAACAACTTGATCACGCCCCTGGTGAAGCGTTGCTGAAAATCAGTGCCAGCAGGGGAACAAAAACTGGCGACTACCTCAAGTACACATTGTACGGAAGACCATCTAGTCCCGGAGATTTGTCCAGGCCAACCTGTTTCAACGCTTTCCAGATTTCCGACTCTGTAATGGAACCCTCGCACCTAGCTGCTTCAGCTGCCACAAGGCAGGGAAAGTCAGCTAAATAGGCATCGAACTGAGAAGGGCTCAGACCGGGCTCCCTGGTGAAAAGCTCCTGAAATTAGTCACGAAAAGCCTCACATATGCCCTCGTTTGTTGTCACGGTCCGCTTATCCGGCAATGTGACGCATGAGATATGTCGCCGAGATGCATTCCGAGCTTCCTCTGCACGAAATTCAGCGGGCATATACGTGGCCTCAGAGGACATTGTTTTTAACCTAGCCCTACCTTCCAGAGCTTGGTCCTTCTTGATAAGCAAGGAGGCCAACTCTGCCTTAGCTAAAGCTACGTCCCCACAATCACGGGATTTTACGGCCCGATCAACTTTCTGTTCTAAAGCCGTTTGCGCCGCTAATATATCTCGATTAAGCCGAGGATTATAATCAGCAGCAAACGTTCTGATTTTGGATTAAATTATCCCACCAGTCATTTCCCACAAACGATCCCGTCAGTTCCCTCGGTATCATTAGTAGCAGCTGGTCCCGGAAATCTTGCTCACCAAATAATGATGAGTTTAATTTCCAGTAGCCAGCCATCCTAACCTTAGGCTTATCTAAGTTTACACGGACCAGGACAAGCCTATGATCCGAATAAACTATCTCATGGAAACTTGGACACCCTAAGAGTCCTACATCGACTCTCCTAACTAAGATTCGGTCTAGATAACTAGCCTTGCCGCTACTATTAGTCCAAGTCCACACTACCTCCCGAGGGTGTTCATTCCGGAACTTATCGACAAGATCAAACCTGTCGATAAAGTCCCGAAATGGTTTCACCTCCCGGTTGTTAGTACCCGAACTTGTCCCTATACGATCTATATCGGGATCAAGGACGGCATTCCAATCACCCAATAAAACTACCCGACGTGATGTCGTCAAAAACGGCTCGATCTGCCGAAACAATGCAGGCCGCTCAGAATGGACATTAGGCGCATAAACCACAATGAGACGAAGAGCCTTATCCTTTATGGTAACATCCAGCACGCAAAGTCTGCCCGCCGGATCCGCAAAGACAAGAACACACGCAGCCTTCAAAGACTTGTTCACCAGCCAAGAGACACCCCTCGAGCGTCCATCAAAACATGCTGAATAGAGGGAAAAACCCCTAGACAGAATATTCTCATAGTTGCGAGAAGAATACCGGGTCTCTTGCACACAACAGATATTCACCCCGAGACGCTGAAGGTCGCGAGAGAGCCTCGCCCTGCGAGACTCCGACCTCCGGCCTCGGGCATTCACACTTGCTAACCAGTGAGCTATGATGAAAACCGATTAGGGTTGCTCTCCTGCATTGAACATGGCCGGGGTAAGTGTTTTTATACACTTTTTCTTAAGAAAATCAAATCCAGAATTAAATTATTTATTTATTTCTAAATGGTCCTAATAAGCCACATTATATAACTTCTACTACGTTCGCACGATATTTTGGCAGTATTTACCTAAATCTTGATGACTAATACAACAAAATTTATGATATGTGTTCTATACTTTCATTGACGTGTTTTAAGATGTAAGCACTTTATTGAATGCGATTGGTTTATAAATATTTTATTTGATATGTTAGTAGACACAACAAAAGGCCCCCTCCAGGTGATTAGAAATTAATTTCTAATAATATCAAGGGTACAATAATTTAATATCTTAGGTATGTTTTGTAAAGTTTTGGCCAATTCACATGTCTCCCAGATCTTGTTGTAACATCCTTCTGTGTTTTTGTCTCTGGTAGGATGTCATTTGTTTTGTTGGATTTTGTTCATTCTTTTTTCGAGTGATATTAAAATATGGATGCTCATGTTTTTCTTTTTGCTGCTGTTGCGAGAATTGGTTATCGAGATAAGCCGGTTTAATCCGATCAATAGAAAGATTGTCATGTTTTCCATTCTTCAGGATGGTGAAATATTTATCCTTTCTGTTAATAACTTGGTATGAGGAATTTGTACATAAAAGTTGCACCGACATTTCAAATAAATATATATGTGTAAGTGTAAGGGTCATTGGTAGGTATATATTTTGTTTGCTTTTCGTGTGTATATTTGCTGTCTCAAATTTGGTGGTATGTAGAACCGTGATTGAGTTTGTGAAATGTTAGAATAAGATTTTGTATCACTGAATGGATCAGGAAGTTCAACTAATTTTAGCGATGTGTTTTGTTATACTTCTTGTAGTGAAGAGTCTGTGGTTTGTTCTTTAGCGATTAATTCGAGGTCCAAAGTAGCAATTGTGGCACGTGATAATACATCTGCCACTATATTTTTCTGATCTGTCACAAATTTGATATCTGAAGAGAATTGGGAACAGGTGCCTGATTTCCCGAGGATTATATTTGTCAATATGTGTGTACAATGCATATATTAATGGTTTATGGTCTGTATATATGGTGAAATATATGACTCTTCAGTAGGTGCTCAAAATGTTTAATGGAAAGACATATTGCTAATAGCTCTCTAGAAAATGTGCTGTACTTAGTTTGTGCCTTATTTAATTTAGTGGAGAAGAAAGATATAGTGATTTGTGTGCCCAAGATTTAATGTATAACCGCACCTAAAGCTGTTGATTAAGCATCTGTTGTAAGGGTAAGTTTAATTTCCTTGCTATCCTTGATGTAATTCAGCTTAGTAAAGTTAGCTAAAACTGTGTTGGCATTGTTGAATACTTCTAGAATGCCTTCTTTTAACATAATCTTTTTGTTCTTGTTCTTGAGTAGATTCGCCAAATGGGATAGTACTGCTGAACAAGTGGGTATAAATCACCTGTAATGATAGATAAAGCCTATAAATGTCTTAGTGACATTGGTTGCTGAAAATTGTAATTGCTTCTAATTTGGCTGATAAAGGTGAAATTCCTTCGTGGTCAAATTCATCTCCGAGAAAATTTATTTTTGGTTCTCCAAACAAACTCTTGTGGACATTGATTTTGAGTCCAAAATGTAAAAGTCTTTGGAAAGCTTCTTCCAAATGCAGTTTATATTCCTCCCAGTTTTTACTGGCGATTAAAACATTGTCTATGTACGCATATATGAACGCTAAACCTCTAGATACCTTGTTGATTAGTCTCTGGAAGGTCTGAGCGGCGTTATGTAAACCGAAAGGCATTCTCATGAACACGTATGTCGTCAGAGAAGATGTGTGGATGTCCTCTTCGACAACTGGTACTTAGTAATATGCCTTCACTAGGTCTAGTATCGAGAAAATGCGAGCAACTTGGAGACCCATTGCAAAATCTATATGCGGATTTGAGTATCTGTCAGGGATGGTTTTAGTGTTCAATCTACGTAAATCGCCACAGGGACGTCATGCTGTCGTGTTGGAGTTTTGGACCATGTGGAGTGTTGATGACCAAGCGCTTTTGTAAGGGCGTATGATTCTCAACTGTAGAGTGTACTGTTTGTCATGTTGTTTTTATGTAAAGTTTACCATTGTGCTTAATTGTGTCTGATGGTCACTGCTTTCTCGCCAAATGTATCAATTTTTGTACCAGTAGCAGCTAGGAGTTGGTAAAGTTCTGAATTTTGTTTGGAATTCGGTGGTAAAACAATCATTTTGGCTCCGCTGTTTATTAAAAAATATAGTTCCGTGATTTCTATCAAGGATATAGAACAGACGACTCAATTGTGAAAGTCCAGCAACAGTCCTCGTAGTGGCTGGAATTTAAGTTTTCCGATGCTGCGTTTACAAATGCACAAGGTTTCAAACAGCGTCTTCCTCTATCATTGTTAAAACTCCTGCTGTTAGTCCTTCGTCTGTACTTATGTCTGATAGTTACACGAGAAGTTCGTTGTTATTGTTGTAGGTTCAAGATGGACGGCATCTGTTTAGCTAAACTTTTCAGTTTCTCAAATTGCTCGTTTTGTTGTTTGTGTCAATGCGTTCACCTCTCTTTCTCTGAAATCCAACGTGGTCAGCAGAATCTGCAAGATTTTCCAGTTCTGTTTCCCCTGCCATGGGTGCTAAAATTTGCATCATTGTACTGGGTAGTTTGTCCAAAGACAATCTCCTTAGAATATTTTCTGCCATGAGATTAGTATCTAACAGAGTCTTCATGTGTCTCAATAACTGGGAAGGAGCCTGGTCATCTAGTTTCACTGGAGTAAACAAATCCCGTAACATTGTCTCGTTTGAAATTCCAGTTCGTTCAATAATAGCCGTTTTCAATCTATCGTAGGGGTTTTCTTCTGGCATTATCTCTGTAACTTCTACGATTTCTGCTGGAAATTTTTCTACTAAATAGCAGTAACGGGAACTTTGCGAAACAATTTCCTTGGCGTTGAATATGGCCTGCATTTGTATAAACCATGATCTTACATTGTTGGGGTTATATGCAGGTAAATACAAAATGACTTGTTAACGAAGCTTCCGTAATATTTCTGTTTTGCCCATTTTTTTTTGTTTGTTTTGTGCGTCCTATTTACTAACTTTGGTGTTTTCACAAGGTAATAGAGTCATGGTTACCATTTGTAGGAATCCTTCTACTCGGTTTTTCGTTGAATGTAAAAATTCGAAGTGTCGGGATTCGATATAATAACATAACATATTGCTGCGGGGCTGCGCATAAAACGGCCGTTTAGTATAATCACACGATTTTCATTGAAAGAATAAAACTCAGTAGAAAAGACAACGCAGTTTCAACAAATAAACATTAATTTAATATAACGAGAAGAATTCAAGCAGTTGGCCATAGATTGGAAAGTATTTTTTTGGGGGTGGGGGGTAATAAACTTCTGAAATAAAATACAAATTGTCTTTGTGCATGTATGCGGGAAACAATGAAATGTTATGTCTGTGTTTGTGTGAAAAAGTCAACATGTTTGTGCGTGGTTGATTGCAGAGAGATTACAAGATATAGAAATTGTTTCTTACTGTTGGCTATGTTGCCGTAGTCTGAAGCGGTTTCTTTGAAGTTTGTCAATGCGTGCTGTCGCTTTCAGCATAAGGTCGTGAAGATCATAAGCGACAGTGACAACTGTGAATATCCTGTTCGGGGCTGGATTTCCTGTGTTTTTATACACTTTTTCTTAAGAAAATCAACCCCAGAATTAAATCATTTATTTCTAATTGAGCCTAATAAGCCACGTGAGTGGCTTTCTATTACATCCGCACGATATTTTGGCAGTAATGATGACTAATACAACAAAATTTCTGATATGTGTTGTATGGTTTCATTGGTGTCTTTTAAGACGTAAGAACTTTAGTGAATGTGAATGGTTTATAAATATGGTGTTTGATATTTTAATGGTAACGACAATTTCAATATCTGGCTACGGTAAAAGAAAAAAAAAACTTGTTGAGTTGAATTAAAATAAGACAACTGATACATCCGGAACAGGCATGGCACGTGGAACTAGAAAAGTCTACCTCTGTGGACGAAATAAATGGTTCAGTTCGAAATTCCAATACAACGTCCGAAACGTCGTGAACATGGCAATAAAGATGAGGACCACAGTCCGAACAATGTAAATAAGTAAATGATGTAAATTGTTGCAATACATCATCCCAATTTAGACAGAAATTAAAAAAGAAATATATTTGTGAAGTTAAAAAAATTAATTTCAGACGTAAACAAAGAAAGAAATCTCTATTGTATTATTCGCTTATTTACCAATATTAATACTTGTCTAATCATTGTTCGAAATCTGAAAGTCTCAGTCATTATGTAATTTTTATTTCGATGTCCATACAGTTTTCTCTCATTTTTTCACGCTCTCTTGATATATATATATATATATATATATATATATATATATATATATATATATATATATATATATATGATAAATTAATCCTAACTCATGAGGAGTGCATTAATTTTTGCGAAAATAGAATTCAGGTTATAAGTATTTTTTGAACTTGTTTACTACTAAAATTGCTTTGTTGCTTGTGTTATGTTACGCCTAGATTATATACGGACTCGCAAAGTAGCAGAACTTGCGTTAAGGGGCCCATCAGCGAATCAAAAACACTTTTGATAACCTAGATTCAACAACCAACTAATTAAACAAGAAATACACAATACGTTATTTATGTGAAGAAATCGAAGAAACTCATATGAACAAATATATTCGAATATATTGAATTGACTACTATGAATTTAAAAGAAGATTCTATTTTATTTTTAAAGAAAGCATCAAAGGAACATTCATCAAATTGCAGGTGGTCATTTATCCATAGAAGTGCTTGTTCTCTTTTTTTTATCGTTCTTTTAAAATCTGTTGAAACAAAAAAAAGCAAACAGGGATTAGAGAAAAAACATTATTTTGCCTCGCAAATATTTCACCGTACAAAAAAAAAAAAAAATGATTAAATAGTATCTGCACTCTTTGCTTCTTGAGGTTGTCGTTATGTTTGTATGAATATGTGGAATCTTAAGAGGGTAAGTATTTCGGTGTGGCTACTTATCTTGTGTTTGCCTGCTGAAAAATACATACAAGTGGACGACGCTACATGAAACGATATTTTAGAATTCCATTCTTAGGTTGATGTGTGTGTGTGTCTATTTAAAAAAATATTCTGCTTGATACCTCGCAACATCTCTTGATGTTTCCCTCAAGTTCTCTCATTTTCTCGCGTCTCTATATCTATATATAAATATATGTGGAAAACGTAGGAACAAAATTATAAATTTGACAGTTTTCGCTATTTTATTTTAGCTTCGTCAGAATTTCGAGGAAATTAGTGAAAAGCGAATGTGATATTTTCAATATTATGTTGTTCGTTTTCATTGGTCGGGTAGATGTCATGTGTTCATTTTTACGGCGTTAGTATGCATATATGCATATGTGTCTAACTTTATTGAAGGTTCGGTGTGTGTGTCGTGGTGTCTGTGTTTCTATTTCCTAGAATCGTACCGAGGAAAAATGGATAGTATATGTACATGTGCATATCATTTTATAGTGGATGTAATAGGACTACCTTATGGATTCTTAATGTGTTTTATTATGGATTCATTTTTATTATATACAGGCTGATTATCATCATTATTATTATTATTATTATTATTATTATTATTATTATTATTATTATTATTATTATACACATTTTTCTCATTATTTAATAAATTTTGTAGTTTTAATAAATTTAATAAATCTGTGTAGGAGAAATATTTTATATGTACTGAAAACGGTCATAAAGCAACTCACGCAAATAAACCTATTTTCAATAAACATCAAATATCACTCACGTGTTCCAGGAAATAGATCTAAAAGTAATAAATTCCGAAAAAGAAACTATAATCTGGAATTGGAATCAAAGCAGTGGTCGCACCTACCATCATAAAAAAATCAGGATGTTGAATTAGTAAATACTAAATACTCCAAGTATGAGTCAGTTATAAGAAATGGTGTATAGGAAATAAGGAAATTGAACACAGGCTGAACTAGAAGCAATATCAAACAACACAGTAAGTTGCTAAAAAACAAAACAAAAAAATAATATATCATGTTCTTAAATACACTCGTCGGAACCAAACTTTAACATTGTTTGGAATGAAACACGTTCAAAAATATCTAAATTCTCAACTTTATAACATCGCTTTTTCAGATCAATGAGTAAAAATGGCTTTGAACAAATGCAACCTGCAGGTTTCATCGAGGACACTACTTTTTCGAACCTTGTGGACAGAATCACAAAGTGTTATACCAAATAAGAGAAAGCGCATACCTTGAGAATTTCAACAGAAGCAACAACCAAAATGGAAACACATGTAAAAGGAAAAGAAAATAATGGCAAAATCAAAATGTTGACGTTTCACACAACTTCAAAGAAAATCTTATGAAGGTAACCTTCATCAGTAACAGAAAGAGAGATAACATTAATGTACTTGAGAAACATATTTTCCTAAAAAATTGTTTTAATAGAAAGTTATTTTTTTATAAATTTCAACCGACAGCAGAAGTGGCTGCTCGTTCAACGAATGCCAAATGTTTTCTAATAAGTTAACTGCTAATATTACCATTACCATTTGTATAAATTGCTTAGGTTTTCTTTTTAAATTGGTGTTTAATTTTTTTCTTACTACGGAAATAGAAATTTGTATATACCTGTAGTTTTAGGAGGTAATGGGGGATTTTAGGGAATTTTTCCCATTGGTTGAAAAAACTATTGTATTTTTGTACCGGGCTAAATATGCTATTAATAAATTTCAACCAAACACAAAGAATTATTTAATTCTTTAATATTTACTTAGTTTTCTATGCATCACGTAACAGCCAAGTTCTTTAATGTAACGGCCTTATAGAATTTCGGTTTTCTTATTGTTTTGATTCCATATAGTTGATCTGGAATGATCAATATACAACAGGAGATTTTACCAGAAAGTGATTTCAAATCAATAACTTTGTCTGGCAAAGTATCTATTTTTCTTGCTCTTATCATTTGGATGTAGTTTGAAACTTTACGCTAATGACTTCCGAAGAATTGGTAATACTGGAAAATGTAACGATAAAAAATTCTTAGGAATTTAATATTTTAAATTTTGTATTGCTATTCGGTTTGAAGGAAATAATATGTATAACTACAATAGTGTGTGTTGTGTGGCTTTTATTTCTGGTACAATATTTATTAATTTTGCGATATCTAGTGTGACATATCATTCATATTAATTTATTCTTTCAAAACCAATAATTATTCGCGACTCCTAAGGGTGAAGTGCTAAGAATTATTCTTTTCTTTTCACATATTGTTTCATTCAATCATCTAGAATACGAGAATCACTATTTGGCTTTGCATTTTTAAATGCTTCACTCAACTAACAAGACTGACAGCTGCAGCTGTAGACGAGGTAAAGTTAAACTGCACCAAATCAAAATGTCATTTTTAGTAGATTTAGTTGTATTCTCATCTATAAAATGAATATGGAATCAACAAAACAAAATTAAATACTGATTCATATCAAAACACATCACGTAAATAATGTAATTTTCTTCTTTATAAATCGTTCAACATTTAGAATCTTAAGGATGCTGTCTGTAACTGAGCCCAAAAGAAAACTGTACCAAAATTAGTAAATAATACTTTAATTGTGTATTTTATGTAAATTATTAAGCAGTATGATTTTAAGCACGCTATGATTTTTATCATAAACATATAATGCTAAACATTATTTGTATTTGATCGAATACCGACATTTTTATTTAATATCCACGCATTCAAAAGCAATGCTAAAACTTAACCTTTCAGTCGTGTTGCCAAGAGGGATCTAAAAGAACCAAGACAGGTGTAGTGCGTTCAAAAGATCATCCACTCAACTAGTAGACCTGATTCATCAATCGTGTTTTAAGAAAAAGAAGAGAGCTGACGATTCTTGCTAAAAAAGTTTCTTTATCTTCTATAATTAGAAGTGAAAATATTTACATTCTCCTTTACTGTAGTAAAAAGAATGAAATATATATATCCAGGAGGTAAATGTTGTGTTTGCTGAGTTGCAAGCAAAAGTCTTAAATGGAAAATCACGAGGTGAGTTTTAAACTCACGTGGAATGATCCGTGAGATTGACTTCCTAACAAATCCTACAGGGCAGGCACTCGATTATGAAATAGTTAAAATTATAACGTCAGCGCTAGACATGAGAAACTAAAATGTATCGGAAACCGCAAATGATCCATGTCTTTCGGTGTTGTTGAGGAGATAGATTTACCTCATAGAGTCACGTAAATTTTTTCATAAAAAAAAAAGTTCAATAAAAATGAGAAACCATGAAGCGTTATTTCGATACATCTATTTATTTGACATGTAATTAAAGATGAAAATCGTGGGATCTGAAAAACTTTGAATATGGCAAAAATGAGAATGTTCAGTTGACATTTCAACGTATATACTCTTTTTAATGCATTCAATTATAGAGCAAAGGAACTATAAAATTTCGGGCCAGGCCAGCTAGATGAATGTTGCCTTTCTACTTCTCATACTGATATTTTTTTACTGCTTGTTAATCATAATATTACATATGAAACCTCCCTAAACTTTGCAGCAGAATTTGAATTTCATTTGCAGTTTAAATTCGTTTATTCATAAATCGCAAATAAGTCCCCATGCATTTCTTTATCGGCACATATTACGATAATACTGATTTTTCCGAGAAATTATTCAATTAAAAACGAATACTTTCCTAATATGAGACAGATACTAGTTTCTGTTTTTGGGGTGAACAAAGAAACATCTAATTTCTGCAGCTTTCTCTTCATTTCTTAATGTTAAGTAAAAAGATCCGCTGAAGTTTAGTGATAAAGAGAAATAAACTAGCGGGAGACACCCAACTAATACTTTTTCAAATTGATGAGATAAAACATTAAATGAGATGATAACGTTCGAAAAACACATTAGAAATTCACGATTTTCATGAAATACTACGAAAAACATGTTTATAATCAAGGAACAAAGAAATTAAATGACTTCTATGAACAAGACACTTTAAAGTTACGTCAAACTACAATTTGATTTACTCTTTGTTGCAAATAATGCAGAAAGAGATGATGGGTAGCATAAAGGTTATCAGCGGATAACAATTCTCAGTTTACATGGGTGTAACTTTTATTACCAAATTTTGGAAAGGCGCATATCTACATGCCTGTCGCCAGAATCTCTTACAACTAGCATGTCAGAATGGTTGACAGAGAAAAGTTCAAGATTCAATGATACTTACCAAACACTGATACCACGCTAGCTAAGATTTATATCTGCCATGCTACTTGTGGAATCGCTGGCTATGACTAATTAATTCCTTCACCCTGCAGACATCCTGAAAAGTCTTCCTATTCCATATTAATGAGATCTTAACAAACCAAGCTACTGGTAAAACGTTAAAGAAAAAAGAAAACACAAGAAAAGAACAAACAAAACGAGAAAGAAATACAGAACATCAAACAAAAACGATTAAAAGACAGATAGACCTATGCAAAAATTTAAAGTGCTCAAATAGAGCAGTAACACTAACAGACTAAAAGCACGCAGGGTCTCAGATTCAAATCGTTACTTTAAGTTTCACCCTAAGCGATCCATTCTTGTCTTTGACAATCTTTTAGCGTACCGACTTAGATCTGAGTGCTATTTCATTTCTTCCTGTTAATGATATATTGTATAATCGAAGCATTTTATTAAAACTGTAAAGAAATCAACCAGTCATAGATATGTTCATAATGAAAACACACCAATGGTGTTTGTTATGGTTTTATAATGTATTGGGGACGATATTATCCACTACCTGCAAGTTGTTCATATATCAGCACATAAAGGCTGTTCGTTATGACAAATTAGAAAAAAAGAATCGCAAATACCTATGAATATTAAAATGTAAAAAGACATCAACAACAAACCTCGTAAAAATTAGCATTCTAAGCGTTCTTTCGATTTGCATTCTCTACTTTCTATGTATTCCGCATTCTCTATGGACCTAGTTAAAATATACAACCTAGTAATAGATATGCAAATGAAGGTGGGCTATACCACTTCAAGCAAATGGGTTCCCCTTGCCTTTCTACTATACATAATGACATTCTTCAACTAGTTATCAATGTTAACAGGTAGTTTTAGTATAATTGATAAAGAAATTGAACATTGGATGAATTGCGCTTGGTTTAGTTTTGTCCAATACCGCAATTTGTTACAAAACCAAAATATCAACCGAAGAAATTGAGTCAAATACTTAAATAGCCTCTTCGTATCTAATCTCTCATACGGATGCCGTACATGGCATCTCTTTGGATCTATTTATTCATACGGATGCCCTGTATGGCGTCTCTTCGGAACTGCTCTCTCATACGGATGTTGTGCATAGTGTCTAACACGTTCAAATATGTTTAAACCGTCAGCTGTATACATTTTTTTCCAGATCAATAATTAAAATGGCTTCAAATGAATAAAGATGATCTTTCATCAGATTTTATAAACTTGCGCATCAGAATCACGAAGTTCTTTACCAAATAGTCAAACCATATTTCTTTGAACAACAAACAACAGCAACTAAAATGTTTAGCACATGTAACTACGCGAGGAAATATTCATATAATCTAGATGCTTACACTTCGCGTTAGCTTAAGAAAAAAGGTTGGAAGGAAACTCTCGTCAGTCTTAGAAAGAGTGAAAAGAGTTAATGGTCGGGAAAAGTCGATTTAACTGAAACAGTTTTAAAGAAAGATTTTATAAATGCCAACTAAAAGTAACTCTAACTCTTCTGTTAATAAATGCCGAAAACTTTTGTATGGAAACCAATTCCATTATATTTTTATGAGTTTGTAAATAAGACGCATCCATTTCTTTGTCAACTCGCATAAGGATAATGGAGTTTTCTTCGAAATTATTCTGTGATAACGAATAATGAATAACCATCTGATCGGAAGCAGATGCCAGTTTCTGTTTTTCGAGTGGACAAAGAAAAAATCTAATTAGCCCAGCTTCCTCTTTCGTTCTTAACGTTAAGTAAACAGATCGGCTAAATGTTTAGATGTCAAGAAAAAGAACTGCCGGGAGAAAGCCAACCGACATTTTTTTCAAGTTGAGCAGATAAAAAATTAAATGAGCTGATAACGATTGAAAAACACACAAGCAATTCAAGATTTTCATAAAATAAAGCAAAAATGTATTTGTAAAAACAACCGTAAAGCAGTGTGTAAGAAATATCTTTGGTCGGTAAACGTGAATGTTATTCTTAACTTTTCAAAATGAAAGCTTGTCTTCTCGTTAAGATGATGTCGCCGTTTATATGTTTTAAATTTGGAAACATTTTGGCAGTGGGAAGATTAGAAGGAAAGATAGACGTAGATACGAACATTGTTAGGAATTTTGTCTTTTTTATCGACCTATCAACGTTATTTAAATGCCGTCGAATCATCTATTTGTCATGTCACTTAAATGAACTCATTAGCTGATCTTTATTTACTCTTGAAACTTACGTAAGAGTGGCTACGTTGTGCAGGGTTGAAAGATGAAACTGATGGTTTTATCCTTGCTGCACAGGACCAATGCTTGTTAACTAGGAATTATCAAGCACATATACTGAAATATTGTCAAGCACATATACTAAAATATTGCCCAAAATGCAGATTCTGTGATAAATATCCAGAAACGATTGATCATCTTGTATCAGGTTGCACGATATTGGCACCCACTGAATATAAAACCTGGCATGACAGAGTAGGCCAATATCTGCACTGGAAAATTTGCAACTTCTACGGGAAGGAAACTGAAAGAAACTGGTATGAACACCACTCAGACTCGGTCACGGAGATAGGACCTGTTACAATTCTATGGGACTACACAATACACAATGGCAGAACAATCAAAGCCAACCGCTCAGACAATGTTATTAAAGACCACAAACAAAAAAGTGCCTCCGTATTGATATGGCAGTCCCTGCAGACTGCAATGTATCTTTGAAGATATTCAAAAAGCTGTCAAAATACAAAGACCTTGAAATAGAAATCTCATAAATGTGGCATATGGGAACATCAATAACCCTTGTTGTAGTTGGAGCCTTAAGAAAAGACACCAGTAGACTAATCGAAGGGATTCCTCGAAGTCCATGCCTCAAAGCGATACAAAAAATTGTTCTGACAAATACAGCCCACACTTTACGAAGGTCTTTGTCTATGTAATATTAATTTTTTTTTTATTGGAAAGTATCATGATGCCATTTCTAAACTTATGTCCCTGGGCGGGACCCGGAAAAAAATGTGTAAACGTCAGAAATCAAAGAAAATAAAAATGATAATAAATGCAATGTATCAAATGCAGAAACGATGGCAAGATAAGCCTCTTCATTGTCATTAACCTACCCTAAAAAATTACGAACTTCGCAGGCTGAAAAATTGTATTAGACCTGTAGTAAATATCCGGAAAGAATTGACCATCACGTATCAGGTTGCACGGTACTGGCAGCCACTAAATATAAAACTCGGCCTGAGAGAGTTTGCTAATATCTCCAACTTTCCGGAAAGGAAACTGAAAGAAATTAGTATATTAGTATGTGTATAATACAGTCCTAGTTAGGAGAGATAGGTATAATTCCATGGGACTTGACAACACACACAGACAAAACAATCAAAGCTTATCACCCAGACATAATGAGCAGACCCACAAAAACATAATATGCCTTTTTATTGTTCCTGCAGACTGTAATGTATCTTTGAAGATCTTCAAAATGCTATCAAAATGCAAGGATCTTATAATCGAAATAACAAAAATGTGGCATGTGAGAACAAAAATAATTCCAGTTGTAGTTGGAATCCTCCTTTTGATTAGAAAGGATTCCGATAGACTCATTAAAGATATTCCTGGGATCTCCAGACTTAAAAAATATAAAAATTGTACTCACAAGTACAGCACACACATTCTGAAGGGATTTATCTATGTAAAATGTGTTATGCCATTTATGAACTTAAGTCTCTACTTGGGACCCGGAAGAGAATATTATACACCAGAAATAAAATAATAATAATAAAAGTAAAAACACAAAGGAAACGAAAAATAAAAATGCTTATCGGGAAAGAAAAAATAGAAACCGAAATAAATAAACTACGGGAACAATTGTCACCTGAGTGATGTAGACAAGGGCTAAAAAATGAAAGCGATAACTGAAACGAACCCTTGACATAAAGACTGTACGTTAAGACTGTACGTTTAGTACTGACGTACTAAAAGTTAAAGAGAAGCTGAAAACAACAATTCAAGTGAAGGCACAAAGAATCAGGTGTTATGATAAAAAAAACAGATTTTTCTGGCAAAACAAGATCTTCAAAGATGCCAAGAATATATATCGAGAACTGGGAAAAAATAAAATAAAGATAAATGATTCACCTAATATCCAGTAAGTTGGGGATTTCTGGTGTAAGATATGGGAAAACTGCAAAATGCACAATCAAAGAGCTACATGGATCAATAACAACGCACACAAAAAGAGTGTCAAACAGGGATAGATATCAATATTACTGAAATATTCACTGCAATCTGCAAAATCAAAGACGGGAAAGCAACAGGAATAGCCAATTTATGGATAAAAAGTCTATCATGCACCCACGAAGACCTCGCACCGGCATACAATGATATAATCTTAAACCCAGAAAAATGCTCCAAATGGCTCATACCTACTCCCAAAGACAAAAGAGACGAAGAACCTGAAGAACTATAGGCCCATTACCTGCCTATCAACAATGTACAACATCTTCACTCATATTTAACAGAGAGGAAATACAATTTCCTTGAGAAAAAGAATTTACTACCAGCACAACAGAAGGGATATGATAGAGAAAGTTATGGGTGCAAGGAACAATTAATTATCAAAAAGACAATATTGGAAGACGTCAAAACAAGGAAAATAAATGTATTGATAATATGACTGTACTATAGAAAGGCGTTTGACAGTTTAAAACACTAATGGATAGAGAAGAGCCTAAAAATATACAGAGTATGCTCCACAACGGTCAAATTCAGAACGGAGAGCATGAAAAAATGGAAAACTACACTAAACCTAAACTAGACAAAAGGGTCATTAACATCAAAACCAATCAACATTTAAAAGCGTGATCTTCCAGAGATTCATTGTAACGACTCCTCTTCTGCCTTGAATTAGTGTCACTCATCTGCCTACTGAACAACAATAGCTACGGTTACACGTCACAGAATGGCAAACCGAAACAGATATTCTATACTGATGATCTTAAAACTTTTACCAAGGATGACAACCAACAAAAAAACCTACTCACCATTGTCAAAACTTTCAGCGAAGACATTAGGATTGAGTTCGGAATCAAAAAATGTGCAAAGCCACCTTCAGAGATGGTAAACTAACGAAAACTACAGATTTAGACCTTAAAGGCTATCAACACATTTGTTATACCCACAGTAACATACAGCTAAAAGATTCTTAAATAGAAATTGGGTGACATTAAAAGATTGGGCATTAAGACCAGAAAAATGCTTACCCAAATGAAGATGGACCACCCGAAATCAGGTGTTGATAAAATACTCAAACTACTCCATCAACAAAGAAGCTGCACTCTTCAAAAAAATCTGAGGGACAATGTGTTGCATGGTAAATACCTAAGAAAAACGAAAGAAACAGATGTGGGTGAAGAGAAAACAAATCAGTGGAACTCGTGAGAAAAGAATGGACAATTTTTATAACAGTGTCCCATGTAACATCAACATTCAGGAAGCCCTACTAGGAACATCGTATATATTAAGAAAAGTGATATCAATTACATAACAATACTCCTCTAGGGCCTAAGGACCGTAATTTGGGCCCGGCTCTCTAAGATATAAGGCACAAAACATAACGTACACAAATAATAATAATAATAATAATAATAACAATAATAATAATAATGAAATCAACTATCTATCTATATAAAACTGACGATGTGTGTAGATGTGTGTGTGCGTGTGTCCGTGAACCACTCGAGAACCATAAGCCATATTTCCACCAGATTTGGAACATAGATCGTACTCGATACTGGATGTGTCTGGGCAAAAACATTAGTCATTTTTCAAAAGTCAATAACCGATAATCGATAAATATAATGTTTAAATGGGAATTTCCATTAGAGTCTGTCTGCCCATTAGTTTGGTTGTTTTTAAACTTTCAGCCTTGAAGTCTAAACCCTAAGGCCGATTTTAATGAAACTTGATAAATCTATGCAAATTTCTGTTACGCTTATTATACGCTATATTGATTTTTGTTTCTCCTGACACTGGGACCCCCAGGGTGCCCCCAAAGACCCCCAAAAACTCAAATTGCTTCGATTTTGAGGAAATTTTGCATATTGTTTACGCTCTTACAATGAGATAGAAATCGGTTGTTAGATTTTATAAAATGCATGAGGGAGCCCCATGATAACCCTATAAACCCCTTGATGCCTCAATTGCTTTTCAAGTGTATTTTGTAGTAGTATTCCCCAATTTCAACGAAATATATAAATACATTATGAAAAATATCAGTTTTTTCCCATGGATTTCCCGTTTTGGTACTGAAATCGTTTAGTTTGCATTAACTGGACGGCAAAAATTATATCCTTCCTTAAGAAAAAAAAGAATAAGTGCAAATAAAATCGTGCAGCGATGAGAGAAGTGCACGTAGGTATAAGACGCGTGTGCGAGATCGATCGAGATGTGTAGTGTGTACAATTGATTTTGCTCTACGTGCAATGATCGATCGAGTTGTGTAGTGCGTACTATCGATTTTGCTTCACGTGTAGTGTTCAAGTAGTGCTATGTGATGAAATAAATGCAAAAAATATCCTTCGCAACAAATTTGTCATCCAGTAAAAAGGTAGGCTGCCTTCATGCATGTATATTTTGAATTTTTGATACTTTAAATTTAAATTTGTGAAAATCATATTATTAAAAAAAGTTTAAACATAAATGCCAATTTTTAATTATGCATTTATCATCTTCTAATCAGCGTGTAATAATGCTTACTAACTCATATATTTGGAAACTTGAGCCCTAAAATTTTGACAATTTTATTCTGAAAAATGCACTTATAATAATGTAAAGACCCTCTTTCGATTCATTTATAATTATGCTAAAGTTAGCGTGTACGTTTTAACGTTCATAGTGAGTGGGTTTATAGCTGCACTTTAATTTTTATTTTTTATCACTGGAACGTTTTTGGTAGTCTATTTTTAGATAAATCCTAACATTACGAGCTTGCTTAAAATTGTTTACCACGTTCCCGTGGTCTCCCTTATAAACTTGCATTTAATTTATTGTGGTTATATTTCCATTAAAGTGTATAATATTCTTGTTTTTTTAATTGATTACTTCATTGTTATTCAAAAAACTTAGCCAAACCCCTCCCACTACAGCCTGACAGTAATGCCAAGAAAGCGAAATCCTTCACTTGGACGTACTACTACTACAGCCAAATGCATGAAAGCACGGAGAAGAAACGCTTCGCAACAAGAAACTCAAATTAGACTGACACAAAATGCTATTCGTACATCTAATGCAAGGTCAGCAGAAACTAATGAGCAACGGTTAACTAGACGAGGAATGAACGCTGCCATAACTCTGCTACACGAGCTGTTGAAACTGAAGGGCAAAGAACAATTCTATACAGTCTTTGTGAACGTTGGTTTTCATCCTTGGCACTGCTGCTAGAAGTCTTTGTTGAATTTCTGTCAACAAAGCATTTCTCCTCAACAATTTTCGAAGATCGATTGCGATTGATGCATTTGCTGAGGAATATTTATTTGTATCTTCTCTGCTTCTGTAAAAAAACAACTTTCTCCTGTTATAAATGTTTTCACTTCGTGTCATTATAATTTTTCGCCATAAGAGGCACTAAAGAAAAGTCTTCTTTATTTTAACTTTACAGATTGGATGACGTTCGTGATCTTTTTTTTTTGAATAAACCCAAGCGACGCCGGGTAATGCTGCTAGTAATTTATAAACTGGTTAGACGACTAAGAAAAAAAGGAATAATACAGGCATGTTGAGAAAATTAGAGAGCAAATAAATATGAGAACGGCCGCTATTATCTTTGCTCTAGAAGCAGTGAGTGTTTCAATGTTTAAATAATAAATGAGAACGATTTGGATTTCGTAAAAAACGAGCGAAAGAAACATTTCTTTATACAAAATCTTAAAAACGTGATTATCAGAGGAATTACAGAAAAATCTTAAAGTCACGAACAAAACACCTTTTTTTCTAAAAATTTCAAATTTTGGAAGATTGCAATCTAAATGCAAGATACCTAGAGGAAAATTAGATCAAATCGATGTTTCCGCCTTCCCTTGAGTCTGTGAATTTGTTCTCTTCAATCATTGAAAGAAAAGAGCTGTTCGTTTGGCCTGTGTCTTTATTCCTTAAGTTTTTCCTGCAAAGACAGTTACAAACGAAGGAAGTTGTGTTTCATTTTTTACAATCATTAGAAACATAATCAAATTACAAAATCTGATTTTAGATCTTGAAATAAATTTCTCGTATATTATTGAATTTGTGAGCAGAAATCTTTTAATAATTCTAATCACCAAACCCGTAACTAATTAATATCGTACTGGCACCACACATACTCTCACACACATACTCACACACATATATAAAAAGGAACACTTTCTGTTCTCTGGTCCTCGAAGCTGATTAAATAATTTCATTTATTGTGCCTCTTATTCTCAGAAATGCATTTATTTTTATCTAATTTTTACACATACACAAATACACGAAGATATACACGAAACACACACACACACATATATATATATATATTTATATATTCATACATATGGTAAGTATTACCAAATATAACACTTTTTTTTTTCATATTAAGTAAATGTTGATATCGGGTGGGGTGTCATCTTTAAGCACAAATATTTTCCAGTCAGTTTAAACCTAAAATCACTTTTATCTCTATTATCTCAATTTGCAAAAAATATACACTTATTTTCTTTATCCAGAAAAAGGGAATCTTTCACTATGTAATCTCTCTTCCAAGTACTAGTGTTCTTCAAAATATATAACAAAATAATTAATTGTAAATACCAAGTTTCTATTAAACGTTAGAAAGATAATTGTACGTTTATTTTGTTTAGATACTCTTTGAATGTAAGAATTTAAAACATTCAAAAGGCAGAAATCAAGTTTCATAAAACTTTACGGTCTATAACAGTACTTATTCTTACTTTACAAATATCAGTGAAACTTATGATTTTTGTTTCATTCCGTAGAAGCGCTTTCTTTCGGATGATGATCAAGAATTCACTATTTTACTGATTCTTACTTATGACTGTAATACTTACCTAATGCTTAATCATTGTCGCTTTACGGTCCAATAATTTTCGATAAATATGCGGATGAAATTTTCCGTCATTACGAATTCATGAAAAGATTGTTTCTCAACTTTGTTTCTCTCTGTATGTTCTTTTGTCTCATTTTTCTTCTCATTTTATTACTGTCGAGAATCTTGTGTCAGACTGTAATCTAACATTTATATCGGAAATCTAGTATATTTCTTCCTACGTATGTACATTTTTCTGTAAACATCTATGTGTGCTTGTCAGTATGTGATTGCTTCATGGTGGGAATAGCGGATGTATAACGTGTATAATTTTTCTCTTTCTCTTGAACATTTCCATCCGCAGTCCATTTGCTGTCATTTGGAATATTTTTTCACTAATGGAAGAAAAATCGCTAAATATAAAAACTTTGTATCATGCCCTAGCGTAGAGGTAAAAATATGTTGACATTTACATCCAGAAAGAAAAATATTAAGAATTGTTTGTCCTTGGCAACAAGAAATGTAAAAAATCAGACTGCCGGTAAAGTTCTTTTGTAACATTAGCAACCCAACATCGTGACATTTCCTTATGAATAAATAAACAATTGAATATAGAAATCATAGAAAAGAAATTTCTGAAGATTGAAAATTTCCAAGTTGAGAATGAAGATTTAGTCATAAATAATTTCCGACTTGGGGAATCAATTAGAATGACGAATGTATCATCCTAACAACTAAGTAGACGTGGCAGTTTTCAAAGACCCTAGCAGCGCTCACCATGGATTAAAGAATACATTTCTGAAACCCACTAAGGTGAGGGTTTGACAGTGCATTTATATCACATAACATTAATGGAGTTCAAGCAAGGGAATAATGCTGTGGAGACATCAAGAATAATATGTAGTGCTTATAGTCAAGGTGTCATATCTGATCGGCAAATAGTTTTGCAATATTTACTTTTGGAGCAAAGGACTTGGAAGTTGAGCCATGCTCTTGAGACCGTGGAACTTTAGTGATAAATCCCTAAGGTCATTAGAGGAAAGCAAATCAAGGCATTGAACTCGAGAATTAGTAAAGAATTCAAATACATCATAACGTGCGTAGAAGTCGAAAGAAATGAATACAAACGTTGAATAATGTTAATTTGTATCGAAATTTTAGTGATGATTAATTATCTTTATTATGTAACATTCCATTTCGACTAATATGATCATCTTGGGTGTTATTTTCACAACCTTTTGGTTGTTAAACCGTACGGTCTTCATCGAAATCTTTGTGCTTCTGTATGGTGATCTTGGAATTTTGAACCGAACACTATACAGTCAACGGATGTAGGTTCTTATCTCGTTTTCCGTGCTTTAGAAATATTTCATATCAGATAAAACACATGGGCATGATTCACCTTTATTTTGACGTGTTACTTGTTTCAATGAAAGTCATTAACTTTCTGGCTGTAATCTGATAACAAAATACCTTTTGATTCTCATATAACAGATGAAAAGACAGGACAACAAATCTATTTTGCCTGTTAGCTCGACGAATGATAATCTACGAGACTATATCTATTTGGCTGATTTCGAATCAGTTGTGAAAATTCTCTTATGATTCTACAACACACACGTAGCACGTGTAGATGAAAATAAATATATGAATAGTACATTATTTTTATTCTATATTTATGCTAAGAATCCAGTTGTTGTGTCAATGAAATCAAGTTCTTGTCCTTGTAGATCATTATTAGCGAGTTTGATCCTCACCAAAAGGAACCCACACTTTAGGCTTTGCGGCAAAATACAGCTGCACTTAATAAATATAGATATATATGAGATTAAAATTTTTAAAATCTACCTTCCTTCCTTTGTTTTTTTTTGTTTGCTTGTTTGTTTCTTTCTTTCTTTCTTTCGCTGAAAATAAATGGCATCTTTTCGCCTAGTCCATTATTTATGAGGTATTGGCAGGAGATATTATGCTTGCCTACCTACCTACCTTTCTTTCTTTCTTTCTTTCTTTCTTTCTTTCTTTGAACGCAAATGATTTCCCCTATTTCTACACGGTCAAAAGAGAATAGTCCATTATGAAGTATTTGCACGGCATAATAGTCAGTCGTGCAAACTAACGAAGGGAAGGACAAGCACAATTATAATAGGATAATAATAAAAATGAAACAACATTAAAGGATTCCATTCAGTCTACAATGAATATAAAATGCACTAGAGAAATGCAGCTGTCGTCACATCATTGGAAACTAATATATTATAAGAAAACTACATAAAAGGCCAGTATCATTATCCAGACAATCTCATGAAATATTGATTTGGACAAAATTTCATAATTCCCCAGTTGGCATTTCGATCAAGTTCATCACAGATGAAAGTCGTCAGTTGTATGACAGACATAATTGCAAAACTAATAGACGCCCACCAGATGATGCACAAGGTAAAGGCATTCATTATCTCGAAAGCTGATCATCAAAATAATGGAAATAGAGATCAGAAAGATAAGACATAATTTGTAGTGCAGTATATTTTAGAAAAATATATAAATAACTGTGAGCAACCTACTGGTTTAGATATGAGTTGGTTCTTGCTTTAATTTTTTGTATCAATTTTATCATTGTTATTTTCTCGCCTTTGTATTTTTTATATATTCTCAGGTGGAGTATGACTATATAGTCAGAAAAAAAAACGTCAAAACCTGTTTTTTTGTGGGGCATATCATCTTCTGCTCAGTGAGTTCATGGCCGACTTTTCCGACATTTACGTGCCCCCCCCCATTTCGCCTTTGGAATCCCAAGTCCATTGCCTGAAAACTCCTTATTAGTAGCTGCCGCCAAACTACTAATGTCAATAGTAAGTTCGCTTATGGAGTTATTTGTGCTTGTCTATTAAATTGACCTCATTGTATAACTGTTCGTGCGTGCACATATTTTCCAGGCATTAACGTGTTCCTACACTTTTCGATGTTCCATAAGTTATATATATTGAGGTTGACTGATATTAGCCTTGTACTTTCCCAACTACAGGGGATACTATGCACACAGATTTTGACAGTCCTAAGAAGACAGAAACGCAAAAATCCGACGAAAGAAAGTGAATTTATATATTCCCACCAGGCACACGAAGAAGTCCGGAATGAAAACTAAATTGTATTCAGAATATTTTCGAATAATCCACTAAAGAAGTGAGTTTCAATAAAAAAATGTGATATTGTCGAGAGTATGTATAAACACAAAGATACAAAATGCCATGACTAGAGGTGTTTTGTTTGAAACTTGGAGAATGTAAGTTTGTATTCGATAAATCGATGTTGTCTAATGGTAGAAAACAGACACTAGAATTTCTGAGATTTCTTCATCGCCCTTGAAAGATATCAGGAATTTAAGATCAAATAAATCAGGCTAATTACTAATATACAGATAAAAAATAACAATAAAAGTTCAAATATCAGTACATGTTCATTAAATCAATAACTATAGAAACCAATGTGAGGTAAACACACATAATTCCACAAGAATAAACAATTGTTCAGAGAACTTCCTTGTGCTATCGTTGTCCTAAATATCAAAATCAGTTTTACATAATCCGTTCTGTCAAGTCGCGGTAGAAAAGCATACCACTTGAAGCTTCATTTTCAAGCGTCCTGAATTCGGACACTGTGACTATAAATGAACAGTGGCAAAACAACTTTATGATTATTTACACTATTTACCGTTGTCCTCATTTTTATTGCGATAGTAACGACGTTTTGACCGTACTACGCTTTGACCCGCTTCATTGGAATTTCGTTGTACGCTTTGACATTTTACATTGAAATTTCGAACCCTTTATTTGGTCCACGATTGTAGATTGTTCTAATTCCCCAAAGACACATGGTCTAGTGGATAAAAGCGTAGGTTGAGTAATCCAAAACGTAACTTGAGCCAAAGAGTTATGAGTTCAATAGCTGGCCACTGTAGAGGGAACAAAACTTGGAGAGTTGAGCTACTAAATGAAAATAACTGATACTGACATATCCAAAGAAGGTACAGCACGTGAAAAAACTACGACCGTGGACTAAATAAAGTGTTCGGTTCGAAATTCCAACGTATATCACCTGAAGAATGTCGGAGCGTACAACGGCCGAAACGTCGTGAATATTGCACTAAAGTTGAGGACAACATTTCGAACGGTGTGAATAGTGCAAATAACTACAATTATAAATAGAGACTGAAAGTAAATAAATTTTACCGACTTTTGCCGTAATAGTTGCATTGTATCCTTAAAAAGTTTGTATCCTTGAATTTTTTTAATTATTCTTCCCGTTTTTCTATTCAGTCTTATGTTACATTGAAGGTGGAATCCTAATGTGATTGTTCCACTAATAACAAAGACATGCCCATTACTATGTCATAAAATTCTGGCTACTTATATTTTCCAAATATAAAAGATGAAAGTAACTTCAGAAAGCGTATTAATACAATGTTAATATTTATTTCAGAACACATATTTCAATGCTCATTAACATAATCTTCATTACAATATTCCGATAATGAGGTTGAATAACAACTGAAAAATCAGAAAAACAACATTTTTTGATTATCAAACATTTATAACATACAAATATATTTTTGGTAGCTTCATCAGAAAAAAATGAATTAATCTTATCTGGATCTAGGATCTTTTCCCAATGTGTTACAAAATCAAAGAAATATGTTCTGTACATTTTTTTTGGTTAAATTCGAACACCGGGCATAGAGATGAACTCTCCAGTAAAAATCCTAATAACATCTGGTTGTCACTTAGGAAGGCTTTTAAGTCGACGAGAATCTCTATTAGACGCTCGTATTTTCGAAACCGGGTAACAGGTTTAGTTTTAATTTGATTTCTGGTCTACTCTAATCAAAGGTAGTTTTAAGTCGAAAAATTAGTCGCTGTTGTTACAGGATTATTTAGGCAAGGTCAAGGGAGATAGGCACAAAGTTTGTTGATAGGTTGTATTTCTAAAACATCTTTTCTAAGTTTGTGTGTGAAGCCGTGGTAGGTATGAAAAGAATAGCTTTATTTGAAAAGCTGATTGCATTTCACCTAGCGAAGACGGCCATTTCAGTGAATCAAAGTGATTTACAGTACTACTGTCAAAAAATTGTAACTTGAATAAAAACCAAATCAGTGTAAGTGAAAATGAAAAATACCAACTAAACATCGGTATAATCCACAATTATTCAACCTGCCGAATTGTTACGGGTAACGATTGCTGGCTGGGTGTCGACAAGCTGATCAATTATTATCTACGTTTTTAAACTGCCTGAGCTTTGGAAAGTTTTACCATATTCCAGACTCGAGCAATTGTTTTCAACATGCTAATGTATTCTAGGTTGATTATCATGTGATCACACGTGGGAAATTAACCAAGGATTTGAAAGACAAGTGCGATTACAAATATTACAAGAGAATAATGTTTTCGTTACGACCTTTTATTGCTGTTTGTTTCAGTTGTACATATTAAACGCGTTTCGTTTCATGTTCAGTTAATGATTCATCGATGGCAAAACTTTTTACTGATTGATTTGTTGTTGTTTTTTTTTAAGTTTATCAACCCTTTGCTATTTAATTAAAGCCGAAATATATTTCGGGTTGTAGGAAGTCGCTTACAGTACTAGGTATTCCCAAGCGGTCCCCATTTAAGTAATGGCCAACCTCGCTTCGAGGATTGAACGTGAATCAGTGTTTTCAGTATGATTTTTCAGAAAAGTAGCCAGTAAATCTCAGTCACAGAAACAAGTCCACACTGAAATTAGAGGCACAATTATGGTTATTTATTAGGTGAATGTGTTGGCTAGAATGTCTGACGGAGAATACTTAAGATTTCGGATCTTTGTTGGGATATATTTTGTTTTTGAGACCTACGTTATGCAAACAGAAGGTTTTTGTACTGGGCCTTGAATTAATTTCCATTTAAATATTTTTCTCCTTCCAAATATTTTGTCCATCTTTTTATTATATATTTATTAACCTCGATTTAGATCTGTTGAACGAAGTTGGAAACCGTTTAGCTAGCTCGTTTTTCACTTTTACCTTTTATTTATTATCACGCGTAGTAATAAATACAAAAATTCTTATTGAGCAAGGACACAGGCGTTTTAGAAGATTACGATTTTGGACGTCTTTACTCATCAAGCTTCTAATTAGTCGAACATATTAAAAAAAAAAAACTCGTCGTAATTAACCTGACAATCGGCACCCATTTCGATGCCCCAATGTTTTGAGGATTCTTGCCCAGTGTGTTTTTGTTTACAGGAAATGTAGTACGGTTTCTGTTTATAGTTTATTCTAACTTCAAACTTCGTTTCGCTTTGACCTCGCTCGGCAAAAATATAAAAAATAATTTGATCTTACAAAACTGATAACTCGAGAATGATACGTCATATTACATATATTCAGAAAATGTTTTGATTTACTCTGAGTAAACATATCGATCAATCGAATTCTAAACATGTTCGTAACATCTGTATCGATTTCGTGAATGATTTTCAGGGTTGGGATTAATGGAATGACCACATTTTGATAAATTTCATGTGATCCTATTTAGTAACAGTTGAAATACGAAAATTTGAATACTTCCATTTTAATTATGAATATCAGGAGTTTGGTGTGATATGATTTCATATTTCTGAGAAACAACAGATTGACCGAAGGATGAGGTCGATGGAAACAAAATCAACTTCGGAGTCTTGTTGTCTGAATAACTCAACTGGCTGTTTATTATATGGTGTTTTAATTTCCCCTGGCACTGATTCTTTTTATTCAACTAAGCAAATTTTGGGTCGTAGTACGGTAAATAATTTGAATCGCTAAAATGCTCTTCAAATAAATATGATAATTTTATCTCTTGTCGGCGAAAACAGCAATCATTAAATAAGTGACTACTACCACTTCACGCACAGCCTTAGTAAATGTTATTCAGGATAAGACTTACCAACAAAATTTGTGTCTATTTCCTTTGACGACACCTAGATAATCATTCAAGACTAATTTCCCAACTTAAATTCTACCTAGATTTGATTCGAGTAGACCAGAACACAAATTCAAGCTAAAGACGTTACAACGCAAGGATCTATTAGCATCTCCGGTTAACTGAAATGTCTTCCTAAGTGCAAATCCTTAATTTTTAAGAAGCATCCAGACATTAGGGAAAGTGTCATGTTATGTTAGACATCATTAAATCTAAGCTAATATTATCAGCATGATTATTATATAAGCTGGTCGTATGTTATTAGAAATTCTACAGGAGAGTTTATCTCCATGTCCGGTATTCGAGTTTAGGTAACAAAAAAAATCATTGAATTTCATTGATTACACTATGAGTAGACGAATCGGATTCTTGATCCGGTTAAAATTATATCACTATTTTCTGATGATACCCGGAGCTAGCGAAAATATATATTTCATGGATGTTATAAATATATATATATATATATATATATATATATATAGTTAAAAAATATGGAAGTATAGTTAATAAAAAAATCAAGCTCATCTATTAAGAATAAAATTCAGTTATTAATTCTAAATTATTAGCGAACACATCCTTTTCTAATTAATTTAATTATTCTAGTCGAAAGCGGTGTGCAAATTCATGTTTAGACAATATCAAAGAATGCGCAGGAAGAAATAAACTTCAATATAGTAACGAATTGTAGTCTGAAATTCTTCATGTTTGATTTTTTTATTTGAAAAGTCTTATGACAAGACGTCAAAGAAGTAAATCATATTGGTGGATTCGACCTGGTAAAGTACAATTTCATCTCATCTATTACTTTTTATATTTTCCTTTTGCGAAGCATATTCTAAAACTGAAAATAAACAGTCCCATCCTCCATTAAATCTTTTTCCTCACACAAACAAAGGATAACGGATGAATTTGAGCCACTGAAATATTAGCAAACAACTGCATACACAATTACAAATGATAAATAACAAAACAAACAAATAAGAAATATGACTGGACTACAGGTAACAAAGAAGTAGGCGTTTAGATGAAAGTTATGATAAATATGTATGTGGAGATCCGTTTAGATTAATCGCGGGTCTCCGAAAAGAATTGGTAAAAAATTCAACCTTTCACAATCTCAAAATTAATTCAGCACATAGACGAATGATAATTTGCAGAGTTCAAACAAAAAAATTCATATGTAAAACAAATAAAGTGAGTTGAAGTAATTTAATATCAGTTAAAATAGAAAAGTTTTTGAATTAAATAAATGTTCTTTTGTCGAGTTAGATATTAATTAAAAGGTTTATACGTTTATTCATGAGTAAGAGAACGGGTTTATTTAATTGAAGAAAAAGGAGCCAGTTAATCCTCTAGCTTTTATCCTTCGACGTTAACAAGTCGGCAAATGTTTTGGATACTGAATTTATATTTTATTTGTTTTTCACAGGCTGCGAACCCAGATCACTTGAAAATTAAAATGAAGCATCACGTGGTGTGCTTTTCTACTGCTTCCATACAGAAATGATTAAGTGAAAGCAATTTTAATATTCAGGATACCGAGGGTGCAAGAAATCTCTTTGGTCGATCATTTATTCCTCCTTGTGTGCACCCATGTTTGTTTGTGTGTGTGAGTGTGTGTGTACCTCGCATTTTTTCTCTTTTTATAGTTATTGGTTTAATGGACATTTTGTAATGACCCTGATTCATTTGGTCACATCTTGAGTGACTTCTTAAATTCATGATAACTTTAAAGTGCAATGAAGAAATCTCACAAGTTCTAGTGCCTGTTATGTACCATTAGACAACATCGATTTATCGAATACAAACTTACATTTTCCAAGTTTCAAACAAAACTTCTCTAATCATGACATTTTGTGTAGTTGTGTTCATACATATTCAGTGCTATTTTTATCGAAAAATTATCTATTTTCCAATAGATTATTCGAAAATATTCTGAATGCAATTCAGTCCTCATTCCAGTATTCTTCGTGTGTCTTTTGTCTTTTGGAATATTTTCTAATTTTATACTGGAGGGGGGAATATATATTCACCTTCGTCTCATTGTTCTTAGGGCTGTCTTCCTCCGACTGGAAGAAAGAAGCGTGTATAATATTCCATGCTGTTGTGATTGTACAAAGGCAATATCAATGAACCTATATAAGACTTCAGCAACATCGAAAAGTGTAGAGGCTAACAATGCATTAGGAGCGATTAGATCAAAATAATACGTAATCATTACCGAATAAGAAAATAGAAAGTATTTGTCTATATGAGAAGCACAGTTAGGAAGATTAGTATTGATATTAATAGTTTCGAGGGGCCTCTAATCAAGAGGGCACAATCAGTGAACTTTTTATTCCAAATGGGAAAACGGGAACAAGTGCGCTGTTCAACAGAATGTCATTTGCTCAATGAAGGGCAAGATTGTCTCCCGCGTCCCTCCAACAAAGAAACGATTAAAACAGAGATGTGAGGAAAGCCGCGTACGTCATCCGAATAATGCTAGAGGGTAAATAACCGAAACGTGAAAAAAAAATGAGCCAAATAGTCGAGACAAAATGAATTAAAAACATCATGCCAAACAAAAGGGAAACAAGGTCTGACTTAGCATCTCCGCATATTTAAAACCGTTTATTATATGCTGCCTGAGTCTATTTATATATATTCCAGGTATTCCTAAGATAAACAATACTATCAAGTATGTGGATTTTCAAAACTTTCCGATCTCGATATCTATCATTTTGATGCTGAGCTTTCGAAATAATGAATGTCCTTACTATGTGCATCATCTTGTTTTTACCTGGTGGGCGTTTCATCCTTTTGCGACTACGGATATCATATGGCTGGCAGCTTTCAGCTCTGATGAACATGATCATCATGCAAACTGAGCAGTTATAAATTGTTTTCCAAATTAATTTTTCATTGGATTGTCTGGATAATATGGCACAGGCCTCATAGGTGGCTTTCTTAGAATTTCTTGTCGCATCTATATGTTTCCAGCTTTATTTATCTGTCGCATTTCATATTCATTGTCGACTGAATCGAATCAGTCGACGATATTTAATCATTATTATTATTATTATTATTGTTGTTGTTGTTGTTTTTTTTCTTGTTTCGTAATGATATTATCATTTTTAATACAAAATTTGTTATTATTAACGTTACTGACAATATGAAGCGTTATTGTAGTCATAATATTTTATAAAACTCTATGATAATAATACGCACTATGAGTATACGAATTCATTGGGAGTTAATATATATATGGAAGCTTTCGGTTGCTAGGTCCATTGAGGAATATCGAGAAAACGATAAAAAATCTCGTTTCTCGTTTATCAAGCATTATTGCAGATGCTGTGCCTTCAATGGTCAAAAATTCAAAACAAAATTGCATACTCTCCAGACATTAGTATTATAATAGAGTAGGATGATTCCAAATCTATTCCGAACATTATTTATTGTTTATTGATAGTCATATGTGCAGGTGATACGGGGTTAATTGGTGATAGTTGCGGGTATTTACTTGGGTTTCATAAAACTGAGAATTATTCTAATTAAATTAACAACGTATACAATAACAGAATACCTGATAGCCCTTAAAAAAAGCACCTATATTATTATTATTATCTCAACTTTTTTCCAACGGATCTATGTGTCCTAAGCAATGTTTATGTTCAGCGTTCCCGTCAGATCATATTTGAGATTAAATCCAAAAATCAAAGCGACGTCAAATATCAAATATTACAAGAGGAGACCTGTACAATGTTTAATCGCTAGCTCAGATATAACATATATAGGCAAACTACATGAAATATAGAATATTATATTTATTTGATTATTTCACATCATCATCTAATTTTTCTCAAATATAAATGCACAATTTGTTTTTATACTGTTTGGAAATAAATATATTACATTTATGTACTAACTGGATCTGCGATTTGGTAACAAACCTAAAGCGCTGTGTACTTAGGTTCGAACTCGATAATAATGCTCGGCAGGAATAACTTGCTTACCATGACACACCGACTACGTGGTCATCATAAATATACTATAAAATGCACTATTAATATTAGATCGATTTAGAACTATATATGCGAGGATTATATCCTGGAATCAAGGGTGAATACTCAGAGGTAATTCGGAATCAGCCAAATCGATTTAGTTTTGTATAATATTATTCGTTTGGCTAACATGTAACTTTTGTTGTTGTTGTCCTGTCTTTTCATCTGTTATATGAAAGTCAAAATAGTATTTTGTCATCAGATTGCGGTCAGGTAACGCATCGTCATAAGGGTGAATTATGCCCGTAGATATTATCGGATATTAAATATCTCATAAGCACGGAAAACGAGATAAAAAGAATCTACACCCATTGACTGAATAAAGTGTTCGGTTCAAAAGTGCGAGCTCACCTAGGAGGACGAGAAACACCTGACCTGGGAGTTTGTGAGAATAACAATCAAGATGAATAGAATGAAAGTTGTTGGAATGGGTCATGAGATAATAATGATAATTAATCATCTCTAAGATACCTACATAAATTAATTTAACTTTATTCGGCGTCTTCTTTTTAATCATTCCACCCAAGCAAGGTGATAAAGCCACTAATACGCAAGGGGTTACCGATAGTGAAGTAAACTGAGAAAACATTATCAAGCAGAAAGGGCAATAAACTAACAGTGTTAAAGGAAACAAAATATGATGATTGACGTTGCATTTAAATTTAAATTTATATTAATTTTGTTTAACTGCTTCAGATCAATGGGATGCTCTGGAACGATTTTAGTAAAATATTATATTATGAATAAACAATTGTTTGACAGAGTTTGGTCGTCGGAATTTGATGCTGTCAATGCTCTGTAGACTGATTGAAGAAGAGTTGCAAAGAAAACTGAGAAACTGGATGTAATTCTTTCGAATGACCTCTCTCAAGAGCGAATAAAAAAAATCTCTGACATCATAAAATGTGGGCAAAATTGTTGATTTGAATCTTTTTGTATCCTTTAAGAAAATTAGAGACAAACGTCGTGAATATGAACTTAAGGCTACGAATTGGTTTTCCAGCTTCGGATTGCAGTTATATAAAGAAATGGCAACTAAAGCGACCTGTACTTTTTACTCTTTATAATAGATTAAATAAATAGATTCTAAACAACTGAATATTTCCAGATGCAAAATGAATTCTTTCTTTCAACTTTAAATCTTATCCATGGCTTAAATATGTTTTTCCTTCAGGTTAATTAGTTTTGATGTTCTTAACAAAATACCTAAACATCTTGCTAATATGTGCCATAAAGAAACTTTGATTATGGGGGCTAAAATAATAACGCAAATGCGTCAACTAGGATCTGTGTGACTCACATTCAGTTATACTGAAATACATTTTTGGACAATTGAAGTCTTTCTTTTCAAATATTGAAATCGCTTTCAGAGTGTTTATCATCGTGACAAACTGAGAACGATAAGTTCTTTTTCAAGATCGAAACTTACATGGAATTAGCTTCACAACAAAATGGGTCAGCAGCATCCGAACTGGTTTGCAGTAATGCATAGGAAAAATAAAATTCTAAGCATCATTGACTTAAAGTAATTGCAAAAATCAATTATCAACAAAGAAATTTTACAAACATTTGTATTGACTAATAATTGATAATGCACACTGCATTATCTCCGTATGTACGGTGTACGAAATTTCCTTTATATTTTTAAATATTCGCACTTTTCATAGCCTATGCTATATTGTGAAAACGTTTGTATTTATTAAACTTCCCCACTGGTTTTGCCTTCAACCGGGAAGATAAAGCCTCTCTTCTCGACCTGTGTTTTACCTCCACCCCCGAGTCCTGCAGCGCCTCGCAACCCTGCCCTGTTGGTAACTCTGATCATGCGGTAGTATCTGTTAGTATCTCCTTCAACTCCACCCCCTATAAAGAACCTCCTACCACTAGAACTTCGTTCTACTATCAACGAGCTGACTGGGACGCGTTCCGTGATTTCCTCCGCGATGTCCCCTGGGATGGAGTCTTTACGCTCCCCGTCCAAGAATGTGCTTCTGAGGTCTCATCCTGGGTTAAAGCTGGAATCGACGCTTTCATCCCATCAAGGAAATATAGGGTCAAGTCGCGCTCCTCCCCCTGGTTCTCCGCTGCTTGCTCAGCCGCCATCGCCCATAGGAACCACTACTTCCACGTATTCCGTAACGACATGCCTGACTGCAATAGACGTCTCTTTGCCTCCGCCCGTAACGAGTGTAAGCGTGTCCTCAACGATGCTAAGTCACTATTTGCGGCTCGGATGAAGGAGCGTATTGCATCTCGCAAATTTGGCTTGGCATCTCTGCAAGAGCGTATTGAACAATTGCAAACCCTCTATACCTCCTTTATTCAACCAGTTCGAAGTCCTGACCCCCTCTACCGACAAGGCTGAATGCTTTGCTCGGAAATGTTCATTCAACTCGACGCTCGACTCTTCCGGTGTACCCATACCCGACTTCCCTCTTAGAACTGAGGCCCTATTGAGTGGGTTAAACATAACCCCGTCTTTGGTATTGGGCGTTATCTCCAATTTAGACCCCAACAAGGCTAGTGGTGGTGACGGGATACCAGCCATTGTCTTGAAGAAATGCGCGCCTGAATTGGCGCCCGTCCTTTCTAAACTATACAACTACTGCCTCAAGGAATCTTGATTTCCTGACTGCTGGATGTCCTCTTCGATTGTTCCTGTCTTCAAGAACTCCGGCGACCCCTCTGACCCTTCCAACTACCGTCCTATCAGTCTCCTTCCCCTCTTCGGCAAAGTCTTCGAAGCCCTAATCAATACCGAGGTGGTTAACCACCTCACATCCCATAATCTTCTCTGAGACAAAAATAACGGGGAAGCCCGTGCCGTGGCACTAGACATCTCCAAAGCATTTCATAGGGTTTGGCATGCCGGCTTTCTTCGCAAGCACCAGGGTTATGGCATTACGGGTCGATTGTATAACCTAATACAATCATTCCTGTCAAACCGTGAATTAAAGGTCGTTCTCAACGGTTTCTCATCCAGTTCCTATCCCACGAACGCAGGTGTTCCTCAAGGCTCCATCCTAGGCCCCACTCTATTCCTTATCTACATAAATGACCTTCCTGACGCCATAACTTCCCAAGTTGACATCTACGCGGATGACACCAAAATTTATTCCTGCCTCAAAAACAAGTCTAGTGTCACGGACAAAACTAACCTGGCCGTACGTCTCGAAAAGGACCTCCAATCGGTTGTGAACTGGGGCAAGAATTGGCTGGTCAACTTCAACGCTTCTAAAACAAAACTTCTCTCTATTAATCACAACAGAGATCCTTCTCCACCCTCCATTAGAATGTCTGACGCTCAACTTCTCGAGATCAACTCTCTGCGGCTGCTCGGTCTCACGTTGACTGCTGACCTGAGATGGAATATATACACTGAGTCAATTGCTTCGTCCACCGCAAGGAAAGTTGGCTCCCTGTGCCGCGCCAGGAAATTTTTCTCCCCGGAATCGATCCTCCAGATCTACAAATCAACAATTCGCCCTTGCATGGAGTATTGTTGCCATATATGGTCTGGTGCCCCTTCTGTTTGCCTCGGGGTTCTTGATAGGCTCCAGAGGCGGATATACAATGTAGTTGGCCCTGCTCTGGCATCTCGTCTACAGTTACTTTCTCACAGACGCGCCGTCGCCTCCCTCTGTCTGTTCTACAAATACTTTCATGGAAATTGCCCCGAGGAGCTGCATTCGCTGGTTCCCAGACGTCATGACTTCAAGCGCTCTACGAGGCTGGCATCCCGCTCTCACCTCTTTCACTGTCGAAACTCCTAAATGTAGCCGTCTCTTCTACTCCAATAGCTTCATGTCTCGCACCTCTTGCCTGTGGAACTCCTTTCCCTATTCCAGTTTCCCTGAGAACTATAATCTCCAGCTATTCAAGTGTAATGTCAATCGACATCTCCAATTGCCTTGATCTATCCACTATCCTCCTCCTCATCCTTTCTTCTATCACTCCTATCTGATCTTGTTCTAAATTTTCTGTAAACCCTTGCGTCCTAGTGGCTCCCCGCCTTGCTTGGAGTGAAATGTTTAAAAAAAATTCCTAGCGCAACAGATTTTGAATTTTATGTTTAAATATTGCTTTTGTTGAAAATACGAATAGATCTAAGCTTAAATTTATTAGCCGTTTAATTTTCATTTATTTCCGAGGGTTGCATTAGTTTACTCAGAGTTGACAATGATTTTAATATCTGTTTCTACTACTTCTGTTCATGACGACGTTGTTATTCTCTCATTTTCTCGTTTGTCTTATGTGCAAAATCAATTATCATGCCCCATTGCACCAATGACTAACTGACAATACATGCATTTCTTAAACCTCCTTTATAAATAAAGTAATTGAGGAACAGAATTCTTCAAAAACAATTTTGAAAAAAAAAAAAACTTGCAGAATAATTTAAAATGCTTAATGACATAGACAGACAGGGCGAACGCAATTCATTCCAATATACAAATATGTATATGGTTATTAAATGAAATAATCTTCGAATATTTGAAGGATGAGTTAAAGTAAAATTTTAATCTCACTTTCGCTTCCGGCAGCTATCAGGAGCAATGTCTATATTAAATATTATTTAGGTAAACTTCGTCTCGGAGATATTGTCCTATTTTCAGTGTCCTATCGGCTACAAAATATTACAGTAATTTGCCACTGGAAAAAGCTCAAGAACATGATTGATTCATACATTTTTATCCATCACAAAGAAATAAATCAATACTCGCAACAAAAAAAAAATGAAAGAATTTCTGTTACTTCTATGAGCTTATATCTTTTTCATTTATGATTTTTTTCAATTCTTCACAAACTTTTCTCTCTAGTAAATGTATGTGTGGAGAGATAAGAGATAAAAGAGTGGGTTCCTAATATCGTATAGGAAACAATATGGACCTGCTAACTCTGGCCTATCGCAATTCGACATGGCATCGATTACACGTGGTCGGAAAATCTATTGAGATAAGTTGAGCCATGCTGTATAGATAGGTTTCATTATCTGTATTATATTTTTAGGTACAGGAACTTTTGGGCGAATTGACATCACAGCCAGAAGTTCCAGGAATGTTTCCATCAATTCAAACGATGCTCGATAAAGTGTGTAACTTCAAATGAGGAAAACTTCGAAGGAAATTAAATGCCGAATTTCTATGTCTTGTAGTTTTATTTTTATCGCACCAGTCCTAATACTTTTGTTTTTATTTTCCATTTCTGGTTGACTGAAACTTCTTTTTTTGATTTACATCACACTGCTTTCCATTTAGGAAGAATAGATAAGATAGTAGAATGGGTATGATAAATCGCTTTAATATTTATAGTGATGCCAGCAAGGCTAGATGACAATATGAATTTCTCAGGAATTCTGAGCTGTTTTTGATTGATATGATTTCAAAAATATTAAAATTGCAAAATAAATTTATATAGACCTTCTAAATTGATACCAAGAAGGGAGGGTATATAAAGGATTGATATTTTGCTCTTATAACTTCATTGATTGAAAATATATTTTTCAATTTGGTTTGAATACTAATACAAACATAGTTACTGCAGTTCGTGGAAATTAATTAATAATAACGATAATTTGCATTTATTTATAAAGAATTAATATCTTAAACTGCAATTTTTTTTTATTCACGTTGGTTCCAATCCAATTAAGAGTAATAATTGGAAACACAAAAGGGAAATAATCTCATGGCTAAGTAAGTTGGAATCCATTTAGTGGTACCCAAAATATGCAGTTTCTTAATATCAGCTCTTAATTTTTATCTGAACGCTAAATGTTAGCATTTCATATCGGGTACTTTTCAGTACATCTACATTGAAAGCTTATCCAACAATTATCAGAAAACTGTTTTTGACAGCTTTAAATGTCTTGCTTATTTACTTGTGCACTGGCAGTTATTAACTAGCGTGGGCGGGAAATAAAGAACAAATTTTCCACTGAAATTCTAAATGCCATCCTTTATACTCTAGCGGCCTGAATTCACCCGACATTTATCGATTAAGTTCAGCAGTTGTAGTCATCAAGCCATGTAGTTACATTCTTTATTTTCATCTAAGACCCGATATGCAACCCTATTTGTTTATATACACTAATAGAGACTTTCTTAAATAAAGAATTGTCTATTAACGGATAAATTTAACGGATATGTCTTCGATATTTTGGGTTTCTTCGAAATCATTTAGCTTAACGGGGGAAAATTATTAGTCAAAATTCATAATCAACGACAATGCTTCATCTAAGAAATACCTTGAAATTTTATTAGGGAAAAACATAGAAGTCCCTTAAAATTCAAGCATTACTAAGGAGATAAATATTCTTAGTTAATCCTGAAGGAAAATGGAACACAATAGGCTCTTTGGAATGAGGTGCAAATCAGAAACTGAAGAATAATGCAATTCGCTAAGGTGAAAGAAGCAGTACATGTTTAAAAATGAATGTCTGAATATTGAATTTGAAACCAAATAGAAAAAAAATGCATCGGGGCTTAGTAAACGGCTATTTAAAATTCCTTGTCTAGAAAATCTTTAGTTTTCCCATAAACATGATCAAAACGAATTTAGATATCTTCAAAAATATAAACCGAACTCTTTCAGTCACATCTATATTCAAAATAAATTTCACGAACAACAACATTTACACCCAAATTTAATTCTGTTATCCTGTTCAGATGATAAAGAAACAGATAATGCGAGATAAGTTTCAGGCAAGACGAACAATATGTCTTCCAAAAGTTTATATTTGAAAGCTAAAAATAAAGAGATCATTCCTGTAGATACGTAGGATAATTTGATTTTGGAACTATAAAATAGTATTTTAGAAGACAGGAAAGTCAGAGTTTTCAAATTAATTTGAAAGCTTCCTTCTCTAAGTACTGAGAGAATGCTGCCTTTCTGCCAAATTATCACATCTCTGAATCATGTTACGGAAAACCCACATTTAAAAGACCGAGTTTATTATGTACACACCTCAGTAAACTTCAAAATATCACTATCACTAACTATCGGATTATTTAATGTTTGCTGAAACCAATACAGAAAATCCCGTTTAAATCATCGTTCACTATATAAAGCCATGATATAAGCATACCAAAATATGACCGGACCCAACTTCGATATTGATGAAATGGATAATTAACAACTCACTCGAGAGAAAAATAAGAACTATCAGCGAGCAACTCACTAGAAACTGTGTCAGATAAAACCACTATGAAGGCGGCACCGCCACTATTTCTCCCAAGAATAATAACAGTAAATTAAAGATGAAAAGTATACAGCTGAAGGATGAAGGAAGTAAGTTCTATCTAAACTAATGTCTCACTTTTATCAGGTGTCGATATCAATCTTACAGCGATCTTTTGCAATAGGTTCCCTATTAGACATGTAATATTAGATCATGGCATCAATGCGGAGAATTAGTAAAAAGGCACTGACATTAAAGAAAGGAGGAAAAAATGAGTTTGCAAATAATGTAGTTGGTTATATATGTGCATAGGTAAATATTTATTTGTAACATTGTGGTTGTAAAATAGAGGATACTAAGTTTTGGTTAAGGATTAGGAAGCAAAATATAACTTAAAAACAGCTACACAGGCTGTTAGAATTATATGGTATTTCTGAAATAGGATATACTTAATAGGTTCATTTGACGGTCAGAGTCCCGGAAAATAGAAAAAAGAAGGATCCGCCTGTCCTTTTCATTGATCCGTGAATTGACGAATCCAATTAACGAGAAGGTGTGGTTTCCTGATAAAAACGAGTATCCCCCTCCAACATTTTTCATTGAGAATTTTCGCCTTGTGAGTCTAACCGTGAGAATTGGAAGTTATTTCAAATAACATTTCTCTCTCTTTAACTGTCAAGCAGTCAGCAAAATTTCCCTATTTAAGACAATAAATGTAGCCAGTACAGACCATATATGTTGTGATATTCTGTACTCAACAAAACCTTTCTCCTAGTGAAAAAACGGATGTTTTCATGTTCAGTAAGAGACAGGAATATTGAGATTTTGGTATATCACCATGAGGATAGGCTTGGAGATTAAAGCAGTAATAAAACTGACTTAGCTCACTACGAATCTACGACCGCGGTCACCAAACACCATTTCGACCCACACGATGTAACTTGTCATATATTTATTTGTTAAATGTACGTTTTAATTTAATTTTATCAGTAAGACGTTTAATCTAGGGTATAAACATATATTTATTTCCATTCATCTATTCCTTTGAAAAGATTTTTTTAATGGCAAACACGTTCTAGAATAAGAAAAAAATTGACTCTCGTAGAGATGACCAGGTAGTTGAGACCACAAATATTTGAAAGTTCAACTTTATTAGTCAGTTCTTATAAATGACTCGTACATTAGGTGTATATTCCTGTAAAGTTCAATGTAGTACAAAAGAAACCTCGAATACTAGCATAGATACTCTCTTTTAAATTTGAGCATTTATATATGAATAAAATTATCATAGGATTAGTAGAATATTAGTTCATTTCGCGTTCATAAATATGGCACTATCTTTTATTTTTTATTTTTTCTCATATATGTTCCATATATTAATATCATATACTTTTATTTTGTTAAGATATCAGTAAAAACGTCCTGCTTTGTCATCGTTGCCTTTAATGTCCACTGATTTGCCTTCAAATTCCACCTATTTACGTTTCAAATCGAATGCTTGATTTTCAAAGGCTAATGATCTAGTTTCATCGTCCAATGCACATAATTCACTGTCCACAACTACGCCTTCAATAAGCATTTTGTCTCGCTGTCTTTGTCTAAATGCAGCTTCGATTGAAACAATCGATATGCGTTCACCGTTAGTTGGCATCGAAAATTTGAGTGTGACAGGAAAAATTTTCACTTGGAAAAGTATTTTTCGAGTGAATATATTTTGTGGTGACAGGAAACATTATCTGTAAGATTTTTGTACAGATCACATATAACTGTATAAATCATTATTTTATTATTTTCCGTCTTAATATTGACATTTTGTAACTTATATCAGTCTTTTATCCATTGATTTTGTAAACTTTTCTACATTTCTTACTGCAAATTTTATTGCCTCCTAGCTGTCCTCGATTGTTTTCCATATAATGAAATTTTATTGATGGACAAAAAGTTGTTTACTGGAGAGGCAGGGTCTAATTTGGCCTAATTCAAACCTTTCTTTTGTCAGTGTGGGAAATAGATAGCCTTCACGAATATAATGGGCCAATATTTTGCAGGAATAAAATATTTAGTATAAAGCGGCTTGTTAGTGACCTGTATCATTTAAAAATGGTTTCTCAGAGAACTTATAATAATTTATACATTTAACATTGAAAACGCCTTCCTTGTTGTCATTTAAAGCGTGTTGCAATACTAATTCCTTAAATGATCTCTACATAAAAAAATATCTATTTATGTCGGCTGGTACAGCCAATTTAGCTTTACATTCATTGTTAAAATAACGTCAAATATTTTCTTGTTAATCCACGTCTCTTGTCTATTGTCCTTTTAATCACTTAAAGTCTCTTGTTTATTGTCCTTTTAATCTCTTAAAGCCAGTTTTTCTTGTTCTTATTTTGCTAAACAACTTCCTTTTTTGATAGTCCTGTGATTTCTGTCCAACATGTTCATAATATCAACCCGTGTTCCTATCACCCAATTACTTTACAATATGTTGTTTCCATTTTCAAGTTCTTTATTTCTTTCGACCCATGACAATCTCTATACATTTGAAATTATAAACAAAATCCATAACCATACCATTAAATAAAGTTATTTGCAATGTGACAAATAATTAGTGACTTCTATGATAAAATCACACAGCAGAAAATACTTGATTAAACATATTTCCGATAAAAACGGTTATAAACTGAGGCATCGAAATTGGAATCGGAGAAATGAGATCAAATTCTGTTGCGTCCTCTCTTCGTACCAACACCATTGAGATAGTCATCAGTACATCTCTTCTCTATACAGCATGATCTTTCTATCCTTTGATAATAATCAATCTGTGAGAAAACTACTATCAGTGAAGAGACAATGGAAAATTTCAACAATCCGAAGAGATTATGACAATTTGCAGATATTAAGTAAAAGGAAGCTTTTTTTGCAGTAAGTTTCCCATTGTATGAAGTCTAGGGCTACTTGCGGTAGGGGGTTAAGATAAGAGGCGTTTTATACGGATAGAGTGGTGAAATAACGGTTATTTGAGTTGGTTAGGATTGTAGCCATTAGGGAAATATCCTCTTGGGAGTAGGTTCCACAGAGAAGTGGTTCGCAGAAAGAATCTGTTCAAGGGGAAATAACTTCTCACTAATAGAATGTGGAGGGAATGTGTGCGGCATGGCAGGTCCTAGCCATCTGTGGAGAATCATACTAACATACATCTTGAGTGACATTTTATATGATTTAGTGTTTATTTTTATATATATATATATATATATATATATATATATATATATATATATATATCCTGAAAATCTCACCAAAGTCAATATTTTAATGATTATTTTGTTATGAAAACATTTCTCTACATGACAATAAGCAGTATGTGAGACTTCATACACAACCGCTTCTTTGTGAGTATATTTGCTTGTTTCTTATCTCAAGGGAGCTTTCGCGATGCGTTAAATTAGGAAAGCATTAATATTTTAAAGACATCCATTACTGATGTCATACTTCAACATATAAAATGGCATAAAAAGAAAGAAGCAAGAATTTTGCCGTTGAGTGAAAAGGTGAATAATCAATTTGGCTCGAGTTTTGATCATTCAGATATTTCATGGAGAGAATTTTGTCGATTTTTTAAGCAAATATAAAATAGGTAAACATTTCACAAATAGAAATCTTTTGAAATGATTGGCTTTTATGGGTTTATATAAGCAAATATGATTCTTTATGAGAGACCTGACATCACAAAATAAAACTGCAGCATGGAATTTTTATATGTGAATATATATATATATATATATATATATATATATATATATATATATATATATATATATATATATATATATTGGAATGTATTTTCATATGCGTGCACCAGCTAGAAATAACATTTATAAGAATGTATACATATATATATATATATATATATATATATATATATATATATATATATATATATATATATATGTGTGTGTGTATATGTATGCATGTATAAACGTTTTCATTGGAATACTGCTATTATCGCAACAACAGTAGTCCTGTCGATTATGCTTTCATTAAATGAATAATAAAAAGCAGTGAATGATTTTAGTATCTAAAATTCAAAAGCGCTCCAGCAATATTTTCCATACTGCTAAAATCCATTGAGATTACAAGCTCAACTCTGATTTCCCCTGTTTTTAACATTTTCATTTAAACTGAAGTGTGTCTCCTTTCTTCGCTGGAATAATGGTGGCTACGTGACTGGGCATCAGAATATTTTTTTTTTCATTTTCTCTCTTCCACAGCAAGGTGACGGCACCACTAATTCAAGGGGTTCCTTAGAGACAGAAGATGTTGATTAATGTTGCATTTAAAATTTGGAAGTTCGTAGGTGTCCGAAAAGCGAAAAGTGCGTGAAAATTTACTATTACAATGAAATAACAATTACATCTCGTTATTTCAACAGTAAAACGATAGTTGCCAGTCTAATACTAAGACTAATAGATACATAGGAGGAGAGGTAATTATAACAGTTTCCATGAAATATTGATAGAGAATACAGTTGAGAATCCACTTCATGGTGATTGGAAAATGAGGGAAGTCGAGATGTCCGATTCGGACCGAAAACATTACAAACCTTTCTTGGATTTTGGGATATATAGCAAGAACATCTGACTAAACCAGGCTTAATATTCAATACGTGGAGGAACGGTAGATTTATAAAAGTGCAAGATAGATTCCTAACAGTAGACCCAGGAATTGATTCAATATAATAACTCCACTTCATGCCAGTGGAAGAAATGAGAAAGAATGCACAATAAGTTGCTTTCCTGGAGTCATGCTGATCAAAAACAAAAATGGTTCACTATGGCTAAAAGATAGCAGTTTCCTTCTGGAGGCGTTAAAGTTTACAAGTAATATCTTGCCCCAGCTAACAACAGATTGGAGGCAAATTTCGAGATCTGCTGCCAGTTTTACATTATCAAATCTATCGGACTTACTATTATAACGGGAACACATATTCGTGTCGTCAGCATAAATACCGAGATAGGAAATGATGTCATCGAGAAGGTCGTTGATGAAGATATGAAACAAAGTAGCTTGAAGTATAGAGCCCTGAGGACACTTACATTCATGTTGAAGGCTATAGAAGAAAGACCTTTCAAATCGACTTTCATTATACGACTGGTTAATAAGCGTTGAGTCAAGTCAAATATTCGACCGGAAACATCATAGTCAATCTACTTATGAAGAAGGTCAGTATACCAGACCCTGTCAAATGCTATTTAAAGTCAGCTTCGCCGTTCTTATCTAAAACTTAGCACGTTTTTTTTTCAGCAATAACCTATATCACAAGGTCAGTTGACCTAGATAAGCGAAAGACATTGTTTTTTTCTGAAAGAAGGCCGTGCAAAAATATTATTTATTACACTTTATTACATATTCTCGCGTATACGCTCTTATTAAACATAATAGGCAAAGTGGAAACGATTTTCAGCAACGTAACTCCCCACTTATAGATCGCGTCATCTGATTGAAGGGAGAAAATAAAGCATAAGGGAATGCTACAGATAATTCACAGCTATGAGATTTCTAGTAGAGACTTCTCGACTATCAAGTCCTTACTCTTGGGTAGATCGATGAAGTTCTTTGTTAATGTCGAGTTACCGCGCCCAACGAATTGGTAATTCTCGTAGCGAGCTCATTAACGTCCACTGAATTAGAAATTTAATCCATTTAAAAAAAAAATTCAATACCACTGACGAAGCGTGCGGGAGTAGGCGAAAATTTAGCGATTTTCCAAATGTTTTATTGGACTCTTAAACTAAAAGAAAACATACAAAGAATATCTTTGTCATCAGTTTATATGGATACATGCATGCACACATAAGTACATAAAGCAAATCATAAGATTCTCGAACAAAAGAAAACATCTTAAACGTTTTTAAAGGTGATTTTAAAACATCTGTTCATTTAGGCTTACATATAACGGTTAAAAATCATCCCCACTGATTTACTTTTTACCGGGTTTCCCATTTTTTGTGGCTCTGTTCGAAACAGAATTGATGTCCGAACGAATAATTAATCGAAATGATGTCAGATGCCAATTCTCAGATAAATGTAGATTTATGTTTTTTGTTTATTGTTTCCTAAACATTTGTTTTCTCTCTTGATATATTTATACATGCGTTTGTTTAAATCCAGACACTAATAACGGTCAAGTGATGGTCAAGTTTTGTTGTAAACTAATCAACACTTAAATGCAAACTTTTCTCAAAAGTTAAACTTTAACCCATAATTATCTCAAGGAAATTAAACATTATTTTCACGTCATACTTACTCATATATAATTGTACCAGTTTGACTTTGTGGCCCCAATTTTCAGACCGTTGTTTAATTCCGGAAGTTTCAGTTTCTTTTCTACGCACCAACGTAAGCTTGACTTATTAAATGTTTATGCTGGAACTTGCTTAAAATCCTTTTCATGGAGACCACTTGATTTCTAATAAATTACAGGATTATTGAATACCCCTTATTCTATCTATGTGTAAGACTGAGTTAATTTCATGCAATATTTTTAACCATTTTAGATTTGTTAATACTTGAAACTGCAATTTGCAACCATACTTACGTAGGAAAAAGAACTAGACTTTCTTTACACTATATTAAACTTGATATTGCTAAAAGCAAATTGTATTTATTTTTCCTGCTGATAGGAGTTCAACGAGTGGGTTCCATGCAATGCTAAAAGTATCGAGATTAAACTCGTTTGCAAATCTGTCTTTTTTTTTCGGTAGAATGTTTTCGTGTCAGAGAAATTGAAACTTGCAAAATGAATGTTACTGTTTCCTAAGAATATCTTCATTTCTCTTTTAAAGCAACCTTATTTTAGTTAGTAAACAACCTTGATTGGTTATCGAGTAAGGAGTTATCTGTCAGCCACATTTATAAACAATCAATCAATTACATGGCACGCGCATCTACGTACACACGTAAAAATAATATATGTTTGTGCGTGAGTGTTTATGCTTATATTTAAAAAGTGTATATGCATATTTTTAGTTGTAGACACTTCCGTGTGTGTCTGTGTGTCTGTCTGTGTGCGTGTGTGCAATATTGTTTTTGGAAAATTGTTTTTGCTAGAATATTTTGTAAAGATTTTTCTGAATCATCGTACAAATAAAATAACTTAACTTTAATTTCTCAAATAAAACTCATTTTATAGTCGATATTTTTATGCAACTCTTTTTATTTTATTTCAAAGAATAAAAGTTGAACTGCAATTGCGAGAAATTCGGACGCGCCTAAAGCATTATTTGTTTCATCAGTTGGAGATCGATAACTCTGATGTGTAAAATAGCAGAAATACCTATACATGACAGAATTTCTGTGGAAATATACATAAATATATGCGAGGCGCCCGCTCACACACACACACGCGCACACACACACACACACACACACACACACACACACACACACACACACACACACACACACACACACACACACACACACACACACACACACTCACTCACTTCCTGTTTCATCCTAACAGATGTTTAGCGCAAGGGGAAATGAAGTCGGAGAAAAAAAAACAAAGTTTTTACAATTTACAAAAATAACCATAAGGAAAGTTTTCTACATTATTTACATTGTCCAGATTGTTGCCCTCATTTTTATTGCTATATTCACGACGTTGTACACTCAGGCCATCTTCAAGAACACACGGCCCAGAGGATAAAAGCCTTACAACATTTACATGGGATGGCGAACACAAAATCCGTAGTCATGTTTTCCTTTTGTTGGTTGTTGGTTGTTGATTGGATCGAGTGACTTGACTTATGAGTTTAATACCGGGCTACTGCAGTGGTGAACAAAAACTTGAAGAGTTGAGTTAAAGGGAGATAACTGAGACATACGGAAGAGGCATGGCACGTGGAACTACGACAATCTACCCCAGTGGACAAAATAAACGGTTCACTTTGAAATTCAATTCACCTGAAGAAGGCGGAGCGTACAACGAGCGAAACACTGTGTCTATGGCAATAAAGATGAGGACAACAGTTCGAACAATGTAAATAATTACAATATCTCATCTAAGAAATATACACAGATAGAGAAATTTTTCTCTATATTAGTATTTTTTTAAATTCTTCGTCTCCAAAAAAAACTGAGAATACTTGTGTTTATATAATAGCCTGTTCAGCTCAAGAACAGTTTGAAATTGCTTATTTTAGGTGTCAATGATTTGAACAAGGGGTAAATGATTTCAATAGACAATTTGAAACTATCAAAGCCTAAAATTATGTGTAACATTCCCGTATATTAATATTATTCATAGAGCCCAATATAGTTATTATTTCGATGTTCATCCCACCATCGTCAGTTATTTTGATGATGCAAAGACATCCAACAGGTCCATTGATTATATTTAAGTATTAGTATATTGCTGCTACATATGGTCCGGTGTTTCTGCTATTTTAGCTTGAGCTCGTTGATAAAATCCAAAGAAGAATCAGTAATATTATTGGCCCTGATCTGGCGGCTGTGCTTCAATCATTTTCCCACCGCTGTCTTTTCTATAAATACAATACTTTCATGGTAATTGTTCGGATCAGCTCTTCTCTATGGTACCTAGACTTTTTAAATTTAAGCGCAGTATTAGACTGGTGTCAAGATCACATCAATTTACTGTTGAGGTAGCCGTGAGTTCTGTCCTACTGATTACTCTTTCCTCTTCCGGCTCAGTATTAATATTTCTGTTACTAATTCTTCCATGCCTTGTAACCCCTTGTGTCTTAGTCGCTTTACTGTCTTGGATGGAGTAATACCGATTTTTAAAAAAAAATGTAATTTTATGGATTAAACTGAACGTGAATCAAATCCACCTGAATAAACATTGACTATTTATTTGCTGGTGATCTCCTGTCACTGTAAATTTGCTTGTATGTACATCTTGCAGGTCCGTATGCTACTACAGTGAGTGAATGTTTCACAGCTCCTGTCAGACGAAGTTCATTCAATGATTATGTCATTGTTTTTCATAAAACTACAGTGACCATGGGCAAACACGCGGGCCACATGCGGCACCTTTAGCTTTCTGAATGCTACGCCTAATATCATGAGGAAAATAACGTTTATTATAATTGTCTTGGTTTTATTTCGTTCTCAATTGTTCCATCACTCATTCCTACTAAATGAATGCAAAAAGTACAATATTCATTCGATTAGAAAAATGTTTTCATCATTTTAAAACATTGGCAATTTTTAGTAAGGGATATCATACAGGTAATCATATTTTGCTTTAGAAACAGGAAATGTTCATAAGCGTGTATTTTTTTCTAAAAAATAAATGTATTTTTCTGTTAAAAATTCTTGTTCAGTCAAATGAATAAATTCGAAACACATCACACGTAGCAGTGTATTTTAATCACTTTGTCATCAGTGAAAATATTATAAATAAGACTTCAGTTTTTTAATTAAAGATAGAATTTTTTTCTCCAAAGAAAAAAAAAAGGACTTTTCCCCATTTCCAAGGCAGATGCTTACGCGTATGGTCTTCTGTAGTGAAAATGAATGTGGTACCTTCGACGAATTTTTTTTTTTAAAGTGGTTCGTCTCGCCTTATGATTTACTGTTGGAAAGGGTTTACCCATACTTGTACTAGTGTTCGGAATTATTCGAGATAAATAGTGTTTTCACTTATCCAGTTTGTTTTCTAAACATTATATTCAGAAACGTGAATCACACAAGATTATCTACAACTTGCTTTTCCCGGCTAATTTACTCTCGCACCGATATTCTTCAATTTGAAACAATAAAGCAATAAGGCTGCGAAGTTTATGGAGTCTAGTAAGGTTTTCACGCCTGATTTCTTCATTATGTCGTCTCTCGCCGATTTTAAGCCTTCACTTAGACATATTTTCTTACTAAAACTTGTTTCTTTTCTGCCTACAGGAAAGCTGTCAATAACCGAACGAGCGCGTAAGCTTATATCACGACAGATTTCCCATGTCTTGTCGCTTATTATTTATCTGAAACTGATACTAAAGTTCAAATAATGTCATGGGATAAAATATGTCCGTTTTCCTATTGCAAATGCCATTCATCTTGTGAAAATTTGAACTCTCATAATAAATGTAAATAACTAGATCTGCATTTCTGCTATATAGATATGATTTTAATAAATCATCGGTTGTCAATGGCATTTGCTTAGAGTCAATTTACGCCTCAGTATTTCCTCGGCTTTCGAGGCGAGCCTCAGCATGAGGACAACTTAGCCAGAATTTACGTCTTCATATTTCGTTGAGTGATTAAATACAGTTAGAATAGAGTGACAAGCACGCACATATATAATACATGCATGCATATAAGTATTTAATTTCAGTATATACACATAGTTATGGCTTTTAATTTTCTCTCCCCAGTGAAATATACATATCCACATGTATAAAATGTGGTACGTCTACATATACATATACATACACACACACATATATATATATATATATATATATGTGTGTGTGTGTGTGTGTGTGTGTGTGTGTGTGTGTATAGATAATAAGATGAATAAGCTAAAAAATAAGATAAAAAATAAAGTTCTAAGGTATATTATATATAAGAGTAAAATGCTCAATAAGGGGTTTGAACATATGTAAATATAAAAGTGAAGACTGAAGTCAACACCGAGTGGTGACAGTCTGTTTCATGCAGGAACACAATCTTCTGGGTTGAAGTCTTCGCATGAATAGTAGCAATTTCATGTTGATGTGCCTTCGAAACACCTACAACAGGTTCTTCTCATTTCAAAGAAGGGGATCTTTCGTGTTGACTCAAATGGCTTTATAAGGTGCTTCTATTATTTTTGACTTTTTGTACAATTAGATGTTTTTACATATCTTTAAACTTCTTTTTAGAATTACAGTCCGTTTGATGTCTTTTATACAAATCATTTAAACCTCAATAACTCGAATTTGCTTTGAAAAATCTGTCAAATTTTAAACGACTAATTTAGACATCAAAACATCAAAACAAAGCTTGAGTTAAATTTTTAGGTAGGTTCCATATATTTTATTAAAATTATTGGCTTCATTATAAGAACTGAAATCTGAAGTTATTACGCTGATTAACTAATATTAGTTTAAGGCCGCTGAAATTTTATAAAAAAACTACTTATTTCTTTTTTACCATAATATTTCCTTTTAAAAATGCAGAAAAAAAGAAAATAGCAAAGTTATTGAGTGACGGAATGTCCACATTGGAGGTAACAAATGAGCTTCTCAGAGATCATGGAATGATAAAATCGGGGTTGAAAATATAACTAGGTTGAAAACTAAAATTATAAGCTAAAGAATAGATTTTATTCGATAAAGGTGTGCCTGTGGTTAAATGAAGAGCGAAATGGGGGGTGCAGTATGATAATATGAGCTGCAATTTTCGATCAAACCATTACTGTTCTATTTTAAAGTCAAAGAGTATGACCGATCAGTGCTAACTATTGACATCTCATGGACAAAAGTATCTTTGAGTCGTACATGTCTCAGCCTCGCAGTTTCAAAGTGAAGTGTTTATTTATTCAATTCAATGTTGTTTCTCATGTATCTAAAGTTACCCGTGAATTTTTTAGCGTATAAGTCAGGTTTTGAGTGAAATTGACTCCATCAAATCTTGATATAAATCTGATCGAACATCTGGACAATGGTAAAGATGAAATTATATGAAAATGGCAAACAGTATAACAGCAATCAGGCATATGAGGAAGCAATCAAAATTAACATGTCGGAAATTGAACCTGCTGAAGAAAAAAAATGTAATACAATTAATGCATAATGAATTGCTGGCTGTTATTGAGAAGGCGGCTATGTAAAGATTTAAATGTTTTAAAAACTTATATATGTTTGTCATCCTTTCTATTATAGGTGCTGATCGACTTATCACCATGTTATTGAAGTAAAAAAGTGATTTTTCTTGTTTTGTCTATTAACTGCAGATTGCATTTTTTGTAATAGATACAATAACTTTAATAAAACATGTTGAAACTACATCAGGATTTAATTCCATCTTTACTTTGATGTCTAGATTAATCGTTTAAAATTCAACAAAGATTTTTCTAAGCAAATCTGGGTTATTGATGTTTATGTAATTCGCATAATAACTTCAAACAGTCTGTAATTCTAAAAAGAAGTTTAAAGATATGTAAAAACATTTAATTGTAAAAAAAGTGTAATTATAATGGAAGCACCTTCTAAAGCCATTTAAGCAGACATGCAAAATCCCTTTCTTTGATTTTTTTTAGCCTTGTGAACATTGTAAAAATTATATTAAGCAATTACATTGGCCACACGTCTAGCACTTTAAATAGAATGTTCACTACCCACTCAATTAATCTTAGTTCGATGAGGAAGTAGTTATATCAAGTCACTACTCCTATAAGAGAAGTCACTGGGTATACTGTTATTTTCAGTGACTGGAAGTTGCTCTTGGAAGTGGCTTTTGCTCAATGATCTTTTGCTTTTCATTCTATATTCAGACAAATCTGTTGCCTTCAATCAATGCACAGGGAATTGGTTTGGGCTTTTCCTATTAACGTCTCTGCGACAGAAACTCGGTGGATGAATGCCATCTATTTTTTTACACAAGAAATAAATAGTGTATCCTATATTGTAATGCAATATTTGCGTATCATAGTCCATGCTTCTGATATATATATATATATATATATATATATATATATATATATAATTTCCTACAACTACTTCTATGAAAGCCACAGTAGCGCCATCAAGAAAGTTTTCATTTAGAAAATCATTCACTAATATCGGGCGTAAATGTTTGATCGAGAATGAAAAGTTCATTATCTGTAACATATAGTACATACTGCAATACCACACTATATTTCTCGTCTTTGTTGTTTATTGTCACTGAGTGAGATTGCTGTGAAAATACACTTTCTACTCGATATTGGAACCTCATTATATATTTTCTCTTTTATGTTGAAACTCCAATTTTGCCCATGTATTTAGATGCAGGTTTCGTAATAATACCTCGATATTCCACTTCAATAAAAGTTTACTTGGTTATCCAATTTGATTAATTTTATTATCCCTCAAAAACATTAATGCAATGACCCGGATATTTTTAAACAAAATAGTCATCTACATGTTGCGCTAGATAAATCCTCTTCTAAATTACGCAAAAATGAAAATAACACTGACATCTCGTTCTAACAGATGTATTTATTTCAATATCTTGAAATACTAAAGAGTAAATTTATTTAATAAAAATCCGGTTGGCTTCAACCACGGTCACTAGATGACATCGGAATACTCTGCGTCTTTTAAGGACTGTCTCCTTGTTTAAGTTGGTGAATGCTGCCATAATTTTTGCCTTCACCTCATCTTAAGTGTTGGAAGGAGTTTTTTGGTCTGCGCGCCACACATAATGATCAAGGGGATTGCAGATTGGGGTGTTAGGTGGCCAGATGTAAGGGGTGATGTAGCCGCAGAAATTGTCTGACAAACGTTGATGGTATGGTGCAGAGTCCTGTTGCCACACATGGAATCTTCCAACAGCCATTATCTTGACCCAGGGCAGCACTATCTCCTCAAGGTATTTGATGTAGGCTGAAGTATTGAGTCTGAGGCCCGCCCTTATAGTTAGGGAGTTTTTCGAATAATTAGAGTTTTTCCGAATCCTTTGCTTTGTCCTCAGATTGACACCAAAACACTCTGAAATATTTGTAGTGGAGCTTCCGGTGCGAATGCCAATCAGTTTAGCAGGCCGTTTCCAAATTTCTGATGGAATGAATTACGTCTTGATGCTTGTTTATCAAAGACGGTGCCCAAGTGAACCTACTATACTGTGCAGTCGATTAAATTAAAAACAAACAATGCGCATACGCGAAATTAAAAAAATAAAACGACGACAATTTATTCATCGTATCCTGTATATGTGTAGTTTAGTTCGTTGTATCATTACCATAAATTCAATTGAAATAGTAAGACAGCATTCTAAATATAATGCAATGCATCCATATTTACACTCGGCAATACAACGATAATATTTAAACAAGGGCAATTTTTGTCCGAATGTGTTCTTCCTTCAAAACATTTATCTTCATCGGTGTAAAAGTTGAAATGTTATTGGTAGTTCTACAGAATCGTTTTGTAATAACGATAAAAATTAAATCCGTGGTTCTTTTTCGATGTATGTATTTTTAATCAATAAATATGTTTTTTAATATTAACAGTTTTTTTCCCCTGAAGCACTGACCAGATCTTATCGAATTTCAAACTTTGATACAGACTGGCATGAGTGTAATATTTATCTGGAAACTTATTATCTTTGACCAGTCTTTTGGATATTACATTATGTAATTCAGCTTTGAAGTTCTACCATGTGGTTTATTTTCACTTTTTAATTTTCAGTATTTGATGTGATGTAAATACCTTCTACCATCAATATTTTCTATGTTCATTATGGTCTTCATTGATTACTGTCAAAATTAATCGATTCATGCTCAGTCATATACGACTTCACTTACTGTAAGTTACGTTTATACATTGTTGATCATATCCTTAATATTCCATTTCCATTCATTTATGATGGATGGTTCGGTAATTTTCACAAGTGGATCTTGCGAATCATTCATCCTAATCGAATTTAGAGTCCCTAAACTATGGCGTCGGTGACAGGTTAACTTTGAAGAAAATAATAATTTGTGAAGATACATCTTGATACATTCTTGTAAAGATTTACTGATTCAATACTCCGTTGGATTAAATTTTAAATTTTTCACATATTTGCAAGGGTCATGATGTTTCTGAGAATTAAAATATACACAGTATAATTTACCTTTGGCAATGAGATAATATTTATAAATAGCATAAATCGTCTTTCACTGTGCTTCCAAGTATAAAATCAAAATTAAAAAGCGGCTTGTAAAAAATGAATTTTTTAATCATGGATTGAAGGAAATAACCATTACATCGTTAATAAAGACTGTTGAAGAAACAAGATTAGTAATGTGAAAGTTCATTCTCAGTAATGGTGAAATTGCACAAACCATCACCTATTTTCAGTGAAATATTCTAAATGAAATTTGCTTAATGTCTTGAGTTTATCAGTTTTCTGCATTTCCACGGAAGAAATTGCTGATTTATAGAATCTGGAATGAGGAACTTCCGCTTTCTTGACAGAGATAGTCATCTAATTATTGCGTGAAACAAAACTTCGCAAAATATCAACATTAAGCAATGAAATCGGTTGAAATTAGTCTACGCTATTAAAGTAGTTCTTCTTCGGCATACAGATTCTGTCAGTTGGTCGCAATTCTCGGCGAGGATTTTCTTTATGCGCACCTTTCGCAAAGAATCCAAAGTTTTTTTTTATTGTGCTTTTATAAATCTTATATGAGAAATCGTTGATACTCGTTGCCGAATACTAATTCCGATGAATGTGGTCTCCTAAATTCAATTAAATGGTTCGGGGAAACAACGGATGACAAGTTGTTATACATGCCTTTCCTACGATTCATTTTCTATCAAGACTACTGTTTTCTTTCAGGAACAATTTCCTTGTAAATGTAAACCCGTATCAAAAGCGCACCACAACTCTCTTTTTTATGTCATAAACTCTTCCAAGATCTTCCGTTTACGCTTTATCTGATTTTTGTAATAATAAATGTGGTATTTACAAATCCATTTAATTTTTTTTTAAAGATGCAATTATATTATGTATATATTGTTCAAGCTTCAAGTACAAGTCTCAGCTTATAACGTGTATCTCTATTTAAAGAATTGATGATAACCGGAATTCCAGGGCGTCAGACATTATGATGTAAATAAAATACGCAATATTTTTATTTATAAATATATGAAAGATATAGTAGCGTATATTTTATTAATAAAATTTTATCTTTTATTTAACATGTATCGACTCTTTAACTTAAACGGTGCTTGTTGTGATTTGTACCATTGAAAGAAAACAAAATTAACAATAATCTCTTCATTTATTTTAAAACTCTTCACATCATTGAAATAATCTATTATTTTATTTTCGTTCAACATTAACATATAGCATTATTCCACACCATTGTTATCTTCCATTTTATGTTGATCAACAATTTCCATGAATGATTAAATTTCTAAACTGGATAACTGTTTTATCCAAGGCCCTTCTACATTCCTTACTAAAGATTACATTTGAGAACTCGGTTTATATATAATTCTTTATCAAACTTACACATAATACAGCTTCTTTCATATTTTCAGTTAATGGCCTTAATATTCTGCATCTTGTTTGTTTACATTTAAAATATGTTTCCTGAAACATATTTCTTGTTGATCAATCTAATATTTTTTCTTAAGTCACTTTTTGCTAAATTCTTGTACCAGTGTTTTGTTCTCTGTTGTGGTGTCCTCCCTCTTAAGAGTCTATGTTAGACTCTTCCACCTATTATAAGATTAGTTGGAGAGAAGGCTTCGGGGAACAGTGAATAGATTGAGCGCTAGTTCATTCGATACACTCTCATTAGTCGTGTAGTACTCTTCTGGTGTACTTACTGTTTAATATACGATATATCTGCAAACCTTGTTTTTGTTATTACTTAACCATTTACATGGTCACAACATTCTCATCCTATCAAAATATTTATTTTTTAATTGTGTTGTAGTCTCAGTATTTATTGCTGTTTCCAACGTTTTATTTTCATCACTCAATGAATAACTTGTTTTTCTCTTGATGAATATATATTTAATAAAATACGTGACAATTTTTATATGGTTGAAATAAAAATATTAATAATTATACTATTAAATATAAACAGTGTAAACCTGCTAGTTGGTGGCTGTTTCACACGTGAAGGGATCTTCGGTTCATCTTGAGCATTCTTCCTTATAAATATAGGAAATATAACCAGTATAATTATAGCTACACCCCTGATAGAAATTATGGAATTAGCACACTTAGAGGATATTCAGTAAATTTTTTTTTAATTTTATTTAGCAGTAAATAAACTAATAACAGATAAGGTACAAACAGCTCATATTTAACAGCTGGACATTTTGACGTTTTTATCTAATAGCTGAACATTATGGCTTCGTATAAATATATCTTAAATGCACAACATTAAATTATTTAAATTAATGGCATAATACTTGGAAGAAAATATTAATTAATATCTGAATATTGAGAAAAAATATGGAATTCATTCTTAATTGTTGGCCTGTTTTGTTTTATTTTTCATTGCTTTTTTTAATCAATTCACCCAAAGAACACTAATTAAGGTGATAGAAGATAACGATTGACATTGCATCTAAATTTTTGAAGATGAAAATTGACTGGGAAGGAAGAAGCCGAAAGGTAGTTCCACAAGTGAGAAGTGTGATAGAAGAAACTACGTATAACTTATGGTTACATCTAGCCATTTCAACTTTAAAATCATGAGAACATGCCGTCAATCTATTAATGTGATTAGATTCGTAAAGTCTAGGTACAATAGAGGAATGTTCATCAGAACAATTACTATGAAATCATTTACAGAAAGGACACTGGGAAGCTACGTTACTGCGGCTGAAGCCGAGATGCCAGTTTAGGACTGATAAAATTGTCTATTCTTTATTGAATTTTATCAAGAATCTCTAAATATATAGCAGGAGCAACAGACTAGATGTCGCAGCACAATTGAAAGCAAGCATAAATGGTAGACTTATAAATATGTAAGATAAATTCTAGAGAGAAAAATTGTGTAGCACGACATAGTAAACCAAGCTGCAGATCTAGCAATTGATTCAATATACACTTTCCACGTGATGTCAGCTGAAAACGTTAGTCCGAGAAGACGCAATGAGTCACTCTCCTGGAGGTGAACATCAGTCATGTTCATGGAAAGTAAAAAGGGTTCTCTCAGATGATGAAAAGATCCCAGTTTCGTTTTTGAAGCATTAAAATTAACAAGCCACTTTTTTTTCCCATTTAACAACAGCTTACCCTAGGTACCTCAGAAGGATCTGCACAACCACTCGGGCAACACCTTCTCGTGTACGACTGCCCTGTGGAACCAACACCCCTCTGGATGTTTCCACGATCAAAACAATCTTAATCTGTTCAAGGTTAGGGTTAACCGTTATCTCCAACTCCTATACATATAACTTAACAATCTCTCTCGAGTGAACATCGGGAGTTATAAAGGGTGAACCTTACGGTAAAACATAATCATCTGCCATTTTTCATGTAAGACTTTGTGATTGATCGAAGTTTTTATTACCAGACAAGAAGCGAAACAAGCCATTTTCACAAGGCGTTTATTAACATTGATAAATAATAGCTTGACACGGGTGAAACCGGTTTTCTCCATATTTACAACCATGAATTGATTTTTCTTTAGTATATACGTTTTGTATCGAATGTGCACCATATTTCTGTTAGTATATTCCGTGATGGCCTCCATTGATATTCAGGCATCATCAATGATTATGTTTCGAAATCATCGGATGAATTAAACTGTGCCCTTTTAGAGTCCGAATGATTAGTTTTTTTCTCTTTGATAAAGGTGAAGCATATCCATATTTTGTGCATAAAAGATCTTGCAACATTTAGAATATTCGCAATTTCTAAATCACTCTGTTCCACATATACTGTAACAATAGCGACATGTCTTCATTTCTTGTGTCACCATTTTATCTGCTATGATGATAGAAAATAAATAAATATTTTTACTTACTTTGAAGAAAGTAACATAATGATAATAAGTATCCTTAAATATCGCTCGTACAGTGTATTTATTATAAAAATAAATATCTATCCTAAAATCGATATCGGTTTCATTAACATAAAAAAAAACAATTTCCATCTTTAAAAAAAATGAAGTGATTCTTCTATGGTCTAGTTTCCTTCGGTATTACCTTAAATTGTTTATTATCGTGTATTGGTTGTTCCGACGGTGCCTTTATTCATTTATTTATTTCCCACGTGGAACAATGTTCAAAACACGCTGCGCATGGATTGTCGATAAAAGGACGCAGTTTTTACTTCCATATCCGCTCAAGTGATGCTTCCTAAGCAAAACAATCATTTTTCGAGAGTTTTCGCTCGGCTTCCATATGCTGTTGGCCACGTAAATCGTCCTGCAAAAGAATTGGGAAAAGTTTGATCATTCGCAATTACATATGCAAACTGTTTCATGTAGAGCCATCAAAGATGATATGTATTGGACTCAAAGGAGATTGTAACATTACAATTCTTTATTTCTCTATGCGAAATAAAGGACATACATGTATTCTGTTCTTCAGAAATATATTTTTAAAATAACATTTGTAACATTTAGTGTAAAGATCTAATTTCAGTTCTGTTATTAAAGAAAAATAAAAAAATGAGTACTTTGAAAAAGCAAGTTTTTGTTGAAATATGTTTTCTATTTTTCATACTATTGTACCTATGAAACGAGTGGAATCAACTTTCTTTTAATAATGGGATACACTCATATCTTAAGATTGTTTCTGTAAATAAGGAATCTTCTGTTTGACTTGACAATGATGTCAACAATACATACCATCTTACCATCAGGGTTTAAGTGAATACATTAATTGTAATTATAAAATTCTGCCATCCAAGTCTAATATATATATATATATATATATATATATATATATATATATATATATATATATATATATATAAAGAAATATAGTCTTAAGGTGTGCTATATTTATGGGATAAAGTGCTCAATATCAGAGATAGAGCGTGTGTAAATATAAAAGTGAACATGTCAAACTCGTCAGGCGACAGTGGCCTGACGATTGCATATAGCTATATGAAACAGACTGTCGCCTCTAAGTGTTGACTTCTATGTTCACTTTATATTTTTATATATATATATATATATATATGTGTGTGTGTGTGTGGGGGGGTGTGTGTGTGTGTGCGAGCGATTGTGTGTATGCGTGTGTATGTATTTGTGTGCCTGTAGGATTCTAATCTCTCTCTCTCTTTCTCTTTCTCTCTCACTCTCCACACACACACACACACACACGCACACACGCATATATATATATATATATATATATATATATATGGGACGACGATATATAAATGTTTATATATCAAGAATAATTTTGGGGAAAACATATATGACAAAATGTAAAAAGTTTACGTCTGACGTGTTTCTAAATTAAGTTGGCTAGATTATATACCGAAACTATGCACTTGAGTTCATGCATGTGCTGACGTATCAGCGTAAATAAACTTAGCTGATGAACTCCTATAGCGTCACACGAAAACTTTTCCCGCTATATCATATATATATATATATATATATATATATATATATATATATATATATATATATATATATATATATATTTCTTGGAGTTATCTGAAAACTTTCCATCATTTTTCCTTCCTTCACAAAGCTTATTGATGCCTGTTATCTTCCTAAACGCTTAATGCGACATCACCTTCAAAATTGCAACATTTGTTAGATTTTAAGCTGCGTTGATGGATCTGAATGAAAATCTTTTTGAGCACCCCCTTGTCCTTAAACTGCAATTTTGTACTTTCAACAACATTTCAGAATTAACTTTCTTTATTCAAAGTTATTCCTGAATGATATGAGTAATAGTAACGTGTAAATCTGAAAAGAAAGCGAACGCGTTGAGATAAACACCATAAAAGTGTGTATCAATCTTTTGAAACACTGTATATTAGAATCTGTTTTATCTATACATTGTATAGATCTTGATCTACATAACTGTAAGTATATATGCAAACAAATTGTATGTTTGTGATATATTTGTATGTGTGAAAAGACGATGTTTTATGTATATATCTATGTGTGTTTTCTGTAAAAAACAAAGAAAGATACGTACAATATATAAATTTTCTCATTTTCTGTTTTTATTTTCAAAACCAGGGACTGTGTTAAAATATTTTCACAGCGTTTTCTTTTATCCGGGGAAAATTTCAGATTTTTTATCGTTTGACTAATCGCATCTTGTCGTTTGTCACTTCATTGATTGTGCAGGAGACAAATAACTTAAATTATTCGCAGACACTTTAAAAATATTATCTTTGTTTGAACAGAAGTGCTGTACAAATCAATAATCATTTATCATCTTTGATGGAATTCAATATTTTTAACACAAGAATATATTTTTTTCATGTTCAGCAGTGTTTAAATACATATCCCCGGCAAATACCCAGTATTTGTTGATGATATGCATGAAAGAACTTTTTTCTGATATACCAATAACATTTCTAGTTTTATCAGTACAAATCACTAGAAGATTTTCAATAATCATCTCAACACGCAATTGCCATATTATATAATTTACGAGCTCCGTTCCACACCAACTGACCAGATTTACACAATCCGCTTCAGCGAAATTGATCAATTATTGTGGAACGGAAATAGTCGTAATTTACAATTTTTATCATATTTGTTTTAACCGGTTAACTCTTCTACCGTTAAATTTGCCATCGTGAATTAGGAATAATGAAGTAGCTTCCAGTGAGACTAGAACTCGCATTCCTCACTTAAGGTTATATGACGTCTGTCTGTTTTTGCTAATTATTCTAATGGATGAGCCTAGTGCATGAAGGAAAAGCTTCAAAGAGTTAAAATATTGAGATTAAGTATTATTTTAAATTCATTCGAATCTAACTCGCTCTGTCTCTCTTTCTCTCTCTCGCATTCTCTTTTTTTCTCTCTAAAGCGCTATATATATATATATATATATATATATATATATATATATATATATATATATATATATATATATATATATATGTGTGTGTGTGTGTGTGTGTGTGTGTGTGTGTGTGTGTGTGTAGGCAGATACTTTTAAAACTTAATCAACAAACCCTTTAATCTCAATAAACCTCTACAAAATATTTGCAATAGTAAAATCACTGAAAATTAGTTATTCCTGCACCAAAAACTTAGAGAAAATTATTAACGCAACAGCCAAAACAAAAACGTTTTATAATTGCAAAACAACAGAAAGCAAGCCCTCTTCTAATTGCAGAAACGGGACCAACTGCCCAGTTGGAGGTATCAGTGATTTGGAAAATTTTGTATACCAAGCTACCATTTTTCCGAAAGAGAATCTTAATGTTAAAAATATACACAGGGATATCCTCTGGAAATTGAAGACAGAAACCCTACAGTCACCGACATTCCTTCTCAATACATTCATAAGACCCAAAACTGCTCTACCTAAGCATTATTCGAAAATTGAACCTTTAGAAAGAGAGCTATTTATGTTGCCATGGAGCATCTCATTGTGCTAAAGTGGGATAGTCGATTGCTTGGGCTGTGATTAGCTGCTGGTACCTGAGTGGAGGTATTTCTATATAAATACCAGCTTGATTCATCAGTTAGTTTGCATGGTTTGTATTAAGTTACAACCTGCTTTATTTTTGTCTGCCAGCTGGATGCTAGCTGGACCTTTACGCCGGTAAGTGCTGTTTATTATTGTTATTCTACAGATGCTTCACCCCACAAATTAAATATGACATCATATGTCTTTATAGAACCCCCCCAAAACTACCTGGACAGATGTAGCTTGTGCATATTCAAATACAGGAATGCTGGCCAGTTGTTGAATCAATGAAACGAACTCATTTTCAAGTGTAGACATATGAACCATGTGAACAAGGTTAAAATTTCCTAAAATCGTTGTATTGGGGGATATACAGTTGAAGTGTTGATTCTTTTATATGGATGCTGACACATATGTAATTAAATGTATTCATGTGTATATGTATATGTGTGATTAAACAGCTTATGACAAATTTTGTGCTATTTATATGTAGTTAGACGCATAACTGCCTTGCCGATGTATGCATCATCTATAATTCTAAATTAATATCCTTAATATTATTATCTATACATTAATGTACTTATAAATTTATACATTTTTACCTTTTTTTATCTTTCTTTATTCTTTACTAAAAATCCATTTAATTTACTTAACTTATTTGAAATAATTTGTTTTAGATTATTATTATTATTATTATTATTATTAAGGTTATCTTTATTAGACCAATTTGAAATTGTGTTAATTTGTCCTGCCTGAAATAACAGGCCATATCGGTCAATTTTCTCTATTTATTTCAGATATGATAACACACCACATAATCCGATGCACAAACTTTCAATCCTTTAAGGAAAATATTCTTGGTCAGATCATTCTATTTTAATTTTACTACTATCCCTTCGTTTCTTCTTTCTTTCCCGTCCCTTCCTTTAAACTCTTTCTCTCTCCACCTTCAGGTTTAAAAAAATTATATTTGAAAATTTATTATTTTTCTTTCTCCCTCCCCGTCTGTCTTCACTTCTCTCTTACTTTCCCTTCCTCCTGTTAATCTAGTATATCAGTCCGGAGAAATTGTCTCCATTTATTAAGAACTTTCGGTTTGAAGAGATTAATATAACAATATTCACGAACTAAATTATAACCGAAATGGATCTTTAAGGTTTTATTCTTGACTTATTATTATTATAATACTTTGATATGGCGTATAGTGGTTTTGTTTTTCAGACACTGAACAATGCAATCCGTAGCAAGAACAATAAATATGTATTGCTTGGCAGTAAGACCTCAACAAGTATAACGTAAGTACTTGTAAACAACACAGGTATACTGGATAATATTAACTATAAAAATAGACTAAGAGTAATAGAAGTCCTCACCATTATTATCACAGAATCTGTAACCAAACAAAACCTTCAACATTCGATACATCTCGCTCATCAAGCACCTGACGATAGCGATTTCATCAAGCAAAAGATCGACGTTGATTTAAAAAAAATCGTATTTGGATATGGGAAAGGCAATCCATCTAGGTAACACACGATTCTTGTGAACGTGCATTAGCATCACTAGCATTCGGACCATATTTAAACTCACTGGACTTAAACTGACGCTTGCCTGCGCATAAAGAAGTGTAATACATTCGGAATGTGTCGATTAAATGATAATGTTTGTGGACGAATGAATAACACGATACATTATATGTTGTTTCACTCTAATACTTCATCAGTTACTGTCAGTCAGTGGGTTAATGCAAGTACCTACACCAAATTGTGACTGTTACATTAGCCCCTATGTCTAAGAGACTACACAAGGCTTCCCTGGTGTGGTGGTTCATATAACTGCATGTATTAAAATTCACTCCCATGCTTACAAAGCCAGATGAAGTTGTGAGTTAACACGACTATACTCGACGACGGGAATTACTCTAAGATCAACCTCCCACTTGAGCCCACACTTCATGTTTTTGTATTATATTGAGTATATATATAGAAATTCTAAAAGATATATAGAATTCTGGCTAAATGAAAAGAACAAGAAAAGTTAATTAAAAATATTCTTGTCTTCACTTTTTAATATTACAATTGCAAAAATGCTGCTAAAATATACATTACATATTTCTAAGTGGGGCTTGAACATAATCAGACCTCTGCTAAATTCTAGAAAATTGGTTCGGTCAAGAAATTTTAACAAATGTGCTATTTGTTAATGACATGATAAAAGTACAGGATAAAGCACGTTAAAATCATTAAAAAACTTACAGTATCTGACAGATTAATTTATAGCCATATATATTATATTTGCAAATTTGATTTTTTTTTTTAGTTAAGCCGCTGTTTTCATTATTTTTCGATTAAAATTTGACACATTGGTCCATTTTCGCTCTTTTTAGAACCTTGTGCATCTTGATTTTTATTTTAAATCAAATTTTAAATTTCGAAGAAATTAAACGTTTTTCAATTCACTTATATATATATATATATATATATATATATATTATATATATATATATATATATATATATATATATATATATATATATATATATATATATATGCGCTTTTATTTCTTGGCAGACAGTATTTGAGAGAATCACTCATTCTGCTTAAGGACGTATAATTTGATAAAAATATTTTTTTTCTTTTCCATAAAATTTTATTTTAGGGAATAATATTAACTTAAAAAATATCAAATGCATATAATCAGATTCGAGAACAAGAAACATTTTCTTGTCCTTCGCGTTTTCTTTCTTTATTTGATTGCAATATTGCTGAAATTAGAAGGATTCCCTTATGATTACTTGATATTTTTCAAAGAAAACAATGATGCTTTTAAAATGCTACTTTTTGCCGGAATCGCTGTAGGCTTCCTACAGCCGTTTGAGTGTGTGCGTGAATGCATGTGTTTGCAATGAACGTCTGTTAATTTGCAGGAATGGTGCAGAGAATCAGGCTTCCTTTCAGTTAATGAATTACAATCGTTCCACTGTAACGACTGTCTTTTAAAATTAAGTGATTCTTTCTTCCATTACAAATTTTCAATTAATTATATATATATATATATATATATATATATATATATATATATATGTGTGTGTGTGTGTGTGTGTGTGTGTGTGTGTGTGTGTGTGTGTTTGTGTGTGTGTGTGTATAATGATAAAATATATGCAACATAGAAAGATGGAGTGATGTGGTTGAGTGAAAAGAATAAAATGAAACGAATTACACAAGAAATTCTAATGTAAAGCTAAATGATGTCGATAACGATTAGGCTCTTCTAGCAAGACACGCGTCATTTTAAATGGCAGTAGATTTTCTGCTTCACTGAAATTTAAAGAGAAAAAATGCCTGAGGGAAAACTTGCATTTTGCTTCAAGAATGTAAAATGTGAGAAACTTGTGAAATTAAAATTTATTTATTTATTTTGGTTTAGATAGTTCAATGTTTGATTTGGTGAAGGTAAAACGCAAGAATTTGCTATAAATGTCAAAAAATAATTGTAGAAAAGTTTATGTTCAGTTCTAACAAATGCATGAACATAGAAACACACAACATCATAGAAAATATTACAAACAATAAGACAATAAACATATCCTATTGTAAGCAATCTTACAGAAATAATAAGCAAGAATACATAGCCATTGAAAGCAATGTTGAATATGATGTAAGGCTAGAAATCTAATAAAGAATAAAAATTTAACCACGGCACACTAAAAGCATTATTTGTCAAAAACATTCTACCAATCCTTATACACACTGATAGATTGCTTTCCCTATGCTGTACAAGCATAAATTTCGTAGGTAGGATACACAGCATGGTTTTTATCACACAAAAACCATGCTGTGTATCCTACCTACGAAATTTATGTTTGTACAGCATAGGGAAAGCATCATACGGTTCATATGCAGTGACAACAGTTATTGTGAAGTTTAGATCAGTTGCTTTGTAATGCATGAATACATAATATAATCAACGATATTAACTAACGACTGGGAACCAATTTACCAGTGTCATGAGATTGCTCCACTATTGGCACGTTTGTGAATTGTTAAAATCAAGTTTCACTGTTGAACAGTGAAATTTGATATTCTTTTGGAACAGACCTAAACAAGGGGTCTAATACTCAAAATGTTCACGAGAACAATTACATAGGACATGGAATTTTAGAGCTGTCCTATTATCGAAAAGAAATGTTCACTTGTAAGTTTATCATAGAATGGTATTAATAGTTTGATAGCGTTAACAATAAACGTACAAAATATGAATTGAAAGTATGCAAGTGTTGTTGGTTTTCATTAACTATTATTTTTTTTTTTGGTTACATTTTGTGTATATGAAAAATATGTCATCCTTCAATGAGCAATACTTTTAAAGTGTTGAATTCTATGTGTGTATTATCAATTGCAGCGTTTGGAATTTAAGGTCTCTTTTCAACTTCTCTAATTCTATCTATAATTTTATTAAAAGGGCATTTTGAATAATATTTTACGTGTAAATTAAAACCATATTTCGTGGGAATGTACGTGTGTGTAGTGGGGTAGAAGTCTCTGTGTGTGTGTGTGTGTGTGTGTGTGTGTGTGTGTGTGTGTGTGTGTGTGTGTGTGTGTGTGTGTGTGTGTGCGTATATTTCTCAAAATGTTTTTTGGCCGTTTATAATTGTATAAAGATTTCAATGTCTCGTTTTTCCGCAGTGCTAAACAATTTGTGAGTTGGATAAATAAGCAGGCGTCACTTATGAATTAATTATGCTTGTGGAAGCATAAAATCATGTTTCTTCTGGAAAACGGAATGAAAATTTACCTTGGCAAATGCCCTGAACAAAACGATTGCATAGTTTCTTTAAATAACAAAGCAACAAGAAAGTAAATTAACAAAGATCGGAACAAATATAAATAATTCGATCAATTGGAACCAAGAATTGAAGCTCGCTTGTATACATATCTTTTTTGAGAGAGAAAACGACTTTTTCACTCTTATCTTTTTTAGTAAAATATCTGTGATATACAGAGGGAGGATGAAATGGATATTTTCAATTGCATTTAATAAACAAGGAACACGCGCTGGACATGATGGATCTTTTACGGAAGGGGAATAAAATGCTGTAAACAGAAATGATACTAGTGGACGTAAGCTTCCTATTTATGTGTTTATCTCACAATCCTCCCTAGAATCATCTGGTGGCCTAATCTTGACAAGGACATCGAAGCAGCCGCGAAGGCATGTGCGATGTGCTCCATCACTCAACCGGACCCACTAAAGTCTCCACTAGATCCTTGGCAGAGTCCTTATAGGCTCTGGCAGAGAGGGCACGTAAACCATGCAGGTCACTTCCAGTGATCAATGTTCTTTATAGCAGTCGACGCCCATTCAAAATGGGTAGAAGTAATTTGTAAATCTAATGCTACAGCGACTACAACCGTGGATATGTTAACGACGATGTCGCAAGATATGGTATCCCAGAACTATTAGTTTCATCACCAACCATCACATCTGATGGGTTTAAACGCATGTAACGGTATTAGACACATAAAAGCGCCCCATTAAACGTGGCATCATCCGTACAAAGCTCTGCAAATTCCTAATTTCTTATAGACATTCACCCTACGCTACCACCAGAGAGTCGCTAGCAACTCTCATGTTTGGTCAGAAACTACGAACGAAGTTGGAAATGCTACGACATAATATCAAAACCAGTGTGTCGACAAACCAGAGCAGAAAGATTTCTTCCCACTCTCAGGCAAACCCACCGTCACTAAAGGAGGTTGACACCGTCTTTGCTCGCTATTTTCCGTGGACACCAACGCTGGCAAGATTCATGGATCAGCTGCCAATAAGGTCCATGATCATATACAATGGAAATCATCCCCAGCAACCACTGAAAACGACACTCCGATCAACTGGTAACTACCTTTATACTAACAGAGGAGTTACCTGCAACAAATCAGGCAAAGATTTTGCCATCCCCAGCACCAACATATGTTGGTGACCAGACAAAACTAATCAGGTCTTCATCACCAGAGTTATTGCTTCCAACTCATAACGCAAATTATGGAACAGCTTATTTTCACTCAATTTAATTTAAATAATTATATTGAAGTTTTCGGCTCTTGTTTTGAAACATGAGACTTCTTACGTAGCGTTTTGGAATCATATTTTTAAATAAATAATTATATTTATGCTCTACTTTTGTATCGAGCACTATTTTAAAAAAATAATAACTAAAATACTAAAGGACTTTGGATTATTTACCTAACCAGTTCCTTCCTATTTTCTATAAATTTTTCACACACACACACACACACACACACACACATATATATATATATATATATATATATATATATATGTGTGTGTGTGTGTGTGTGTGTGTGTGTGTGTATAAATATGAAATATGGTTCGTTAATAATTACTCATGGTACGAAGTTAATAGGAGATATATTTTAATGTCCATTCTTCATACTTCGCTTATGAGATATTTCATATCAATTAACACTCACTAGATTTATTCAGTGTTGTTTCACTTGTTTGTTTCTTCTACCGAATCAGTATATCCGTCTTTTAATCAGTATCACAGCGAAGGATTAAAAATACAACTAAAATGGTTACAGTTATATACATAATTTAAATTTTTTGAAGATAACACATTTTGAAGTATCAAGTATTGGTGAGCTGAAAATTTTGTATATGAAGAACTGTAGCTTTGAACTGGTTAATCGCCCTCCGTCTTCTCCTGATCATCAAGTAGTAGCGGAGTGATGAAGATGTTTTATCTGCTTTTGATGACTTTGTTGAGCAACTGTATGAATAGTATTTTTTGAACAGTCAGATATCAGTTTAGCATGAAAGAAACAATGCCGTTATTAATAAGTTGAATTGAAATAAATTTCACAGCTTTAGTAGCATTCCCTAATAGTCAGCCAATGAAATTTTCAGCCTACCCTCGTAAATATCATTTTATAAATATTTATTTATTATTTATAAATATATTCAGTATATTTCACTGAAACATATTTGATTAACACAATATCCTATATACATCATACTTATTATAAAACCCAGGTTGTGTGTGTGTGTGAGTGTGTGTGTGTGTGTGTGTGTGTGTGTGTGTTCGTTTATATATTGGATCGGATTTCCTACATTTTTCAACCGATTTCAACAAAACTCCACAGGACTACGTAATATTACCTTGCGGTGGTTCTGACAGCGCCAAAAAATGGAAAAACACAATTGTTTTTGCACGAAATCAATTTGAAAACACGATTAAGAGGCATCGCGAGAATGAAAGGGGGGACAACTCATATCGAGTTATACTTATTATAAAACCCAGGTTATGTGTGTGTGTCTGTGTGTGTGTTCGTTTATATATGCGATCGGATGTCCTACATTTTTCAACCGATTTCAACAAAACTTCACTTTTTTTTGGCAGGTAGTGTTTCTTATTGTCTTGCACACTTTTTTCTTTACTTTTACATTCAGAATGCTTTAAAAATTCCATTTACAAGACAATTGTTTATAATAAAATTCTATTCAATCGGTAGACTCATAACGTTTTTGTTTGAGTTTGGGTTTGACCAATTCGCAAAAAAAAAAACTAATTAAGATATGCGTGTCCGTCAACCTTAAACAATAATCTTTGTCAATTTTATTTTGCAGTCTTTATGATGGTCGATACTTGATCTACCTCTTACTGTTACATCCCCGGGCAACGTCGGGATCTACTGATAGTATCTAATAACTATACCTGAAATATTTAAACCCCCTATTCCGTTTCAGTTGGACTGTTCTACTTTAATATATTTCTTTTTAATTTCTGTATTAAATTCTTTAATAAGCCTCTTACAATTTTACTACAATACCCATATATTGAAGCGTATTTACAGTTTAGTGTATTAATGAATATCCACAATAAATTGAAAATCTTTTACTTTACTTCATATTGTTTAATTCCGTTTAAATCCTTACTTATTGTATGCATTGCCTTCCTTGACTTCCCATACATTAAGAATTTACACAGTGACACTAACGTCGCAAATTTAGTATTCTATTGAGGCTCAGCATGTCACCCCCTAAATAGATTCCGAGTGAATATGGTCATGTAACAGGGAAGTCGTCATCCTAATTTAGAAACTTAGTGAAACTGGTCCAAGTGACTCGCATCTATAACAATTGGATTGTAATCTTGATTTAGTAATCCTGTTCACCAGAGTTCCTACTGATGAGGTGACAGTGATTCAGAACTGACTAGAACCAGACCCTGCTTGGGAGAGCGTACTAACATTCCAATTGATAATGTTGACATTCTGTGTCCAACTAGTAGGAAGACTTGTTATGGGTTCACCTTTGACATCAGTGATTTCAAACATATGCATGGAATACTTCGAGGAAATAGCTTTAGAAATGGCACCACTAAAGCCAATAGTATATCTGAGATACATAAATGACACCATAATACTCAGGCCACACCAGGAAGCTGTACAAATGCTTCTGAACCTTGTGAACTCAATAAGACCTTCGATGAAGTTCACAATAGAAGGTAATATGCAGCTAACATTTCATCTATACATAAGATGTAATGGGTGGAGATATCGCAGAAATTGTCTGACAGCCATGAGTGGGTTCTCCTGAAAGTAGATGACCGGAAAATTGCCACGGCATGTCTACCCTGTCAAGGGTTTATCGAAAAAGATTCAGAAGATTTTTGGTCACTACAACATCAGGACAATATTCAGAAGCAGTTCTACTCTACGGAGAAATTTATGCCGAGTAAAGGCTACATGGAGGAGAATATGACCAAGAATTGCGTGTGCTAGATTCCTTGTAGTTGTGGCAGAGAATATACAGGCGAAACAACCCCATCCTAAATGTAACGCTAGAGGAACATCGAAAAGTAGTAAGATGTGAGACAATGAAATCAGGCATGGCTGATCATTTAGGGAGTGAAGGTCGTAGTCAGCAGTGGAATGAAGTGAAAAGACTGGACAAAGAACAACACTGAAGAGTTAGAGTCTGAAAGAAACAGCACATATGCTAGGCTATTAGGAGATGCTTAGTATGCCTAGTATAGAAATAAATAGAATTTGTTATTTACATTTAATTAAACAAAATACATTTATTTCTATACAAATTAAGAAACGAAACTGAACAAAGCCTTTCGCATAATATGGGCTGCAATATTTTACTTTCTTGTAGAGATGTTGCACCAGATACTTTGTTGAATTGTTCTCGAATTACTTTATTTTCTGAAGCGCCAACTACAACAGGAATACAGACACATTTAAGTGGCACATTTTCTGTTTCCAAAAGGAGATAAATTGTCTCCTGGAAAGATTCCACATTTAATTATTATATCTATAATTAGGAGCACATATTTAGACTTCTAGAGTAACAGATCTGTCTTCCAGAATGATATGTTGTGACATCAGAAATTAATAATTGCTGATGAGATTTTGTATACTTCAACGGCCTTTTTTTCACGAGTGAATGATACTGTCGAAGGGCTTTTTGTAGTCTATCCATGCTACACTGAGATTTTTGTCTTTTTGTGAGTATTTTAAATGACCATCATCTTTCTAGGCAACTGATCTTTGTAGCCCCAGTATCTCGACTAGACTAAGAATACCCTCCACAAATATCAGATGTTTGTTTATTTGTTTGTAGCGTATAATCTCTTATTTCTTTTGTCATTGTTGTAGGTAGACATTTGTAGTTATCAGTGTCAAACTAATTTTGAGTGAAACGTCCACAAATATTTCAATTTTACCTACACCATTACGTGTACCGTCGAAAATGTTATCAGACATTTTACCTCAAGGGATAAGAAATACAAGCCAAAATTTGAGGTGAGAAAGAAAAAAAACTTCCTTGGGTGTTTGAGTAAAAATGGCGCTGAAAGGTGAGAAAGGACGATGGTGTAGGAAAGAATATAAGAGAAAAATGAGAAAGGAAGAAAAACAGAAGTTATAAAAGAAAAAGAAAATACTGAATAAGAACCTGGAGAAAAAAAAGAAAAAGAATGCAAAGAAGAAAAATATGACGAAAACGAAAGTTAAAAATTATGTAAGAAAGAATAAAATGTAAAAGTACACAAATGACTAAAACACAAAGGGCAGGTAAACGAAAAATAAAGAAAAGTATTAAAATGAAGAGAAGTAAACAGAAAAGAAAGTGAAAATAAAAGCAAATATGAAACCAAAAAACTGAAAATAAAGAAAAACTAAGAACGATTAGATAAATGAAAGTAGTTGGTGAAACGAATGGTAGCAAAAAATCATTAATAAAGTAATGTAAATGAAAAACGTAATACAAATTAAGTTAAATAGTTGGAAGACGAGAGATCAAAGAAAGAAGGAATACAAAAGGAATGAAAAAAGTATGAACAATAGGAAGAATAAATAAAGGAAATTTAGATGGAAAGAAACAAGCTAACACTTAATGTATTGCTATCAAATAAATTCATGTCTGTTTTTAAAACACATTTTCAGAGAATATTTTTGTCTCATATCATTCTGTGCTTATTTCATCTTTCTATGTTTCAATGAATTTTCACCAACTGATTTTTCCACACGCACGAACCGTTCAAAGTTTTAATTTTATTTTACACTCTGCCTTTTAAGTCAATGTCGCCGGTAGTCTTTTTCATATATAATGACTGTATATTCTGAATATCGGAGCAGCATTTCCAAAATTTGCTCATTGCTGTTTGTCACCACTTAGCGAATCTTTTCATAAACTGAATGGATCAAGAACGATTTGATATATTTACAAAAGCGATACTTGAATTAATCGAAAGCTGTCTATTTCATTTCATTGAAGTTTTTAAAGCTTTTCCAGTTAATCTCTTTCTTTATGCCTATCTTTCTCTTTGTCTTCATGCATATTCACTGAAATTTTATTTGGTTTTATCTTATCTTTGCTAAACTTTAGTAACGTGAAGTTGTTAAGGCTGTGGGCGTTTCTGTTCAATTAATTCTATTGTTAGCTCTCGAAAATATGTGATGTCGGCGGGTTCTTTCCAAGTGTCATATTTCGAAATAAGAGCAACTGAAGAAGGAACTGGAATACCGGTCAAGAAACATGACTTGTTTCTGAAAGTCGATGCCTGCGTGAGCAAAAATGCTATGCAAAAGAATAAGCCTTCAAATTATATCGTTAGAGATATCAGGGATATTATGGGTTTGGAGTGGCCACGGAAAGTGCTTTGAATTAAACTTCATGTAATAATTTTGACATTTAGCATTAGCAAGACATTCCTTAAACATGAATGATCACTTTCTAAAGAGCTGAATTATTTCCTCTTTTATGAAAACAGATACACATGTATTCATAAAAGAGGAAATAATTCATCACTTTTATGAACGTTTGTTGCAGTTATCGAAATTACTCCTACGATACAGTGATAAGAAATACCGTTGCCACGTATTTGTTGCAGAACATGATATATAGAGAGCTAATTGTTTGTCCAATAGATTTTCTTGATTTTCAACCAAAATATTCACCTACCAAAATATTCACCTACCAAAATATTTTACACTTGGTTGCTAAGGAAATAGCTATCGCCAAGAATTTGTTCTGTAACATATCTGATGTTGATCCATCCATTCCCGCTTTGAGCAGGTCTTTTTTAATTCCCTACATCTTCATTTTGAAGCTAACATAGAAATAAAAAAAAATTAAGTTTATATGATCTTCACTAAGTTCCAAAAATAAAATCAGTTGATATTCTAAAACAAAGAAAATCTTTTCTGAAAATGCGGTTATTTAGCTGATCAGTTTTTGTGATAATTTTGACGACTAAATAAAACTTTCAACAAAAAAAGAAAAACAAAATTAATACCTTTCACTGCGTTCATTGAGGGAGATATAGTTCCTGAAGGATTGTTCACGAATAAAGATAACATTGTACTGTTGTCCAGGCTGGTCAATCTCTGCATTCATCTTCAATTAGATAGGTGTTTGTGCTAATGCTTACACCAGCTTAATTTTCTGATATCAATAACGTAATTGCTTGAACACACATCCATGAAATCTCTTCCAATATAAATCAGCGAACAAGGTAAGCATACACAATTAAGAGTATCACAGCAATTAAAATAGTTTGAAAGCTTATCACCCCTTTTTGAAGAACTGGAAACCAAATTATTTCATAGCAATGTTCTTTCCACTGTAATACTGTTATCCATGATACTGACCATTTCATTATCATGGCTATAATGGTTAGTAATTGAATTTTTACAACAGTTTGATTCCTGGGGCAGGGATAGCTGTTATCTTGAGCTTCACGTGACTATGTTTTATTTCCTCTTCCATTTTAGCTAGACACAGAATCCGATGTTATAATACTATCGCAGCAAGAGAAGACGTCATTAGAAAATTTCAAATTTCTTTCTAGATACACATTATGTGAGTTATCACATAAGCTTAAATCAGATTCCAAAACAGACAACTTTTATAGAAACGATTATCCAAAATTTGATCCTTTTGAACTCAATAGATGAACTACATTTAACACTTTGAATCCTGATCACTGTTTTACCAGTGTTAGAGAAAAATGACTTAATGCACAGCTGCTGGTTGAACGGTGTGTAAAGACTTGTAACTATATTTATATCTACCGTGAAACATTACATACAAATTATTTGCGAAGTTTGAGTCAGGAGCTCAGGCAGAAAGGTTAAAATTGTTCAGGAACGCAGGACTCAAAGGGTTATTGAATAAACTTCATTTTTACTCTCACAGCTCAAGGTTCCAGCATCCTCCAGATTTGTAAAAAGATATGAATCATACAAGTTGATGTTAAAATATTTTCTTCAATAAAGAATGTCTTCTACATAGCAATTTAAGTATTTTGTATTTTGTCCTGACTTAAAGCCAGCATTTCGCCCCTAGTGATGACATTTTCTGCTGCTTGTGACCTAAATGTAGGAATCCGCAAACATTCAGCCGGAAAACTAATCCCCACAGCTACATCTAGCATGCTTGTTGTGTGACCTAGCAGAAAACTTTATCTCAGAGCAGCTAACCTCAATGATAGTGTTGCAACCAACCAACCTATCAAGATGCATTTCCTGCAGCCGAAGATATGTTCGCGGAGCTTAAAAGGATAACCATCTTGTTTGCAGACCAGACTTGTTTTCGGAATGGGAACGCTATTTCCTATGTTCATAAATGTATCTACGTGTAAATAACAGTAAAATGTCAAAAAAAAAAGAACATCTTCCCGAAGACATGTTAAAGAGGGAAGGGAATAGAACTCATATCACCTGTACTGGATAAGAAACCTATTATAGAATCACATATAAGAAATACTGAAAAAACCTTTATGTATTTGTACACTGTCGCGTTAATGTGACAGTTAAAAATCTTTTTGATGCCTGTGTGTCTAGATAATACTCGAGTAGTTTAAGACAAACTTATCGTCTATATAAATAACAGGCAAATTTTGATTTTTTTATTGTGCGGGAATCGAAAAAAATAGGAGTTAAAACCATAAAAATAACTGAAGAATTTGTTCGGCTAATTGAAAAAAAAAAAATTAACTTTTTCATCCAAGAAGACGGTAAATGACTTGAAGGCTGTTATTTAAGAGATTAAATATGCCGTACCATATATATCCAAATGTATATATATATATATATATATATATATATATATATATATATATATATATATATGTGCATATTTCATTAAATACTATAGACAAGATTTGTCTATTTATTTTAAGTAAGTTCCTTTCATATTGTATAAGTATTGAAAGACGAAAGGAAATCACCATAATGAAACAAAAAAAGACTATCGTTATTGTTTCGTCCGTTTATTGTTTGATATATTGAAATGTAATTGTCATCTTTGATAATGGCTTATGTAAGCCGAAAGCTTAGATTGGATTTAAACATGTATCAATATGGTTATTTCCTTTCGTCTTTCAATGATAATGTTATTAAGCTTATCAGACAATATGAAAGGAACTTACTTAATGAAACATACATCAATGAAAAATTGCTGCCTATTGAGCAGTATTTTGTAAAAATAAAAGTATCAATAAGAACACCGGATTATATATCTTATTGTTCTTTCATTTTATTTGTTTTTGATTTTGTCGACTGAACAGTATACTATGGACAGTTGGAAACCACCTGTGAAAAAAGAACACCATGACGCAATTCACTCCGGCAGAAATTCGGAAAGCTCCAATACAAATATTAAAGTGAATTTCGGTGTCATTCTGAGGACAGTGCGGATGATTTGGAGAGGGTTGGATGATATATCCAGTCAACATCATGGTGTTTGGAGTTATCACTACTGAAGGCGACGTTATACCTCAATTCAACTTCGTCCACGTACCTTGAAGAATTAGTGCTGCCCTGGGTTAAGAGGATGGCTGCTGGTAAACCATATGTCTGGCTACAGAACACTGAACTATGTCACGAAAGCAGGAGAAACCAATCATGGCTGTCGGACAATTTCTGCGACCACATCACCCCTTACATCTGGCGACCTAACTCCCCTGACTGTAACCGCTTGATTATTATGTGCGGGGCGCAAACGAGCGAGAAAACAAAATATTTCCTTGAACACCAAAGATGAAAGTTTTATGGCAGCATTCACCAAGTTAAACAAGGAGACGTTACAGAAGAGATTCAAAAGTCATATTTATGCCGTGATTGAAGCTAGTGTCAATTTTATTGAATAAATTTACTCATTAGTATTTTAATATATTTTGTGTAATTTTTTGGTAAATATAATTATCAAAACGTGATATAGATATATAGAAAAAAATATATATATATATATATATATATATATATATATATATATATATATATATATATATATATATCCATCTACCTAAAATATGTAAATGATATTATCATCTTAGTCAAAATAGATTAAATACATGAAACACAAAAGGATTGTAATTACGACAAAAATTTAAATATATATGTTGGTTTTACGTACACAAGGAAACTTATATTTCATATGAATGATTATAGTCCCATCTTCCAACAAAGGAACGACCCTGTCCACATTCACGATTTAGAGAAATATTAATCAAAAATATAACTACACCCTACCACGAAAAAAAACAAAACCTTCAAATTCTGGAGTCCTATTTTTAAACAAAAATTACGGACAAAAATAAATAAAATCAATTAAGACTATAGCAACAGAGTTCTAAAATGTTTATAACAGCAAGGTTTAAGAAGACCTATATTATAATTGCTAAAATCTATAATTAAAACAATATTGTGAAACACGTAATTACAATTTTTAATCAGAATTTACATAAATTAAGCTACCTCCGTTACATAGGATTAAATTTATCGAATTTTACAGGGTTCATGTGCAAACATATGTATAACTTACATTAATTTTTGTCTTATCAATTCACACCGGAAGATGATCTTGGGTAAGATTGAAAGTACTTAAGAAAATAAAAATATAGATAATTGCGACGTTTTTCTTGATTGCACTAACACCAAGAAATTACTCCATGAATTTGGGAGGATTATAATAAAAATAAATAAACATAGTATGTCTAGATTATTCAGCTAAACATGCTTATATATATATATATATATATATATATATATATATATATATATATATATATATAAATACATGAATTATTCACACAAAACTAATGCAAAGGTTAATGATTTTAAATGGCGAGACATCCATCTCGCAAACAATTCAAATATTACACAAAAACCTCAGATCCGTTATGAATGAATTGATCCTTGTTCATATAAATTTGATTTATAAATTTATAATATTTTATTTATTTTATTTAAATTCAAAATCAAACTTAGCGTCGCTTTGTGCGCGTTCAAAAACCAATATCTCATTTTCAATAGCATTTCGGATACAATACACATAAATTTTCGATGTCCTCTTATTACTAAGAGAAAAAAACAAGAACAACATCTATTATATACCTGAAGATGTCTGTAGGAACAGACGAAAGCTTGTGTAAAAATAACAACTAATACGGCAGAAATTTATATGAACAAGGATCAATTCATTCATAACGGATCTGAGGTTTTTGTGTAATATTTGAATTGTTTGCGAGATGGATGTCTCGCCATTTAAAATCATTAACCTTTGCATTAGTTTTGTGTGAATAATTCATGTATTTGTAAATTGATTGCACGTTTATTGTAATTTAAATATCTGATCCATGTGCGACTTTTGGTTAATAAGTGCGACATTACTGTAATTATTGAACAATATAGTTCATGCCACTTTGACAGTAAAATTTACCAGTAAAATAATTTGTTCATTACCATATTTGGTATAAACACATATATTTTAAAAAAAAGAAAAAATTCAAAATCAAACTTAGCGTCGCTTTGTGCGCGTTCAAAAACCAATATCTCATTTTCAATAGCATTTCGGATACAATACAGATATATTTTCGATGTCCTCTTATTACTAAGAGAAAAAAACAAGAACAACATCTATTATATACCTGAAGATGTCTGTAGGAACAGACGAAAGCTTGTGTAAAAATAACAACTAATACGGCAGAAATTTATATGAACAAGGATCAATTCATTCATAACGGATCTGAGGTTTTTGTGTAATATTTGAATTGTTTGCGAGATGGATGTCTCGCCATTTAAAATCATTAACCTTTGCATTAGTTTTGTGTGAATAATTCATGTATTTGTAAATTGATTGCACGTTTATTGTAATATATATATATATATATATATATATATATATATATATATATATATATATATATATATATATATATATATATATATATGTGTGTGTGTGTGTGTAAAAATATATAGAAAATAGAAAAGAACTCGTTAGGTAAATAATACAAAGTTCTTTAGTATTTTTGTTATTATTTTTAAAAAATAGGGCTCGATACAAAAGTAGAGCATAAATATAATTATTTATTTAAAAATATGATTCCAACGCTACATAAGAGTTCTTATGTTTCAAAACATGAGCCGAAAACTTCAATATAATTATTTGAATTAAATTGAATTAAAGTACCAAGGTCTGTTCGAGCGAATTTTTTTTTGAATAACTTATTCCTGAAATTTATGCGTTTTATAAGCATATTCAATTATTGAAATTAAGATTACTATGGTAACGGCTAGAGTAATTGTTTAAAGAAAAGGTGCGTAAGGGTTAAATAATTTGTATCAATATCTCAGGTACATTCAAAGACGTCAAGTCAGGGTAAGGTTGGAGTGTCTAAATTTAAAGCGGAAGATGACATCGTCTAGTCTAGTTAAGTGTCTTTGGAGATTTATTTATTTTTTATTTTATTTTTTTCTGAAAGGGTTTTGTGTATATAAAAAATCTGTCATAAGTCTCTAACATTTGTTTTTTTGACGACTTCATAAAGGGTTATCTTTTTTTTGTAGGGCATTTAAACTATTTATTTAGACGATGGAATTTAAAAATTATTTTATTGTTTGTTTGTTTGTATGCTAATTATTCAATGCGAAAATTTGATGATGTCGCAAAACGATTGACGAACTTGTTGTTACTTAATTCGACGAACTTTCTTCGGCCTACCAAGTTTTTTCTGTAAAGTTATTTCTTAAGTTTTATTATTCTTTCTTTCATTTCTTTTGTTTGATTTTTTTTTTCTGGGCTTCGGCCCACATTTTTATTTCTTCTTTTAGTCCGGTTTAACAAAGTCTTACCGGACTACTGCTTTTTATTTCTGTTTATTTCTTTTCCGGTCTAGTTTTTTAAAAAAATAAGTATCGTTAAGGTGTTCGCAAAGCGAATGGTGTCTTTCTTCGTGGTTGACAAGCGTACGCGCAAAATTTGTCGCAATGGCAAAAAAAAGAACTTATAACGCATCGGGTTCCTAGATCGTTTCTGTCGCGAACCGGGTGAGGACGACGCCTTCTGGAAAGAAAACGCCCGTAGAAATTTCCCATCCTTGAGAAGTGTGCACTTGTGCGAGGAGGAGGCCCGCCGTTTACCCCGAGCCGAGTGCTCCTTCTACCGTGAATGTCATCTTGCTCTGAAACGCCTCTTACGGGCGTCGGATGGCCTCTCCAACGTCCAGGCGTTGTCTGGTAGGGCATTATATCAAGTGTTAGTTAGGGGGGCCGTTCATGATGATCTGATTGGCGAGCTCAGTCTTACGAAGCAGGAGGCTCGCTCGATCTGGCCTTGGACTCCCGGGTTGAAATGTTTCAATAACGATGAGACATCCCTCACTTGGCTGGTGATGCTTGGGGTCCTCTGGGTCGTCAAAAAGCTTTGTGCCGCGGGCTTGGAGAATTCTCCAAACTGCCAACGTTGTAGTGGGGAAGTCGAGACCCTAGGTCACGTCTTCTTTCATTGCAAGTTGTTAGCTTCGTTATGTAAGTTTGTTGAAGGCATCATGTTTCACATGTTGCACGGAAAGTTCTTTGTCCTTGAGGCCTCTTCTGTTTGTAGCAATGTGGCACCGACGTTGACGAAGGTTGAACTTTATGTGTTCCACTGCTTGCTAGGAGTTATGAGAGTCGTGATTTGGTCGACACTTCAGAAGAGATTCTATGGAGGTGAGAAGTTCACCTCTTCCCAACTGATTTTGTACTTTAGGCATCTGCTTAAAGTCAAGATTAGGACGGAAAGGCGGCGACTCTCTTCATCAGAATTCGGCAAAAGGTGGGTAAATCTTGCGCGACTGTGTAGAGTGAAAGGGGCTGACCTGGAGTGGCAATTGGATGTCAGTTAAGTACAGGATTTTGTCCTACCATGGTTGAACAGAGGCAACCCGCCCCGATATTAGGCTAGTTTAGGATTTTTTGTTTGAATCTTTAGTTTCCCTCGTTAGGTGGTCAGTGGTCAGTGGTCTCGGGTTGTTGCGGGATGACTTTCGTTTCGTGTGTGAGTTTTCGTATTTGTTATTGTGTCTAAATGAGTGCGTGTTTGTGGGCGTATTTGTTTTTTATAATGTTATAATCCCGCAATTATTTCGCCCTGTTAACTGATGTTTCTGCCACATTTAGGGATTGTGGGGGATTTTATTACTAACCCTATTTAGTTTTGTTTTATGTAAATAGTATTACTTCATATTGTAAATAATCATTGGGTTCTTTTTAAATTGCTGTTCCCCCACCCCAGGCTTTGAAATGTATATATGGGGACTAGTTAGGATTTCATAGGGAATTTGAGGTATTATGGTGGATGGAGTAAGAAAGGTAGAAGTGAATGTGTTGTTTTGGTGATAGGACTATTGTTCGTATGTTTGGGTCCGTGTCTGTGACTAGCTAAGTTTAGAATTAAGACAGAAGAAGACCGTCTTTCCCCAACCCTCCTTTTTTGGCCTTGTGCCACATTTTGTACATCAGTACAAATAAATAACTATTCCAAAAAAAATTTCACTTGAAGATGGAACAGGGCTTGATACTTTAATTCAATTTAATTCAAATAATTATATTAAAGTTTTCGGCTCCTGTTTTGAAACATGAGAACTCTTATGTAGCGTTGGAATCATATTTTTTAAATAAATAATTGTATATATATATATATATATATATATATATATATATATATATATATATGATTTTTATACAAACGGTTGATGATGAAAGTATACCCTCCTTCCCCGTCTTTCCGTAGAAACATGTTTTCTATCTCTACACAGATTGAAAGCACATTTTTTCAACAATAAGCTGAGCGAAATAATTTTAATCTTAGGCTAAAAATTGTAAACAGCTATCTAAGCTATTCAACCTGAAACGAACTGCGTCCTTTATTAGTTTTTAAAACTGATAGGTTTTGCAGATAAAGAAAATGAATCCTGCCCACTGTGGCATTTCTTTTTATAACCACTCGTTAAAGAGTGCATGTATGCACTCGAAGAGGCAAAATATCTATTAGCTGATAGTATGAGACACCGTATAAACCCTTACATGTTTGGTATTAGAAATTACTTATTGTTCTGTAAGGGTGTACTGAACAAGTGCTATCCTCAGTCCACCCTCGCCTCGCTCAGTTTGAAGTATTGTTATCTACTTCAGAGAAAGAAGTAAGTTTTGGCCGGATATTCTCAATTCAACTCCTGACTCATCTTTTCCAGATTTTCCCCGTAGAACAGGATCTATGCAGATTGATATGTATTAACTCTGACCATGGTTTCCGCTATCATTTCTAAAATAGATCGCTAAAATGCTTACAGAATTGATGATATCTCTACAAATTTTATGTGCTACTCATCTGTCATTGGTTCTCTTCAAACTTTACAATAAATACCTCGCTACTTCTTGCTTTCCAGATTTTTGCAAGTCTTCATCTGTTATTCTTGTTTTTACGAAAACAGAGGAACCTTCCGACCACTCGGATTATCATCCTTTTATTTTCTTATCTCTAGTTGGCAAAGTAGTAGAGGCTCTAATCAAAATCGAATTGGTTAAGCATCCGCTTCAAACAGCCTCCTTTCGGATAAACAATATGGCTTGCGTTTCAACAAGTTTTCCGGCTATCACTGAATTTTTTCATCAAGCTTTAGATAAAATAGGTTAGATAAGAACGGGAAAGTCGATTGACCGGTTTTGACATACTTGTCTTCCCAACAAGCTGAAGGCCTACGGTGTCTCTGGACGAATATTTGGCTTAATCTAATCGTTCCTTACAAATCATGTCATGAATGTCGTGTTGAGTGGATACGTTCTAGTTCATTTCACATTACGCGCTCTATCCTTGGACCCTTGTTGTATGTTTTCTTTAACAAAGACCTTTCAGATGTCATCTGTTCCCAGCTATGTATTTATGCTGATGATACAACTATTTACGCCAGTCTTAGTAGCCTACATGAAGCCGTTCTTCCGGCTATGTCAGAGCGACAGATGCGATTGTAACAGACTCTCGGTCTCACTGTCACCGCTCGTAATGAGTGTAAGCATGTCCTCAAAGAGGCATAGTAACTATTCGCTGATAAAATGAAGCGCCGTATAGCTTCTCACAATTACGATTACTAGCGCCACTGTAAAAGTGTACTGAACTAAAATTAAGGAAGTAAATTCTCAGTCCTTCCTCTCTTCAAGCACTCTGAATTGTTGATATTAACTTCAGGAAAAGCAGGGTGTATTGATCGGAAATACTCTTCCAACTCCACTCTCGCGTGGTCTAATGTATCTCTGCACATTTTTCCTCGTATACAGAATTCTCTACTGAGCGATATGCACATAACTCCGTCCATGGTTTCTATCATTTCTAAACTAGACCTCCACAAAACTTGCGGATTCGATGGTATTCCTGCAATTGTCCTAAAGATAAATGTTCCTGAACTGTTTCCTTTTCTCTCCGAACTTTACAATAAATGCGTCGCTGCTTCTTGCTTTCCATCTTGTTGCAATTCATCCTCTATACTTACTGCTTTTTAGTAATTCTGGTGAACCTTCTGATCCTTCGGATGAATATCCTATTAGTCTTTTATATCTTTTTCCAACGTATTAGAAGCTCTAATCAAGGTATTTATGCTGATAACAACTATTTTTGGCTGTATTAGTAGCAAGTGCGACATGTCCTCCAAATCAAAACAGGCAACTTCTCTCGAAAAGGACCCCCAGTCAGTAGTTAACAGTGTATGACGTGTAAAATGTAACGACTCCAAAACAAAAACGCTTTCATTTAAGCGACAGAGGGAAATGTTGTGTCTGCCATCAGTATGGATGTTGCTAAACTCTAGAAGAGTATCCCTTTGCGCATTCTTGTGTCCATGTTTTCCACTGACATGAAGTTGAGTGATTACATCGAGTCAGTTCCTTTTCGGACAAGAACTCTTGTGAAAGTGACAAAGGAGACAACCCCGAAAGAGTTGCTTCGACACCATGTTTCCTCGGCATTGCTGGACCTATGACCGATGTGTGTGTGCAGTGCACCTGAATTACTTAAAAGCAATGTACCACCCCGACCACACCACTTGCCCGGCACGTATCAGTGATCTCTACTTCTCATACAACGTAAAAACGGGAAGGGCTTTTTGAAAATTTAACAGTGATCTCATCTCACAATCCTCACTCTTGCTCCATATGTGGCCTCCTTTGTAAATCACTAGCGGTTCTTAAATGCCACTTAAGATTATCGCACAAAGTTTCATAACTGAATCAACTAAGCTGTCAGATCCTCATACGTCGAAACCGACGGGAGAGTCCATCATATATAAATATAAATACAAATATATATATATATATATATACATATATATATATATATATATAAAAGTGAACATAGAAGTCAACACTTAGAGGCGACAGTTTGTTTCATGCTAGATGCAATCGTCAGGCCACCAGATGATTGCATCTAGCATGAAAACTCTAAGTGTTGACTGCTATGTTCACTTTTATATTTTCACACGCTCTATCTCTGATATTGAGCACTTTATCCCATAAATATAACACATCTTAAGACTATATATATATATATATATATATATATATATATATATATATATATATAGGCATAGGGTTAGGTAAATGAGATAACTAGATAATAGCGACCGTATATGCGTGTGCTGGCGTGCATATGCTGGTAAGCAAATAAATAATTACCAAATTAAGCCAAGAGCTGTAGACATAATAGTGTTCAATATGATTAGAAAGTGCTAAGGAAATATATGATAATAAATACAGTTATACCTACGTTTGATGTGCGATTAGAGTTTCGTTGGTTACCCAAGTCATCGGGCACGAGATAAAGCTTCTATATTTTTAAAGTATACAGATGTTCATGGGGTGGACGCTGATTCAACATTAAAATAGCACAAAAATAGTACTAAACAATACCGGTGTTTAAGTGCAGGTAATATGGTGTAGGTTTGAGACAATAATAGAAAAAAAAGATAAAAAAGGGAAATTGAATTAGGTTTAAAATTTAAAATTTGACGCTGGACGCTGTTCGTAAAATACGCTTGACTGGTTAAAGGGAGATTATTGGTGTGTAACCCGAAGGAAATGTGGGCGGAAAATTAAAATTTGAAATTAAAATTAGACGGAATATGAGTTATCCAGGATTGTAATATTTTAAGAGAAACAATAATAAACTTATGTCTAGACGTATGCACAGAAAATTGTATTTATTAACATATATATATACATACATACATATATATATATATATATATATATATATATGTGTGTGTGTGTGTGTGTGTGTGTGTGTGTGTATGTGTGCGTGCGTGCGTGTGTGTATCTGTGTGCCTATGTGTCGATATATACCGTGCAATTATTCTTGTATGCATATATATGGAAAACCTTTAATACTGAATTTCGATTTGATTTTTTTTTTTTTTTTTTACTAAAACCTGAAAAAATGCAGAGCACATTTACTTTTATGAAAGATGCTGTGATCATAATTCTAATGAGACCATATGTCACGAAACGACCTTGATAATTGTCAGGATTATTATATTGGTTCCTGGATACTTCAACGGAATTGTGCTTCATTTTCTCTTTTCTTTATTCTATCTTACTATCTTTTTTCCATTTCTTCAAATTTTTTTTCTACATGCATCCTTTGAGCTTTTGTATGGAGGATTTACTTTTACTCCGAAGGCCTGAGCAAGGAGAGGAGAAACGGAGGCTTACTGCCGGGGAGATGCGTGCTCGACGGAAAGAAAACAACCCGGCGTCATCGAGGGTGAGCCTGTGCATTCATAACAAATGCTGCGCGATCATCAGCAGCTGAGGCATAACTCTTCGTGGTAGATTCATGGTCTCTCCATACCAACGGATGCCACACACAAGGAAGAAAATTTGTGATCGAGCGAATATTTTCCTTCGTACTATGCTTCTCGACATGGAATATTACAGCGCAATCTCTCTCTTTCTCTCTCTATATTCTTTCACTCTCTCTTTAACATGCACACCCACAAACATACATGCACATGAAATCTTGTATATTAAAGAAAGTTATTTTTCATAAATGTGCCTTTCAAATTTTCAGACAAGGGATTTTCCTGACGATTTTTTCTGAATGTTATAATAAAGGTTGCTTAATAGATCTGCGAGTAGAAAACACTTCAATTGTTAGGATGCAGGCAACACAGAAGTATGGCTTTGTCCTTCCATAAAGAATATATCGAAAATCCCAACACACAGAAATTGAAAACAGTTGCAGTTTTTCGTATCTCTACCATTTGTTATAATTAGATTCAATCTAACGAGAAATAAACATTAGATCTGACATTATTCCGTTAGTTGATAGTTCCCTGGTGAGTGAACTTTGCTTTGTTTTTTTTTTTTTGTTTTTTGCAGTCGTGTTCACGCTGTACAAGTGCTAACAGCCACTCGAGGTAGAGCGTTACAAAATAAGAGGCACAGTTAATGTGGGGAAGATAACGTTTGAATCTAGACTTGAACATTGTTGTGATCGGGAAGCATTCTTTTGGGAGTCAGTTCTAGAGAAGATCGATTCGTGGTTAAGAAACTGACCGAACATATTTCTCATCAGTGGAATACGAAGGGAATATGAGTGGTTCGCTATAACGGGCGTGGCTCTGCGGGTTCTAGCTGTGACGATTGTAACTGGTGGAACTAAAAAATGTAGTTCGTCTGAACATTTTCCATGACTTAAGCACAAAAGTTATATATATAACCAGAATAAAATATATATAAATATATATATATATATATATATATATATATATATATATATATATATATATATATATATATATATAAATAAAAGGCTTAAACACTAATATTTCATGGTTATAATTTATTACATTGGGATCGTAATCACGATCAATTCATCAGACCTACAAATTCAAAATAAAATCGGAGATTTTTTTTGTAATAATTTTATATTATATCCTTACTCTGTCCTGGACATTGAGTTCTACCTGGATTCTATCCTGTTGGGAATTTATATGTATATATTGACCACTAATATTAATAATATATATATATATATATATGTATGTATGTATGTATGTATATGTGTATGTGAAAAAATATCATTCATATGTACGAAGAAAGGTATTCTGAATTTAGATCGAATCGTTTTTAAATGTTTAACAAAATCCGAATATCCGTTAAACTATAACTACTGTCAAATCAATGTAATATACATAGTTATATATTCGAGAAACACCTTTTCCAGCTCTCCCGGCATCATAGTTTCAATCACAACAGATGCCCCCCTTTTTTTTAAGCGTGTCCTCAAAGAAGCAATGTTTTTGTTTGCTGACAAACTGAGGCACAACACAGACACTAACAAGTTTGGATTTCGTGCCTACTGGCGACTCTGTAATAGAATGTTAAATAAGAGGAAGTCTTCTATCCCACAACTATTCATCAAATGAGGCGTTATCATCGTCTGCTGATAAAGAAGAATATTTTGGTTGTAAATTATCTTCCAATTCTATTCTTGATTCACTTGTTATATCAATATATGACTGTCCAATTAGACTATGTCTCTCCTGTGTCAGAGACATATAACTCCTTCCATGGTTTCAACTATCATCTCTAAATTGGATCCCTACAAAGCATATGAACTTGATAGCATGCCTGCAATAATTCTCAATAATTGTGTTCCTGAACTCGGTACTGTTCTTTCTAATCTTTACAACAAATACCTTGCTGCTTCTTGCTTTACTGCTAGTTGGAAATTGTCATCTGTAGTTCTTGCCTTTATGAATTAAGGTGAACCCTCTGATCCTTCTAGTTATCGGCCTATTCTCTTCTACCATTTTTTTTACAAAGTATTAGAGTTTCTAATCAATTCTGATTTGGTTATGTATATTACCTCGTTTCAGACAAGCAATATAACTTTTGATTCTCTACTGATGTGTTAAACTGTTACTGTTGAAGGATTCTTCAAGCTTTAATTAAAAATGTTGAAGCTCAGGCTGTTGCTTTGGTTGCATACACTCAAATTTGCAGCTAATCTAAAAAAAATGAGCTACAGTTTTTGTTAAATCTAGCAAGAAATAGCTTGTTAATTTTAACATCTCATTTTTGACAAATTCATCTCCTTTAAAAATTCTTTAAACGATTGGATACTACCATCATTTACTCTGCGAGGATTATGCGAAAGTTTCATGAGTTGTGTCTCAAGAACAGCATTCCTATTGACTGAGTCAATGTGCGACAGCAACATAATAATAATAATAATAATAATAATAATAATAAAAACGATTTAAACACTTGGTTTTCTACGCTTTTATAAAACAGAAAGTTCGCCTCAGTTGATGTAGTAATACTACTACTACTAATTCTTTATAATAACGTTTTTACTTAGTTTTTCCAATATTAATTACAAAATTATACAAAGGATATTATTAATATCACTGCTTGTAAGACTTTACATAATATTAATAATAATGAATTACGTGAACCTCATTGATGAGATTATTGACTACAGAGTATCTGGTTGTCCAATCGTGAGAGCGAATGAAACTGCCATGTATGATAAGAATGCTCAACATCGCCTTGAGCCAGTCATAGAATTCTATGAAATCATTCTTCTTTGGGTCTTTAACATTAGTAAGGACAGACATTCCATTTTGTCTGCTTGGCTTCAGCGGATACTCCTAAATTGCACCTGACACATATATAGAGAAGCCAAACTGTTGGTGCGACTTAAAAGTTTCATTTTCCAGGAAAGGACAACATGAGGTAGCCATTTAACGGAATTGGAATAACTTGGACACCGTTCTTTCTAAAAGACCACAGGCAAACATGTTTTTTTTATGTAAGAAATCACGTACCTATCAATTTTTTCTGTAAAAAATAACTGTAGAAATCAGAAGAATAGGTGTTTACATAATCAAATTAATCGCAAGGATCTTTATAAGCATTTCTATTTTTTATGTGGTTAGCGTTCATTACATGTTATCAATTTTACCCGTGAAGTGGGTGACCACAGGGCCACACCAAATTATATTAAATTACCTTATTTATTTGCAAGTTAATATTCGATTTTGATTCTTTAAAGACCCCTTCAAGCCATCTAATTTATCGAAAGTAATTATGTTTATGAATTTGTTTTTATTACATTTAATGTGCATATATATATATATATATATATGTGTGTGTGTGTGTGTGTGTGTGTGTGTGTGCGTGTGTGTGTATGTGTGTATGCCTGTGTCTGTGTCTGTGTTTTTACCGATTTAATGAACACTTTCTCTCTCATTCTTTTTATAAGAATTTTTTTCGAATATAGTATTCATTGTCTGCGGCAATATTTTCTTAGTACAAGTCGATTTTCTTGCCGGTAGTGTTTGAAATAAACAATGATTTAGAATACTCGTTGTAAGTAGCATTCAACCTTCGACTAACTGACGTCTTCTCCACTATGTAAACACACAAATTGTCTTCTTATAAAATATACTACAGTTAACCGGCAGAATATGTATGTTGATATCTGTCTCATCTCGCTAATATCTTTATATTTGTATATGTAATATTGAAAGTAAGGCTATCCGTTGAAAGAAGTCAATTCTTAGGAGTGCATCAAATCTAAACAGTGAAGACGTAGAATTAATTTTTGGAAACATTACAGAACTACTGCAAAGATAGCAGACTTACAACCAAACATAGTTCAAAGGAGAAATCGATTTTGTGAAGTGTTAGAATTTAGAAATTGCTTTACCTTTTGGAATGGTCTAGATTATACATGATATAAACCATTAAACATGATATGAAAGTAGAACAAGTTTTTTATAGATTATGAAATAGAAATTATCTTTTCAATAATTTTTATCTTTCATTTTCATATTTTTATCGCGCTTTACATGTTTTACTCCATTCCAGGTGTTTAAATCTGCCTGCACATTCCGTTCCTAGTTTGTGCTTTCCATGCCATTCCATTCCTAGGTTGTCAAATTGAAAGGCAATTTTCAAAATATATGTTTTATTTTATACTAAGTTTCAATCAATACAAGGTTCCTGAGCTGCACATAGTAGAGAGTTATTGAACATGGTGTATGATTCAAAGAATACTCAAGGTTCAACCGGGGATTAGGAAATATAACTTGCTTGGTTTTAGAGGTAACAGTTACAAGTTATTTTCTTCACTGAGCTGTTAGAGTTAGGTAAACCGTCAGATCAGATATAAAGCCCTGACCTGTTTAATTACTGTTGTCCAAAAATCCGAGGTTCCCAGATGTTCGAATTGATGTCTCATCTGAAAACATAACTCTTTTCTCCCATTTCATCTCAATGGACGAAGAACGAGCCAATTAAAAAGCATTATGAAAGAAAATTCTTCAAAATATTTATCAGTAGGTATACTTTTTCATGTAATGTATGTTAAAATCACAAAATTTGTAATATGGTGAGTATCTATTTATTTCAGTTTATTTAAAACAGATCATAGATATATTCCTCCGTGTCACGGACACTGCGGAAATTTCTTGATTTACTTGGATTAGAATACATCTATATACGTCACATCTAGAGCCAGTATCTTCGAAACTTTGAAAATAATCTTTAACATACACGTTAGACCAATGAACTAGTTGAAGTTTGCTAGCATTCCCAATTGGGATGTTGTGTTGATGGAACTACAAACATATAAAAGATCTTTTTCCGAACATTTTGAAGAATAATATAAATCATAATTCTAACAAAGAATATTGTATGAATTATGAAAGTGTTTTGTCTTTCAAGAAAGAATAATACCTGGAATTAACAAGCAAAATCTGGATTTCGAAATGGAAGAAGTTTCTGTTCCTTCTCACTAAGCATAAAATGCAAACGTGATATTTTCAGAGACTAACTGGTCTTTAAACAAGTAAAACGTATATCGATATTGTCTGAGGAGATGAGAAATCGTAACTTTCACAAAATGTTATTGCTTATATATAATGTTAAGATAATTTCCGGGAAGAAAGCTCGGGCGAAACTGTGAAAAATGAAAGCTTTATGTTTTAAGGTTCAGCAATTTATAATAATAATGCAGAAGAAGAAGATCTAAAATGTAAAATATTAATCTATAATGTTTGATAAAACCGGATATTCCAATAGAAATTCAAGAGAAAAAAAAGGTGTCCTTTGTCAAAAAGAATGTTAATTAAAAGTTTATTTTATTCATGCACATTGAATTCGTACACCCATTGGGGAATCAATATTGATTCTTGAATAATGATGCAAAACATGTTTTTTACTTTTTTTAAAAAATTCTCTGAACCTCACTATTTGTTACTTAAGAGCTTTGAGCTTAGTTTAAAATGGAATGGACACAGCCAAAAAACATCACAGTATATTTCATTAGATTAAAAAAATACATATAAACTTGAATGATTGGTAAAATTACAATGTTATGCAGTTATGCAAGGACCAGTGTTGACAGACTTACCGTGGCCCACTATGGGACTTATAGTTAGTATACAGGAGGTTCGAAACTAATGAGTTGAGAGACTAGACTGCTAAATATAGTTCTTGTGTGAACGCTCTTCATATACACACGCATAAACAAAGATATATAAAATTATCACATAGACGCATAGAAACGCATACACACGCACGCATATAGGCAGTGAGTCACAATTCTATTGAACGTCTTTTTATAAAGATCAAGTTTCACAGCGCCGGTTGAGAATTATGTGGCCTTCAACATTGTTAATATAATTTCGATTCGCGTAATTAGGTCTTGTACCTGATTTAAATAATCTTTTACTAAAGTGTTAGTTATTCTTACAGTGAGTTTAATGAGTTCAGTCATTTCCGTTGTTCTTGAATTGTAGCCCTTATCAAAGTAACACTGTTGTCTGAAATTCTTTATTTATTTCGGATTAATCTAAGGCCATATTACACAAAACAGGGATAAAATTCACAATTACCATGCCACTAAATTCTCAAACCAGCGATTTAATTTCCTAGACTAAATGAACAATCCTGAATCTAGAATTTGTAACCTTAATCCTTATAGTCGTCTTTCCACATGCTGTAGATTAGATTGCTGCTGCTGCTAGTGCTGCTGCTGCTGACAGGATTGACTTCAGTCAGTTATGTGCCATCCGTGATACACACTTAGGCGATCATGTATCTTTCGAAACATGACTGACGAGGCAGATTTTTCCCGCAGTAGGTTGTCATTTCTTTCTGCGGTAGACTAGTTGACATCCAAAACTATAAATACCGGTCTGTCCTGCTATTTACCCATAGCTGGGCGGGGCAGAGAAGAACAGGATTCAGACCTTTGCACGTAAGTGAATATAATGGATTCGACTAGAATTCGAACTCGGCTCTCCGATTCCTCAATCCTAGCCATTACTCCACCGTTCGTTCACTACCGTTTTATTTTTTCTTACTTTTGCTACAATCTTACAGACACGTCGACTGGAATTATGGCAAGCAATAACTGAGTAGTACTAAATATGAACTGAATATTCTTAGATATGGACAACCGAAGATGAAAACTATATTCTGTAAATTAACTTAATTCCCTAATGGCTATCCTTATAGAAAGACAACAGAAGTAGGACAAAGGTCAATATGGCCAAAGCCTTGTGGTAATTAAAATAAAAATGAGAGCATTAGTTCGAATAGAAATAATAATAGTAATTCTTCATCTCAGATATTTAGTCTGAAATGTCTCTAAGGCAAAATAGACATTGAACGATTATTCTCATTTTCAGGCCTTCAGCAATCGTCAGATCGATAGTTCAACAGTCTTATGATAGCACAAATACCTAGGTAATCTGCGACATTTGAACGTTATTTTATTCATACTAAAAGTGTCACACTACGCCAAAAAGTTATCCCTATACCATTATATCATAGTCAGCAGCATCATCCAATGGGATTAGGTAGGATATATCCGTACTCTTCTGTTATTTTCGCCATACCATTGGAAATTGTGCCGCAGAAATGTAGAATTATCAGACCAGGCAGTTTTTTTAACCTTCTATTGTCCAATTTTGTGTTATCGTTAACGAAGTTTCTTCCTCTTAACTGACAGGACAAGCACCGGCTTTGTCTTCTAGTAGTGTAGTCCGTATGTTTCAAGGTTCGATATATGATGCGTTCAGAGTTAGGCTTCTGTATATGTACGTTTTAAAGAGAGGTTATTTCAACTGCGGATGCTTTTCTATCAGCGTCAAACAGTCTGGTCATTCTGCTCCGATCTACTTCCTTGACAAAATATTTCCGCCTACAGAATTCACACTCACTGGAATGCTTTTATTTTTCTGTGCATTTTATGTTATCTCGAGGTTGTTGTGCCTGAAAATCCTAGCAGATCATTAGTTTGGGAAATACTTGTACTTACGACTATGCCGTGTTCAAGGTAACATAAATTATCATTTATTCCATATTAAATCATGAAATAAAATTAATTAGATTGCCTCTGGCCACCTAGATCCATGAAATTGGAAACACACCACTGGCTGATTCGAAAATTGCATTAAAGAACATTTTTTTCAGCTGCACTTAATTAAATAACCAATACTTTTTCATACTGTTATTCTTTTGAACTGATCTATCAAGCGGTACTTGCGTCATTACATTAGAGTAGAATTATACTATGAGCTATAAAAAGCAAAGGAAACAATTCCAATCGACGTTAATTAATTGATGGGAAGAAACGTTTGTTTTTTCTGATATTTATGCAACTTGAGAGGTTTTTCGAATTTCAGTCATCGAGGACACTACTAAGATGTTATTACTGAGGCGGGACTCACAGTGAGAATAGAGTAACTTACCATATGTCATCGGATTTGGTTCTGGGATTGAAATTAGAATTTAAATGACGGATTGTAACAAACTATTCATGGTTTGCAGTGTATATAAGTGCATATGATAAGTGCATATGATAAGTGTATATGACAACTGTCTGAGCAGGGTTTATTGTTTACGGACAATATTCTTCGAATTGATGGCAGATTAAAAAATAAAAACAAAGATAAAAAACACAGGCTGTAAATGAAAATAAGAAAGGAAAACTTGTAGAAAGAGAATACATGGATGTCAGAAAATAAGTAACAGGTCAAAATAAAGCAGATTCAGAATTGTTATTCCAAGTACACGCTACCGAGCCCAAATATCGAACTTACAATTACTATGTCTTCCAATTGATAAACCTTTAATCTACTATACCATTTTGCCTGAGTGGAGAACTACGAGTGTGGAACATAACTTGCCTTCTAATGTGTGCATATTCTGCAACCACTTGAGCAGTGTGGAATTGGACTCAGTTGAGACGGCCCAAGCAATAACTGACCAATACTAAATAAGAACTAGATAAGATATCAACTAGACATGAGCAATGGAACGAGAAAAATCTACTGTCATAGATTAAAAAGAAGATTTCAGCTTGAAATGTCTGTAGGTTTAAACAGATCTACATTGCCCTGGGAAAGAAGTGCAGAAAAATTGTGATGACAACGACGAATATCTAAATAATTCAAAGAGTAAATAGATTCTGAGCAGCGGGGCTATTTTTGCTGCGTATATATCAACATTTCAAGTTGTACATCGATTTGAACTCAAGACACGTTTTCCGTTCATCAATCAACAAATGTTTTGGCAAGAATTGTTCTTCCACGAAAACCAATAGGCAATAAATTGTAGTTATGGAAGATTTCATTTGAAAATACGAGTTTTCATACACGTACACACATACACACACGCAGATTCACACACACAGAGACGCATGCATATATATATTCGGATCAATTATCGCCTAAATTGCGCAAAGATGTAAATAGCCCTGACATCTCATTGTATCATGTATATTTATCAAAATTACACAAAATTATCTTGAAATATTAAAGAGTAAATTTATTCAATAAAATCGCCATCGTCTGCAACCACGGCCTCCAGACGATTTCGGAAACTTTTACAACTCTTCTGGGTGGTCTCCTTGTTTAAATTAGTGGATGCTGCCATAATCCTTGCTTCCAGTTCATCTTTGGTGTTACAAAGAGTTTTGTTGGTCTCTCGCTCAACTGCGCCTCACACATAGTAATGAAGAAGGTTGCAGTCTGGGGAGTAAGGTGCCCAGATATAAGGGGTGAAGTGGTCGTAGAAACTGTCTGACAGCCAAGCTACCCTCGAGACCATGAGCAGCACTATCTCCTCAAGGCACTTGATGTAAGCCTCCGTGTTGAGTCTGTGGGAAGATGGATGGAGGCATTGCCGTCACTAGTGATCACTGCAAATACCTTTATAATCATCATTTGAGTCATTCACCTCTCTCTGAATCCTCTGAATTGTCCTCACATTGACACCCAAACACTCTGAAATATCCGTATTGGCGCTTCCGCCGCCAATGTCAAGCATACCGTTTCTAAATTTCTAGCAGAGCGAATTACGTCATGGTGCTCTTTTTCTCAGTGAGGGTGCCCAACCGACCCTACTATACTGTACAGTCGACAAAATGAAAATCACCGTGCATGCGCGAAATTTTTAAAAAAATATAAAATGGCGACAATTTACACATCGCACCCTGTAGTTATATTACGTATACGTACATTTTCAATGTCAACTGTATATAAGATGCGCACTAAAGATTTCTGGCTGCATTTATTGTTTAGATGCACTTGACATATTCTTTGGCTGCATGCCTTTTCTGAAATTCTAAGATTTTCCTTATTGACTATTTTCCCCTTTAATATATTTACAAACAGATTATTCACCTTGTTATGAAGCTAATTTTACGGCCGAAATACAAGTAATATGCTCTTCTCTTTATTGTCTCAACGGAATTTTACTGACACATGATGTCTATGATCTTTCATTATCAATACCTCAACAATGCATATTGCCAGAAAGAGAATCTCGAAAAAGATTGCTTATTACTTATTAGCATCTTGCTTGCTTAATTTCTTAATGACTGCGTTGAGAGAATTCCATTTTATCAATATCAAATAATATTTTTCGCTCAAGATGTCGTGCATAATTAATAATTGACTTAAAATATTTGGAAGGAAAACGTGACAGTGTTTATTTTCTTAGGAAAATAACTTTTTATTTAAAATGTTCTTGGCTTACTTCATTCCCTCGGGATGAAAGAAATTAAGACATTTTAATAAAATAACTATTTTGCTTCAGTTCAACTCGACGTAAACAGAAAAAATGGCCTATGGTAACGTCTTAATGAAATTGAGTTGAAAGAGAAGTTGATCCAAAAAGTAAACATTACTAATAATTTAACAGAAACCGCATGTGTTGTGATGGCTTTTGATTATAATATATTAGAATGTTTTCCATTGCGGTTTTAATAAATGACACATTACTTTTAATATTTGAAAAGGGTTAGATAAATCAGTGCTGTGGTCGACTAAAGAAATATGCCAAAACGAGGCAAACGTTTCAACCCTGATATGAAATATATATTCATATTTAGCAGGCTGGATTATATAAATCAGAACAATTACTTCTTGTATTATCGTAAATATAAGCGTTACTTAAAGAAAGAAAAAAATAACATTTTACTTCTTTGTTTCAGACTTTAAAAGTTAAGAAAATTATTGGATGTATTAGGCTTTTAGAAAGGGGAAAGACAAAGTATGAACGCATTAAATTGTCTTTAAAAGAAACGGTCATTTTTTTTCATGTATTCTATGGTTAAAGCGTTAATCATCATAATTAATTTGAGTAAATATTTCTTGTTTGTTTATTTCATATTGTCATGTTTGGGAACGTATGTTTTTTTTTGTTTTGCTTTTTTTTAAGAGAAATATTTAAATATATCTACTGATTCATTTAGGAAATCAGTACTGAACATCAAGTTTTAATGTGTTAAATTAGCATAGACATATTTTACATTACTAGGCTACCATATTTATCAAATTTCAAACCGGGACAGTTTTCAATTTTTATTTTGGATTTAGTTTTCAAGACACGATATCATTCATGGTTCAAAGGTGACACGAAAAAGAAATGAAAACAGTTGATTTCACTGACAAAATACCTCAAACTGAGACAATCCCTGCCAAACTGAAACAGTCCTGGCCAAACCTAGAGAGTCCCTGCTATGCCAATACAGTCCTGGCCAAATCCAGACAGGCCCAGCCAAATCCAGGGTGTCCCTGCCAAACCGAATCAGAGAGAGGGAGAGAGAGGGAGAGATGGTGCATGTGTATTCGTGTCTGTGTGAGAGAGAAAGAGAGAGAGGTTGAGTGAAAAAGATGGTGTGCGTGAGGGAAAGAGAGAGAAAAAGGGGTTGCGTGAGAGAGAGAGAGAGAGAGAGTGTGTGTGTGTGTATGTGCACGTGTATGTGTGTGTGTGTGTGTGTGTGTGTGTGTGTGTGTGTGTGTGTGTGTGTGTGTGTGTGTTGTGTGCACGTGAGAAGTGGAATTAATTCTTGATAGCATATTGTAGAAAAATGTCTTAAAACGTTTTTGAAAATTAATCCATTACTGTCCACTGTCCTATTTTTGTGATGGTGGGTATAGATAAGTTAAGGTGGAATCCTATAATTAATAGCAAAGTTTTATAAACCTTTAAGTTGTAAAAGCTGAGTTTTATTTTAATTTTTATATTACCGCATTTTACGTAGGAATTGAGGGTTTAATATTGTATTTTTCCTGCTCAGGAAAAGAACAGACCAACTAAATACATAAGTGTGTACTCGTTCAGCTGAATCCTAGAATCCAGATTCTTGTGATATGGAATTCACTCTAAAACAAACAAAAAAAAATATACAATGTACAATGAAACCGGAGAAGAAACCTGCTGATATCAGAAAATATTTTGACTTTCTTCAGAATCTTAAAATCTAATTCATAAGTTAATGCTAAAAAGTTCAGTGTTGAGTTGTACTTTTCATTTTAATAATCGAAATACCTTTGCAAAGAATCGTTCTGGATGTATATAGATCAGGTGCAAGGGCAAATGGAAGTATATTCTCTGATCACGACTTGCAAGATTTCCTTACTTCCATTTTACGTAACTGAAATTAAATGAAAATTATAAAAAGTATTACCGAAAACACTGCTGTCAAACCTTCTGACTGATGATAAGTATTATAAAAACGAAAGCAAATTCGAATTTAAAGAAAAAATAATTTCATCCAACAAATCAATGACATTTAATGACATTTTAGCCTGTGCCCTCTAGTCTCCGTCCTCTTAAACAAATGAATTACACACATACATGCGATATAATTATGAAACTGAATAAGATAGTGTATTTCCATTCCACCATTTTTTTCCTCGATATTAAAGTTTCCTTAAGCAAAGACGGGACATGTCAAGGATGACAAGGAAGTTTTTAGAACCCGTCAATTTCGAGAAATGATTATAGCGTGAAGAATGGAAATAAGGAAATCTACAGCAAAAAGAATTTTGGTAAAAAACAGGAAAAAAGGAACGAACGAAGAAAGAATACATATCGCAAATAATGCAAAGAAGAAAAAATCTCTCAGAATCTACTAATAGAAAAAGAAACGAGATGGAAAAATGCTATAATTGAAGTTGCAGTAAATACGGAAAGCGTAATAGAAAAAAGCATAATAAGCGATTACAAAAGAAAGACAATATTGAGGTACATAATATTCCGAAGAGAATCGTTTTATCCTAACAGTTTTGGCGACCCGTCTTTCGATGCGACCTTCATATCATGTAGCAAACGCTTAGGAAAGATTCAGCCGTTTCTTTCCTTCATCTCTTGCCATGAAGTACACTGTCTCTCATCTACTTCCGTTTTATTTAAGAAAGGAATTTTACCATATTTTTCGTGAAATAATAAGTAGAAGATCGTTTATATAAAATGTACAATGTACTTCTTTAAGTGAATAAAATTTATTGTTTCACTATTCTGTTCCATTGTTTCTTTCCAAATGAAACCATCTTCTCTTGAGATGAATTCGTGTTTGGATTCAACCTGAAATAACATTATTTCATTATTGTTTAACAATGTGGAATGTTTAAGAGAGATATTTATTCGTTTTATTTATTACATTGGTATAAATCGCAGAAGATCGTTTTGTTTTTTCAGGTTATTTAGTGGGGAAACTGATTTAAAAAATAGTTTTTCTCCTTCACGCATTATTTTTATACACTTATTTAGTTTTCACTTTCATCAGTATTTGTACACAATCTCTAGAAATTCTGTAAAACCTTGATTTTTTAAGCAGTTATTGTGGAAACATTTTGTAAACAAGACAGAATAAAACAGATTTTTAAAAAATAAAAGCCAGCTTTTGAATAAAAACATGGAGAGAAGGAGAATATTCTCCTGACCAATTTGTATTTCGGAACAAAGACAATGCGTAAACAGCGAAATGAAATATCTTTCTTTTGGAATTCCTAATTTAAGGAGGGAACCAAAAATGCTATTTTCATTCTTAACAATAAGAGATAAATACAAAACAATCAGAAAAAAAATCGCTTATTGCAATTTTCAATCAGTAGTAAAACCTGAACCCCTACTACACTTGTTAATAGTAATTATCTCGAAATTTACTAACATTCAATTGAATATGCTCGCGGTAAAGATGAAAAATGTATGTACATAAGTTCTAGCAATGAAAAAACAACCATTTTCTCAGGATTAAATTAATTATTTCGATAGATAACTGTCAAGAAGACAAATAAGAGTCAAATGGTAGAGGAAGAAATTCACAAACCACAAGATAAAAATTAAACTTGAAAGGGAAACTAAATATTTTCTTCTTTCACCGATTTAAGACAATAACATATATTATTGAAATTAATGAAGTTTAATTAGCATAGATATATTTAACATTACTAGTGTACCATATTTATCAAATTTCATTCCTACATCCTCTGAAGACTGTGGTGTATTCGATTGCAATTCCGATAATATCGACAAGGCTATCTCTCTACATCCATCTGAAAACATATTTGTGTTTGATGACTTCAGTGCCCACCATACCAAATGGCTTAAACACTCTGTAACTGAACTGTCTGATTACAACAGATGCTTCTTTGTTACTGCTTGTAATGAGTGCAAGCGTGTACTCAATGAAGCAAAGCTACTCTTTGCCGAAGGAATGAATCAATATACTTCATCTCGTAAATTTGGTTCAAAAGATTATTGGCGGCCCTGCAAAAGCGTGCTGAACAAGAGCAAACACTCAATACCCACTTTATTCAACCAATCTGAGGTCCTGACCTCCTCAGCTGATGAGGCTGAATGCTTTGCTCGTAAGTTCTCAGCCAATTCAATGCTAGACTCATCTGGTTTACCCACATTGGACTTTCCTCTTAGAACTGAGGCCCCACTGAGTGAGATGCACATAACCCCAACGATCTCTAAATTAGACTCTCATAAGACTAGTGGTGGGGACGGATACCTTAAGAAATATACTCCTGAGTTGGCTCCTGTCCTCTCTAAACTTTATAAATACTGACTCACCGACTCATTCTTCCTGTTGGAAGTTCTCATCTGTTGTTCCTGTGTTTAAGAACTCTGGTGACTCTTCTGATCCGTCTAACTAACGTCTTACCAGTCTCCTATCACTCTTCGGTAAAGTCTTCAAGGTTTTAATCAACGCCTATGTGGTTAAGCACCTTACTTCACGTAATCTGCTCTCCGACAAGCAATATGCCTCTCATCAGAATGGCTGATTCCCAACTCCTTGAGAGCACCTCATTACGCCTGCTTGGTCTCACGCTGTCCACTGACATGAGGTGGAACAAATACATTGAATCAATAGCTTCATCTACCGCAAGGAAAGTTGGCTCTCTGTGTCATGCCAGAAAGTTTTTCTTGTCTAAGTCCATCCTTCAAATCTATGAATCAACCATCCGTCCTTGCATAAAATATTGCTGTCAAATATGGTCTGGTGCTCGCGCTGTACGGCTCGAGGTCCTTGACAAAATCCAGAGAGGAATATGCAAGATGATAGGTCCTGATCTTGCATCTACTCTACAATCGCTATCCTACAGACGTGCCGTGGCCTCACTCTGTCTCTTCTACAAACATTTTCACGGCAACTGTTTCAACGAGCTACTTTCGCTTGTTCTCGGACTGCATGAATTTAAGCGAGCTACCAGGCTGGCATCTCGGTCACACCCTTTCACTCTCAAAACGGTTAAATGTAACTGTCTATTCTCAAACAGCTTCTTCTCCTGCACTTCCCGTTTTTGGAACTCCCTTCCCCTTACTTGTTTCCCTGATGACTATGATCTTCAAATATTCAAGTATAATGTCAATCGATATCTAACACCCTGAGCTTGTTCCCCATCCTTCTCTGTATCCTTTCCTCAAACACGGTTCTTTAATCTTGCTCTCAACCATCTGTAAGCCCTTGCGTGCTGGTGGCACTCCCGCTTTTGGTGAATTACCTTAAAAAAAAAAAAAAAAGAATCGACTCTCAGAAATCTCTTCCTATATCTCTATCATTGCCACGTTCGTTTATCCATTAAAAATCGGCTTCTTTTGTTTTGTCCTCTATCTGACCTCAAGCGTCAAACTGAGGAAGTCAGTGCAGAAATACTCTTCTGTAAAAATCATAGTCTGCTAAAGTATTATTTAACACAATGTTATTATTACATGCGACTTGGCAGATTTGATTACCAGAAATCCCAGATTAATTAATTCCATAATTATTTTACATTTCAAATATTTTGATTTTATTTGCTTTAAGGGAAAGATGTTTCAGCGGTAAAACATTTTTACTTGTAAAGTTATTGAAATATTACACTGACAGTGATTTTTTGAGCGTAAGAACGATGCTAATGAGAACAAATTGTTGTATCTCAAATAATGAAGGTACGAGATTTCGTTTTTAATTATTCCTAGTACCCCTATTATTACTGGAATAGTGGTTGTTTTTAAATGCCATAGAGATATTCCTTATATTTTGATATGTTTTCAAATTCCATTGCTGAAACTGTTTATCAGACGGAATGTTTTTAGAAAGTAATGATTTTTTGGAAGTCTTTCATTATTATTTAGCTTGTGAAGTTTGGTCGGCCTGTATATTGTCCCATAGCACTGTAGCATTTTCACCTTCTACTGATGGCGGTTTGTTTTTAATATTTTCTTCTATATGCGGAAGTTACATAGATAAAGCCCTTCGTAAGGTGTGGGCTGTACTTGTGAGAAAATGTTTTGTATTTCTTTAAGACATGGGCTTCCAGGAATCCCTTTAATTTGTCTACTGGAATCTTTTCCAATCAATGCGAAGACTCCAACTACAACTAGAGTTTTTATGATATTCTCATGTGCCATTGTTGTATGTTTCTGTCTATATTTCTGAGATGAGGTATTATGTACACTATTTACATTATTGCAATATGAGCACTGGTAAAATTGGTTGCTGAAGACATTAGGTTTATAATAACCAGAAATTCATAAACGGATTTCCTCAAGGACACATGGCACAGTGGATAAAGGCGTTAGTTAGATTGCAGTGACAGGACCTAAAGAGTGTGAGTTCAATACCTGGTTATGGCAGTGGAGAATTAACAGGAGATAACAGACATCCATTACACATGTTACGTGGAACTAGAACAGTCTACCCCAGTGAGCGAAATAAAGGGTTAAGTTCGACATTCCAACCGACCGAAACGTTCTGATAAACATGGCGACAAAGATGAGGACAAGAGTCTGAATAATGTAAATAGTGTTTTAGGTTTGTAAGACAGTTCTAAAATATCTGTAGATATTTATTAAGCGTAGCTTTGATGTGACACAAGGCTGAAAGTGAAGATCGTAAATTATCTATCAAAAAAAGTTTGCTAACCATTACACGACGTCAAAGCGACATGGTTAACGTAATCACCCCTAATTCGCTGAAAAAACGGCATAGCTTGATCAAAAAGTCTCAAACTTAATAAAAACAAAGATTTATCGTCAAAATGTGTGTTATTATTAAGAGGAAAGGGCAAAAGTATATTTGATTATTTTATTAATTTTTTTCCACCTAACACGTTCGAAATTTTAGTTTTAAAAATTTTTACATCAGCGGTCTAAGAAATATTTTACATAGCACCTTTTTTCATGTAAAAACACCTAGATTTGGAAATTATGACATAAATCAAATTATTATTCGAGTTTAATAAAAAAATATTTTTCAAATGAAAATATTTTTCAAATGAAAATTTTTTTCCGATGAAAAGTGAATTTTTTTTTGAATTTTAAATACAAAATATGGTAAAGTTTCTTAATGTTGTAAAATTGAGTTTCAATCCTTTTGCCCTTTAGAGGAAAATTCTGTTATGAAGTAGATCTATCTTTACAGATCATAAATTTGAAAGCTTATTACAATCTGCAACACACATGTATTTTTTAAAAAAGAATTTTACACTGTTTTTGAGTCTGCATAAAACGTTTTTCCAAATATATGGATAGACATGCTTCATACAATGTCACGTATTCTAAGAGTTGTTTCCCTGATAGCATAACAGCATTTTAAAGGTCCACCAAATTTTCCCGAATTCTGCAATCAACTGCATAGCGTTTTTTAACACTTCTATTATTAGTGGACTATAATAAAATAAAATATCTAATAATTAAAACAAAAATGTAATAATTAATACAAACATTTCACATTTTCATAACTGCCATATTATAACAATTAAATATAAAAAATAACACATTAAAAAGATAACATTTCATAAATGTGTGAGGTACCTATAATTATTAGGTATCTATCTTAAAGAAAAGAAAAGCAAACTGGAAAATCAGGGCCCAAGTTTTGCGGTCTGTACCACATGTGAATCAAAGCTAAATATAGGCACCGAGTTAATGACGGTGGCGATTATGAGTAAATTGTTTTATTATTATGGATGAGAAGCCCTGAGTTGTTAATTCCTGCACTAAGATAGATAGGCTAAGACCAGATTTGACACCGTGAACATAAAGTTCAACTTCTGGAAATTCGTTCGTAGACTACTAGCAATGGTGTAGGTGATGTTGAACACTGACTCTAATTTTGTTTTTGTGGAGTTGGGTAGGCATCTTCTGTCTGATTTTGTTCTGGACATTGCTGTATAGACTGAGATTTTGGCATAGGTAAAGACGAAGTAGCAGCACTGTTACACCTACAATGTGTACGTGATTAAGTTGACTGGAAGTACAGTGGTAACTACATATTTCGGCATCAAAATACCCCACCAAAAACCCATTCACAAAATCTCAATACGATAATCACTATATTATTCACTAGCTGATGAGAGTGATTTCCTTTAGTTTTACACGACAAATGAGTTTGATCCCCTTGTGAGTCACAGCGTCATAATTCCACTAACCAAGCCAACCCTTAATGTCAACCCGTTTGTTTTTGACCAGATAGCTAGATCTAGCTCCCAGAACCTTGAACAAATCTACAATACGATCCAATTTCTTGATCATATTCGAGGATGCCATCTGAAGTATACATGGTAAAAAGTGGTTCTTTCATGTGGTTGTCAGGTCAGACTATTGGCAACAGAAAAATAATCAAAGAACTGATGAAATCCATGGTTACATTCAGAAGATATATTTTTAATAAGTTTAAAATGGGAGGAATGAGTGCTCAAAATAAATTCCAGCGAGACATATTTGTGAAATTTGGAGATGTCAAAAGTGTTCTTGCCATCTCTGAGGATATAGTTGCGTAGGGTTTTAAAGAAGATGGTAGGGAAAATGACCAAAGCACTCAAAGAGTTCCTTCAAACAGATACAGACTGCAAACTCAATTTGAAAATCTTGTAACGTGTGGAGATTAAATCCTATTCTTTGGACATATCCTGTAAAAAGATGAAGGTAAAACCAAAACCAAAGAAGATTGAAGCAGTTACACAAGTCCGCCCTTTCAAGGATGAAAACTGGTTTGCCAGATTCCTTGTAATGGTGATCTACCGCAACATATTTTCTCGGTATTTTCCTAAGTTACTCAAAACATTCTGTAACCTGATGTTTACAACCGGTGTTTTCATCCCGCTGTCTTAGTAAGAATGATACCTTGGCAGTGTGAAGGAGGTAATCCATAAGAATGCTGTGCTGAGCTATTTCGACTCATCTTTTGGTTTCGCTGCAGTTCTAGAACGACATGCCAGTTGCTTTTACTATTAAAACAATCTCAGGAACGGAGAAAGGATAATCCAGTATCGAAATGTGGATGCTTGTCTGGAGAGATTTCATCACTATTTATGCGGCCATAATGATAATCCAGAGTGACCACAAGACATTTAAGAGTTAACCATAATGTTATATAGGACCATACATCTTTCAGTTAACATCAAATATTCGTCGGAATTGCTCAATGCGATGCTCATTCAGCAACCATTTTTCTTTAAACAATAACTTGGTGGCAAGTAAACGAGGGAAATGGTAAGGCAATAGAACTGAAGAGTATGATCAACGGAATAATCGTCGGCATTCAGCAGTATATGTTTTCCAATAAGATCGTGTTCTGGATGAGAAACACTCATAGATTGCAATATTTAAACAGGCGTTTGTAGTGCCAATGCCATACTCACATAATTCATCGGGGAAATAGATCATTCTTAAAGTCTGCCAGAAAAAAATACGCTTTCAAAAACCATGTGACAGCAGACATTGTCATCCATGGTAGTTGCATAGCATACGCCACCCACAAGTGCTAGTATACCTCCACACACACTCAACCCGCACATTATTCCCGCCTCATGTCTCAAGTATACAAATTGTACATTAATCCCTTCAGGACATATAATAGTGACTACTGGACAAACGTTGCCCACTCCTGCTGAACAAATTCCATCTGAATTGCCGGACCGATGCCTGAGGCATGCTACTGCGCCGGTCCGCACAAATGACTGGACGTGCGAAGCTGAATAGAGCCTTAGACGACTAGAGATTCAAGACCAAGACGACTGCAAATTATTGGCTTGGTTTAATACAAATACTTGTGATTATGCCACTGTTAACACGTGCTTTTTTCTACAGTTTAAACCTGATTAGACTTTTCGCAGATTCCTCTGAGGAATGAATTTCTTACAAGTTACGTTTGTCGTACTAAATATAAAAATAATCTAAATGAACATTGGTTTGGAAACCACCTCCTCCCATTCTAATTTAAGAGGATTGGCATGTTGATTTACATACATACCTAAATGAATGCTCCCTTTTGAACTCCTATTTATGGTTGAGTTAACGCTTCCTAAGAACAACTTCCTGTCAACATTATCAATGCCTAATCAGAGCAAAATGTTTTTCTGTAGCAAAAGCTTTGTTCGTAATTCCATCCATTTACTATTCGACATAATAAAACAATTTACCTCTGAAATTAAAAAAAAAAAATCATTACTATTCATTTACATTTATCATTTCTTTGGCTTCTTAAATCTTGGAATTAGAGAATTTTTTCACGTAATTTTTTGTCAGGTTGTAATTTTTGTCACGGTTTTTTTAACTGATAGCTTCTTTGTCTATTGTACATTTTTCTTTCATGAGCAATTCTTTACTGAATTAAGCAAATAGAAGTCGGAGAGATTGCAACAGACAGAAAAGTACAAGGCTCACTTATTCGGAAAAATAATAGAAATTTATTCATAATACTATGTGGCAGACAGTCATAATATGAGTCAAATTATAATTCTGGAAATTTGAGTCGGTGCAAATGTTATGATAGAGAAATGTTTGTATAACCCCAACTCAGTTTCCAGTTTACTCACAGTGAGTGCAGATAAAGCTATTGTTTTGTGATAATAAATGCTGTACCGAGAGAAGAATAAGAACCTTAGTCTGACCAAGGATACATAAGGGGAATACACCCAGTGAGAAACAAATTCACTTCATGCAAAATACTGTGCTGGATCGTCTTTTGGCAGATTATATGAATATAAGTCTAACGAAATATTCAAGGCTCTACAGGAAGTTAGCAAATAGATAAATGATGAGTATTACGTGAGTGAGGAAAAGGCGCTTGACGTATTTACGCAATGTCACAACCGTGGGTTTTCACTATATTGAACACATTGAAGTTTTGATTCATAAACCAGTAGAATTGAAAAAAAAAACCCAAAACTATCAGGTGCTAGCTGAAGAGCAACTTTTAAAAAGTCACCTAAAGCCATTGTTGAAAAAACTCCGTTTATAAACAATTGTTTGATTTTAATGTCTTTGTCTGCTTATGATGGAGATACTGACTTCCCGTCTAATACAAAATATAAACAAATTTGTCTTTTGTTAGTGGCAATTTATACATATTCTAATTGTAAAAAGATCTTCGACAGATATTGAATAGATCAGGTGATTTGTCATTTGTGTATACGTGAGAATTTATGGTAGACGTGAATCAACTCGATTGTATCTTCAGGAAAACAATAAATATGGACATGTTTGAAAGGGTCTTTTCCTGAAGCCAATTATTTTTGTTTTTTTTATTATTTCACATTAGCTATGTCACTGCAAAGCCAGGCATTAATAAAATATCCTTCTTATTTCCTGCGTCTCACTGGATACTGGCATTTCCATTTTGTTAATAAATTGAAGAAGAAAATAATTGCCAATCGTTTCTTCTGGAATTACAAAGTACACAGCATCGAAAAAGAGTTTCACCATAAAATTATTTCACTGAAATATAATATTAACCGACACCATCAGTTACTAACGCAGAACAGCAGTATTATAATATAATTATTATTTGAGACAATATAAATAAAATGAATTCTAACCTAAACTTCTTTTAATTAGTACTACATGTACTTAAAAGAATCCAGTAAAAACACCTATAGTAAAATAAAATTAATATGAAATGCCATAAGATGTAAGCTTTTGAATGACCCATGTCCTTTGTACTTACATGAGAAGCAATATATTACTAGGTTTATATATAAAATAAAAGTTTACTAAATCAGTGAAATTAAGTAACCATTTTTGCCGTCATAGTCATAAAATTTTTCATAAAAAAAAAAATGTAACCTCATATACATATTTAAAACTTGATGTTAAAATAATCCTACATAATATAGTGGATTCTAATACATTTAACTGTTCTTAAAAAGAATATAGTATAATAAAAATTAAGAATCAGAATATTTCAAATCGTAGTTAAATAAAAAGTATTATGATCTGAACACCCCCGAAAATCTTTAAATTTATAAATGGAAAAAAAATGCCGTAAGAATTTTTTTACCGTTAACAATAATTTTTTTTTAAAAAATCCAGACGACATGCATTCAACGGATGTCAATTTTCATTGAAAAATACATCCCTAACCCCTTACCAAATTGTAGCTAATAACTGATACAATGATACTGACATAATGAAAACCTAGACATCCCTTGTCCAATTGAAGTAGAATATTCTGTAACCATGGAAACGTGATTTTAGCTCTGTATTTAAAACCCAGTAATTTTTTAAAAGTTACTCCAAAATTCGCTTGAGGATGAAATGGAACTAATACTTTTAATTTAATTGCAAAATTAAATCCGGGGCTTTTAGCTTCTATTTTTGAAACATGGTTAGAACTGTGTAGCGGCAAAAAACATATTTTAAATCAATTAATTTATAATATTAATGCTCTGTAAATTTACATTGAGCACTATTTTGTAAAAATAAAATATCTATAAGAACACCGGATTATATATCTTACTGTTCTTTCTTTATATATATATATATATATATATATATATATATATATGTGTGTGTGTGTGTGTGTGTGTGTGCGTGTGTGTGCGTGCGTGTGTGTGTGTGTGTGTATTCATCTCTTTTAGAATATAAAAATTTGAAAATAAATTATTTTTGTCCTTATCACTCGTTGATTAGATGAAGAAGTTTCCACTTTAATTACAGAAAAATAAAAAATGTGAAAAGATTAAAAAGATATCGTAGACTTATTTCTATATCTAATATGGATGTACGGTGGAAATAACGTGTATGTGTAAAACACTATGAGTCGATCGATAAGTAATTTAGCCAGAAAATGTTTATATTCCATTTTCTGGCGACACAACTAGTGACTAAATGTGTTACTGCAGGGAGATTTCTAGCTGGCTATTAGTCTTACACTTGGACAATGTCCAGTCTGGGAAATCGAAGAAAACGTAACTGAAGTAGGAAAAAGGACTACTTTAAAAATAAATGATCTAATGCTAGTATTTCTATCCTTCCATGTAACTGGTTTCATACCATGACATTGCCAGATGCTAAATGTCTCGATCCCAGAATGTTATCTTTTGAACAGATAAATTTGAACTTCAAATCTCTCTCAGCAAAGCAGGAAATAACCTTTGAAACTACTCGCATCAGATTACTTGCAGATATATGATTTTGAAGAATATTCCATTAGCATGGCACAGTAGTCGACAGAGAAGTATACAAAGGATATTTTAATTACAATTAGTCAAGTAAAATGCCAGAAATTATATCACCAAATGGCTCAAACGTTTTGAAAAAGTTCCAAAGGGAAAAAGATGGAATTCTATTAAAAAGTGACAATTTTTCATCAATTAAAGAAATATAAATATATTTTACTTGAATAATCCAGCAATATAAAACCAGTTTTAACAAATTATTCTGATTGTAATTATAACACTTTTTATATCGATCACTGTATTTCCAATTGCGGCTAATTTGCTTTCAAGAAGAGTGCGATGCGTCTTGAAAACTTAAATTTATTTTTCTCAAAAACACAGTTGTTGAGAACTAAGTTCAAATATTAGCTGAGGTTTCTTGTCTTAATATTGTAACAATTTTTATAAAGGAATTCTATTTTCTATATTGATGCCATGTAACCAGGCCTAGAGACAATCACAGACCATAATAACTGATAAAGCATACAGTATAATAATACTTCTTCAAGTCAAATTCTATCAGTAACCAAAATCAGTTACTTAGAATGGATAAGAGGAAACCGCAGCTCAATTAACTTCGCCACAAGCCGTCATATATTATCTAATGTAAAGCCAAGTATTGCTATTATTTCACGGATTATAAAGGCAAATGTTGAATTATTTGACGGATTACATAGGCAGGCATCCTCATTTTTAGTGTGAATTCCTGTTGCAATTGGGTGGTGTCTAATCGTTCTACGGATCATTATTGTTCATAATCGATACCAGTCTAAGAAGAGAAGCCGCTGCTTTTCGTTTATGTTGAGTTCTTGAAAATCGAAATGCGATGGGAATTGAAAAATGTTCATTTGCATAGCTACAAATATTACAATATTTGTTAAATTTCAAAAACTAAATCTATTCTGACTGAAAAAAGAAAGCTTCTTTCAAGTAAATCAGAGAAAGTAGTGGCCGATTTAGACGATGGGCAGACCTTTGAAGAGTTGGCACATGTGTAACCTTTGTATGTATTATCTTTTTACTCAGTTTGAAACAACGGATGAGAGTTAAACTGGAAATTGCATTTAAAAAAATTATGATCGAATTCCCAACCAAAACAGTAATATTAATGTCGTTGAGGACTTCTGGAATGCAAACGCAACATCAGTTCAAAAGATGCATACTTCAACAACCATCTAAATTAATTTAGATGAAAGCATATTTATAATAATCCATATTATGATTAATTCAAAATAAATTGGGTTATTCAAGTAAGGCTCGAACAACTTGAATCCATTAGATGCACTGATAGAAAGAAGCTTTTAGAATAATGTACTTCAATATAAATATCAATTCTTCGTTCGTGCATCATTTATTTACAGTTACTTTTTCTTTAAAGACATAAAAATAAATAAATAAATTTTACTTTAAGGTATTTTAAATTTTCAATCTGCTTCCAGCATTTTATATCTGATCATTTTCAACCGTTTTTAGTTTTCCACTGTCTTTCTTTCTCCATTAGACTACCTTCTTTTTTTTTTTTTGACTTTTTCCCTCTGTTATCGCCTTTTCACCTCCAAGTTTCTCTTTGTATTTTATTCCCTCTGTTTCCTGTTACTGAAACTTTTACTCTCCCTCTTCTTTTCCAATCCTCTCTCCTTTTCTAACTGTTTCTTTTTGATCTTCCATTTCCTCTCAGTGACTACCTCCTCCCATAATCATTTGCTCGTCACCTCATTCCTTATTTTACTTTTCAACGCTCACTCTTATTTTGTTATTTTACTATCACTCTCATTCCTAATTTGCTTTCTTTCACAGTTAATGTTTTCCATCTTTCCCAACGTCTGTTCTTTATCAAATCACTTCTAGGAACTAGTCAATCGATTCACCTCATGTCAAAATATCACCAAGAACTGAAATTATTCTTGAGAAAATAACATTTAGACAGATAAACAATTACTGGAATCTTTCACGACTTTTCTTATCTTTCTTGGCTTGTCAAAAATATGTGAACTTATTAGACAATGATAATAAAACAGACTAATTTCAAATTATGACAATTATTTCGTATTCCATTATCGGAAATAGTTGGTAGGTATATGAAGGTGTGACTGATAACACGTATCTTTATATTTCTTGCATTTTTTCAATATTTTTTAACCACAACACAAGGTGCTCATAATTATATGTTGAGATCATTAACGCCATATCGAAGCGGACAAGAATCATACTAAAATTCTCGGAAAATCACACAAACACTTGGAACAAGTGGGAAAAAAACAAATGCTAAATGATAAATCAAAAGTCATTAGGTTTCCAAACAAAATAAAGTATGCGGTATCCTACCAAGGCCAGTCAATTTCAGATGTTCAAAGTTATTGGGATCTAACGAGCACAGTTCGTGTGGGAAATCAGCAAGCTTAAAAAAAAAACTACGCTGTCTGGCGTATTCTATAAAAATATACATGGAGAAAAATTGGTGTTGGTATTCTGTGCGGAGATGACACATAGACGATTTAAATCTGCTAATAAAATATTCTTAAATAAAACAAGATTCACGAAAGCATGAAAATGTGGTGGTTACTTTTAGAAAAATGTACAAATTATCTTTGTTGAAATTTTGCAAAGGTTTTGTACACCGCGCATTTTCAGCTGTTATTAATTGTTCGAATTGATTTTTAAATTATAATTTATAAATGAATAGAGAATAGATTAAATGTTTCTTTTAGACTGAATAAAGATATGAAATATCTTTCTCCTTCACTTTCATTCCTTTTCATTAATTTAATGAAGGGAAAAGTAAGAATTATGAGTATGTCCGGTTTTCAACTATTAGTTTCAATCCTCATGTGATGACTTCGTATATCCTTCGGCTGAGTGTTGTAGATATAACCTTACGGTACGGGGGCAATATGTTTAATCCGAGGAAATATCTAGTTCATTAGGAAACTACTAATTTCCTTTAGCTTGGCGTTAGATGTATTAGAGTTTTACTGGATTGTAATATGAATACGAGGATAAGTAAATAAACGCCCTCTGGATATATCCATTAAAATTGATATCCTACAGCAATTCAGTATCGATTGAAATCACAGATTTTGCTCGGTATTATTGGCTCGCAAGCTATTTTGTAACTCGAAATTGTTAATAGTCAATGAGAAAACAGAAACTTCACAAATAGACCGATGATAATATTTTCTCCTCACATGTTTGGCAGAAACACTGTTTCATGTTCATGTTGTTTACGGACTCGAAGTTAAACGAAACATGGATGGAGAAATTGATTGTTTCCATTGTTCGTGCAATTTTACTGGAGATATTTACTTAATAATTTAATAAATGCATTTGAATATATTTCGATGATTAATGTGATATGCCGAGTTATTTTTACAGGCATATATCTAAGATTTTTCACTGAATGAAACATGTTTCTCTGGAGGTCTGTGAGAATTTTGGGGGTTGTTACGATGTCGATATGTTTTTTGCAGTTTTAGAAGTGTTTCAGCTGTTATGAAGAATGGAATGAAGCTGGCATCTTTGGATTGCTTTATTTTCACTGGTATGAATGATGGGGTGCTGCTTGGGACCATTTCTGTTATATGACAGCGGCCTTGATTCTATCAATGTTTCACTCTTAAATAAGATTTGATTAAATCATTATATAATGATAGTTGCAAGTATAAATCAAGTAAAATATGGCCTGCGACTGCATATTATCAGGCTTTTGTTTTAATGCTGCAAATTACGATGTGGTATCTTAAATATCGAGATAACATTTCGATATCATGGGTTTTAGAGTTTATTCCATAATAAATATTATGGTGATGATACTATAGAATTTAAAATTATTTCTGGCTGCAACATTATTTTAAGTATTAAAAAATAGTTTCTAAAACTGAATCTCATCTACTCGCTGTAGAGTTTTTAGAAATTCCAATTTCTACATGGATTTAAAATAAATCCCTAACGTGGCATATACCCATCCCTGTTTTTTTTTTTAATTCGAAATTGAATAATTTGTAAACTGAGGTGAGATGTGATATGAGTCATGTAGAGTTTTAGGATAGTTGCATATTTCGGTGTTGCATTCCCCGAGAAATATTTATCTGAAGAATCAACTTAGTAGGACTATATAAATTTTCTATTTTGGTAAAAGCACTCTTTATTTTAAAATAAGCACGAAGCATTACTATTCTTATATGCTTTATATGAACTAGTGATGTTTTGCCGTCAAAAACGGTTTGAGACAATGGTGATTTTCTTTCTAAAGAACTCTATATCTTTTCAGGAAGAGGTCTCTATGTAAGCTATAGACGTCACACAGAAGCTACAGAAAAAAAGAGAACATCTAAATTATAACAGTTTAAATCTTCTCCCAGAATTAAAGCGTATTATTCCCTTCAACGTAATGACATTTATTGGTTTTATTTTAAGCTGAGGTTATTACAAAGATTGAAATGTCAGTCTCCAAGAAAGAGATAATTTTATAAAATACAGTTAATTCTCTTTATTTTCTTTTTAATTTTCCATTTTGAGTCAAAGATAATTAAATCACTTTATTCTATTAAGTCTAATTTTCTATTCTTACTTTGCCAACGAGCCATGTCTTTTAGATTCATGCATTTTAGAACGAATATAAATCAAAGAAACTAGTGATCCATTCATGGGGTCATTATCGGCCATCGAAGATCATGAATGCAAGACGAGCCGGAAACAAGAGAAAAACTCCAAAGAATGAAAAGAACATTTACACAAAGTGGGCGTGTCCATTATTGCATTCATGCTTTCAAATCTTTTTTGTCAACATTTCTCTCTTTATATCCTGAAAGCTTTTATGCATAAAAAGTAAATCCATCTCTTACATAATGCCAATTAATGCAGCATGAAACGATTAATATAATCATTATTTGTGTGTCGTGTGCCTTCAGTACGTAGGTGGTCATATTACTCCACTACACTGTGTCCATCTTAGCGTTATGCAAACGTATGTCTCTTTGTCATACACCCTTCCCCTACCATTAAATACGCTGCTATCTGTTTTCTCTATTTCTTCTTCTCTCAATACACCTTGTGTGTATTAAATTTGCCAAGCTGTCCTTCCCTATAATACATCCGAGAAATTTCAGCTGTCTCTTTCTAATTTTAAAGTAAGTGTCTTTCTAATTTCCATTTTGTTTTTAGAGATTCTTTGTTACTTATATGTTCTGCCCATAGAATTCTCGGCATCCGCCTGTCGAAGGTGATTTCTGTCGTTTCCAGTTTCTTTTTCCTCTGGAAAGAAATTGCCCAGCATTCACTGCCATATAAGAAGATAGATATGATATAGCTGTTCAGTATTCTTTTCTTTATTTCTATCGGAAGTTTCTTATGTCTTAATACTTTGATTAAATTCTGGAATACATATTTCGTTATTCCGATGCTCCTTCTGATTTCTGTGTCACATTTCCCATCATTTTTGACTACACAATTCACATAGTTAAATTTCTTTACCTGCATGATTATGTTATCTCTTCTTGCTTTCTTTACCTACCTTGCCTAGTTTTGAAAAATACCTTTTCAAAAAGGAAATACCATGGGTCCCTATACGACGCTTTGGTTTAAATTTTAGGACTTGTATCTGCAAAACATTGTTATTCTCAAAAAGAATTATGTGTTATATTGTTCATTGAGTTGATTATCTAAAGCAGATCGCATTCATGAAAAAACGCTGCATATTTGAGGAGATAAAAGTCTTATAGTGCAAAAATATATGAAGAGGACTTACTGGAATATGAGCTTCTGGTTTTATCCATAAATCAAGCCTATCAACTATATCGCAAATGCATACTTAAACACATTGAAACAACCAACTAATAGAGGTGCAGTTGAAATGGTAATGCTAATATCAGCCATTTCCTTATTCATTGAACAAGCAGAAAATACTAGTTTCGGTTGAAATTTTAAAATCTTTCTGTTAAAAAACTATTTCAGAAGAATGAGTTTCTTAAATGCACGAACACTTCTGGTTCTTTCCAGAATTGAAGAGTACTGCCTAACATTTCGGCTGAAATAGTGTGGAGACTCAGCACGTCATTCTTAATTCGTGCTAAATGTTATATTCATTTTAGATGTTGCTGCTGTTGAGATTCCATAAATAATTTGGTTTCTGTCATGTGGTAAAGAAAGTTCCTCTCGAACAACTGTATGTTCTATTTGATCATAGCCAATTTTGTCCAGTCCATGATGTTTGAAGAAAGATGGCTCTCGTTAAAACCTACATGTTCTAATCGATCAAAGAAAAATTTATCGAATCCATGAGGGTCGAAGAAGAATGGCCCATTCAAAGACCTATCTGTTCTATTTGCTCAAAACCAATTTCATCTAGTCCATAACGTTCTAAGAAGGATGGCACTCTCTAAGGCTTAAATGTTCTATTCGCTCAAATCCATGCAATTCGAGGAAGGTCTCGATAAGACCTATATGTTCTATTCGCTTAATACCAATTTTATCTAGTCATGACGTTCAAATAATGATTGCATTCTCTAATGACTATATGTTCTATTCGCTCAAATCCATTTTCATCCCCTACATGAGTTTCGAAGGATGATGGTCCTCGCAAAGGCCTACATATTATATGCGATCAAATCCCTTTTTATCCAGCCCATGAGTTTGAAAAAATGATTACCCTCGTTAACACCAGCATGTTATACTCATCCAAAGGAGGATGGCGCTCGTTAAGTCAGATATGTTCTATTTGCTTAAAATCAATTGTATCCAGTTCCTGACGTTCGAAGAAGCATGGCTCTCGATAAGCCCTACATGTTCTATTCGCTCAAAACCATTTTTATCCAGTCCATGAGGTTTGAAGACAGATGGCCGTCGTTATGACTAGCATGTTCTATTCGCTCGAATCTATTTTTATACAGTCAATGAGTTGCGAAAAAGTATGGCCCACTCGAAAAACTGTATATTCTATTCTTTCAAAGCAATTTTTATTTAGTCCTATATGTTCTATTTGCTCAAAGCCATTCATGCACAGTCTGTGTGCCCAAAGCAATTTATATCCAGTCTATGAGGTTCAAAGTATCATTGCCTTCGCTAAGTCATATATGGTTTATTAGTTCAAAGCGATTTCAACAAATCCAGGAGGTTAGAATAGGATGGCTCTCTCGAATACCTATTTATTCCATTAGTTCAAAGGCATTTTATCCAGTCAATGAGGTTCGAATTTGTATGGTCCTCGCTAAAACGTGCATGATCTATACATTTTTAAAGCAATTTAAAGAAGGGTATTCCTGGTTAGGACTTACATGTTCAATTTGCTCAAATCCAATTTCTTCAAGTCCATGAGTTCCGAAGAAGGATAATCCTCGTTAAGGCTTACATGTTCCATTCGCTCAAAGAAGTATGGCGCACGCTAAAACGTATATGTTCTATTTGCTAAAAGCCATTTATACCCAGTCCATACGGTTCGAAGAAGGATGTCTCTCGCTAAGACATACATGTTCTATTCAATCAAAGCCATTTTCATCCAGTCCATGAAGTTCAAAGAAATATGGCGCTTCGTTAAAAACCAATTTTATCCAGTCCATATGGTCCGAATAAGGATGGTTCTCTATAAGGCCTACATGATCTGTTCGCTGAAAATCATTATCATCCAGTACAAACGTTTTGAGGAAGGATGGCTCCCGCTAACACCTAGATGTTCTATTCGCTCAAAGCGATTTTTATCCAATCCATGACTTTCGAAGAAGGAGGGCCCTTGTAAATCCTACATCTTCTATTCGTTTCGAACCATTTTTACCCAGCCCACAAGGTTCCAAGCAGGATGGCCTTCGTTTAGACCTACATGTGTTATTCGTTAAAAAAAAAAAATTATCCAGTCCATGAGATTCGAAAAAGATCTCCCTCCTTAAGTCTTGTGTTTATTCGTTTGAATCTATTTTTATCCATTCCATTTGTTTTGAAGAATGATGGTCCCCTTCTATTCGTTCAAAGCCATTTTAATCCAGTCGATGACGTAAGAATATGCATGGCACTTGCTAAAACCTGCACGTTCTATTCATTCAAAGCCATTTTTATCGAGACCATGTGGTTCAAAATGATATCCCTGACTAAGACCTACATGTTCTATTCACTCAAAGCCATTTTTATCCAATTCATGAGGTTCGAAAGAGAATGGTACTTTCTAAGTTTTTACATTTTCGCTCAAATTCATTTTCATTCATTTCATGTGGTTAGAAATAGGATGGTCCTCGCTGAGACCTACACATTCTCTTCGCCGAAAGCCATTCATACACAGTACATACGATTCGAAGAAGGATGACGCTCGCTGCGTGCTATATGTTTTATTTGTTCAAATCAATTTTCATCCTGTCCATGAGGTTCGAATCTGGATCACCTGCGTTAAAACCTAAATATTCTATTCGCTCAAAACCATTTTAACCAGTCCATGAGGTTCGAAGAAGGATAATCCTCGCTCAGACCAACAATTTTATTTGCTCAAAGCTTCATCTATTCCAGTAAAGCTATATTTATCCAGCCCGTGAAGTTTGAATAATGGTGACCCTCAGTAAGAGCTATATGTTCTATTCGAGTAAAGCTATTTTCATCCAGCCCATAAGGTTCTAAGTAGGATAACCTTCTTTTAGACCTACATCTACATTCGTTAAAAATCAATTTTATCCAGTCCATGAGATTGATGACCCTCCTTAGGCCCTACATGTTCTATTTGTTGAAATCTATTTTTTATCCATTCCATATATTTTGAATCAGGATGGTCCTCTCGAAGGCCTGTATATTCTATTCGAAGGAGGATACCCTTGGCTAAGACATACATGTTTTATTCGTTCAAAGCTATTTTTATCCAATCATTAAGTTCGAAGAAGGATGGCGGTCGCTAAACCCTGTGTTCTATTCGTTCGAAACCATTTTCATCCAGTCAGTGAGGTTCGAAGAAGAATGGCCGTCGTTAAGACCTACATATTCTCTGAGCTAAAAGCTATTTTAATCCAGTCCATGACATTCGAATGTGGATGGCCCTCGCTAAAAACTGCATGTTCTATTCACTCAAAACCATTTTTATACAGTCCATGAGGTTCGAAGAAGGATGTCGCTTGCGAAGACTTATATGTTCTATTCGCTCAGTTATTTTTATCTAATGCATGAGGTTCGAAGAAGGATGTCATTTGGTAAGAGCTATATGTTTTATTCGATCAAAACTATGTTTATTCAGCCCATGAAGAACCAAAGAGTATGGCATTCGTGAAGATCTACCAATTTTATCCAACCCATGAGATTTGAAGACGGATGGCCTCCGTTAAGTCCTATATATTCTATTCTATTTTTATATATTCCATGTGTTTTAAAGAAGGTTGTTCCTCTCGATAACCTGTATACGCTGTTCGTTCAAAGCCATTTTAATGCAGTCAATGACATTCGAATATTGATTGCCCTAGTTAAAATCTTTGTTATATTCACTCGACGCCATTTTTTTCCAGTCCATGATGTTCGAAGGAAGATGTCCCTGTCTGTCCTACATGTTCTACTTGCTCCAATCCATTGTCATACATCCCATGTACTTAGAAATACGGTTGTCTTCGCTGAGACCTACGGATTATATTCGCTGTTCATACGGTTTGAAGCCACTATTGTCCAGTCCATGTGGTTCAGAGGATGGCCTCCACTAAATACTACATGTTCTAATTGGTCAAGGCCATTTTTATCTAGCCCATGTGGTTCGAAGAAGCGAAGCGCTCGGTAAGGCCTACATGTTATATTCGATCAAAGCCACTTTTATTCAGTCCATGAGATTCGAACAAGGTTCGCCCTCGTTAAGACCTACATGTTCTATTGCTGAAAACCATTTTCATCTAGTCCATAGGGTCCAAAGAAGGATGGCCATCGCTATGACCCATCTATTTTTATCTCAGAAAAACTTCGATATTTTTCTTAGAAAGTGTATGATATTGTCGACGGTTTCAGTGAATAAAAAACATATGGACAGACAAATGAATGAACGAGTACATAATGTTTGTATATATATATATATATATATATATATATATAATTTTATGCAAAGGAATAAGTTATCAATTATCTTCAATACTTCAATAAATAGTATCGCTGCTTTTTTAAAAAATAATTAATCAATTAAAATATTATTTATTTTCCAGTTTGTAGGAATGTTTCACTTAATCTTATTATCTTAAAAATATTAAACATTATTTATTAATTTTTTTTCTTCTTATTTTTTTTAAATTTCGCAGCACTGACACTTTATCCTTCGTATAAATTTTAAATTTATTAACCGAATGCTACTTTTTACTTTTTCCTTCAAATTATCTGAAAATTAATTTCGTTAAAATATATAGTTATGTAAGCACCAACAATAATAATTTAAAAAAAAAATAATATTTAGCAAATAATCTCATTAACAGGATCAGTAGCAACAACAGTAAAAAAAAAAAAACTCATTTTTTTCGTCATTATAAATATATAATGTATTATTTAAATTACAAATATATAATTTATTATTTATATAGGATTTGTTTTGGTTTATAAGAGCAGATAGGATCACCTATCGACCGCCTCGTACTCCTGCCATTCCGGTGTAGAGTTACATCTCTTGTTTCAGGTTCGGGATATGGTTTACTGGTTCTCTTTCTTTCTTTTTTTCTTAACCTTTAGGTGATCGGACTAACTAGTGGTTGTGACGTTTCGTTGTGAGTGTACCTAGTTGGTAGCTTTCCGGATGATGCTTCCGACTAGTTTTTAGGAGCCTGGATGTTGGAAAGGTCGCCAGATATCTTTGCCCTCTGTGAAACTAACTTAAATTCTTCCATAGCTACCACTGAATTCTGGGTTCAGGCTATCTTCCCATTTGCCGAAAAGATTCGGTCATTAACTTGCATGGGGTTGGTGGTTCCATCTCTATCGATAAAAGGCAGGATATGTGTGTGTGTGTGTGTGTGTGTGTGTGTGTGTGTGTGTGTGTGTGTGTGTGTGTGTGTGTGTAACGAATGCACGGCCGCAATTTTCGACGGATTCGCACCAAAAGTTACATGCACATGCTCCAAGTTAGCGGGAAGGCCCAAACCGACATAGCATTTCCCAACTCCCATCGATAGTGGAAATAATCGATTTTTTCATGCTTCTACGGCAGTTTTCATGTAGTTTGCGGCCATTTTGTACTGGCCAGAGTGAGAGCCAATAGCTGGTTGCCACGAATAGGCAGGTAGATTCTATTGGCCAGCGTGAGAGCCAACAGCTGACTGACACGAATGTTAACTAGCATGCTAGCATGCAAAAAATATCGATGCATTCGTCACAAGTGGGAAAAATTTAAATCTGCATGACACTTTACTGCAATTGGCTCATTCGCTTGCTTAAACTCAACGTTGATTCTGATTCCGCAGAACTGGGTTGGGTGTTAAAAAGTATTTGTTGTTAACATTCTTTTTTTCCATCGGTTTTTCCAGTTACGAGTCCTTTTTTAAAGCTGATCGTTTTGTGTTCATTTTTGTTTAGTTCTTTTTTCGTAACAGATTTAATGTTTAGCATAGAGCTTAGAAAAATTCACAGTGTGAGATAGGCAAGCATATAGCAACATCAGCACAGCAAAGGGCACTCCTTTAAAGGCAAGAAAGGGCAAAAATATTCTAAATCTAGTGATAGCGATTGCTGTATGATTCGTAGTCTAGGATAATCTTCTGATGGCCAGAGAATTGTCTCACTCCTTCATGTTCTTTCGTCTTTTGCTACTAAACTCTGTTAGATATATCTTTTTCCCTTATGGTTCCCCCTCTTCTCAGGAATGCAGTATATTAGACATACTTGCTGACAGTATAGAAAAGGAACTTTCCTTCCACTCATCTGCGAAAATCTAAAGAGACTAATCTTGCCGGTGTTCAGACATTAGAATGTTTCCATTGTTCAAACTTCCCTTTCCCTAGCAAAACTGAGCAACAGGCTTCTCTACTTGATTTATTTCTTACCTCCTCTCCTTGATCTTGCCGAACTTCGCAACACTCCACTCTTGGTAATTTTGGCCACTCCTCGGTAGTTATTGTTATTTCGTTCCAAACCTCTATTAAGCAGGAACTCCATATGCATATGACCTTTTTTCCGTTATCAGTATGCTGACTGGGACTCATTCTGTGATTTTCTCCGTGACGCCTCTTGAACTGACATCTTTAAACTCCCAATTGAAAATTGCGCCACTGGGGTTTCATCTTGGGTTAAAGCTGGTATGGACGCTTTCACCCCTTCTCGGAAATACCAGGAGAGACCTCAGTCCTCTCCATGGTTCACACCAGCATGCTCGGCCGCTACAGCCCTCGGGAACCACTATTTTAGACTATATCAGCGTGATGGCTCTCGCCACTACAGGCGTTTTATGAAGCACCGCATAGTCTCTAAAAACTTTGGCTCTCGCGATTACTGGCGGCTCTGTAATAGGGCATTGAATAAGTGTAAAGTTATTCCTCCTCTCTTCAATCAATATGAGGTGTTATCACCTTCTACTGATAAAGGGGAATGCTTTGCTCGTAAATTCACCTCAAATTCTACTTTTGACTCAGCGGAATAACCCTTCCGAACCTCCTTTCTAGAACTGAGTCTCTGTTGAGTGATGTATATAAGCCCTTCCAAGGTTTCTGCTATCTTCTCTAATTTAGAACCCCACAAAGCATATGGACCCGATGGTATCACTATAATAGTCCAAACTGGCTCCAGTTCTCTTTAATCTGTATAATAAATACCTCGCTGCCTCCTGCTTTGCTGCCTGCTGGAAGCCATCGTTTGCTGTTCCAGTTTTTAAGCACTCAGTCGCCCAACCCTTCCACTTATCGGCCTATTAGCCTTTTACCACTTTTTAGGACACTCCTAGAAGCCATAATCAATGCTAAATTGGTTCATCATCTCTCATCGCAGAGTTTTTTTTTCTCGAACAAGCAATATAGCTTTCGTTTCTCCAGCTCAAATACTGATGTACTGACGATATTTGCGAAAAGAGATTATCATGCTCTAAAAACATGTAGCCCGGGCCGTTTCATTGAACATCTCATAAGCCTTTGGCAGGGTCTAGAATTCAGGTCTCCTCTACAAGCTGAAAAGTGATGGTTTATTCGGACACTTTTGAATTGATCCAGTCTTTCCTTTCAAATCGGGAAATGAAAGTTATCCTGAACAGCCACTCATCTAGATCCTTTCGTACTAATTCAGGTTTTCCCCAGAGCAACATTCTTGGTCCTACTCTATTTTTAATTTTTATTAATGACCTTCTTCTTGAAGTCACCTCTCAATATGGAATCTACGCTGACGACACAACAATTTACGCCTTATAAAGGCTTATCAGCTCAAAATGCCGATGTCCTAAAAGGTCTTAAGTTCATATTTAACTGAAGCAAAATATGGCTGGTTAATTTTAACGCCTCCAAAACTAAACATCTCTCCATTAATTATCTGGGAGACCTCTTGCTGCCATCCATCAGCATCGTTCAGCCTATCCTCCACGAAAGTGACTCGTTGCACCTTCTCGGGTTCACGTTCTCAGCTGACATGAAGTGGATAGATTATACGAAATCCATTGCTAGGTCAACTGCTAAGAAAATCTGTTCACTGTATCGATCGAGACAATTTTCCTCTCAAGAATCTATTTTACATATTTTATCATCCATGCTTAGAATATTGCTGCCACATATGATCCGGTACCCCTGCTATTTAGCTTGATTTACTTGATAAGATCCAAAGAAGAATCTGCAATATTATTTGTCCTGACCTGGCGGCTCAGCTACAGTCATTTCCCACCGACTTAAGGTTACCTCTCCGTCTTTTCTATAAAGACTTTCATGGTAATTTTTCGAGTCAGCTCTTGGCTACGATACCCAGGGTTTTTTTAATTTAAGCGCAGCCCTTGACTAGTCACGAGATCGCATCAATTTACAGTTGAGCTGGCTAAATGTACCCATAATTTATATTCTAACAGTTTCTTCTCTTACACTTCTCGCTTGTGGAACTACTTTTTGGCTCCATGCTTTCCAATCAATTTTAATCTGCAAAACTTAAATGCAATGTCAATCGCTATCTAATGTTCACCTGATTAATCTCTTCTCTTTCTGCTCATCATTAATGTGTCTGTTCCTAATTCTTCCGAACCCTGTAACCCTTTGTTTTAGTGGTATTGCTACCTTCATTGTGGTGATTCCAATTTTTAAAAAAAGGGGAAAAGTGTATTGAGAATGTTACTTCAAGACATACCGATAAATTTTCAAATGACGCAACTTTACCAGTTTCATACTTATAACAATCAACTTTGACGTTTACAGTTAAATTAGTTTTATGATAAAAATGATCTCATCTAGGGTTTACTTTATCATTAACTTTTTGCATTAATGAACGCTTTCAGGTTTGTGATAATAGGTTCGATAAAATGCAGAAATCTCAACTTAGATATTCAAGGAAGAGACACGAGCTAAAAACCTGTTGAAATATTGAAAATCTATTTGTATAGCACTTGATGATTTTATTGCTTGACAAGATGAATTAGTTCGATCATGTTGCAATTCAATAATCTTTTTACTGAATCAACAATCAAAGATGAATAAGTGGCTCTTGATCTCATTCCGATCGTCCAGGAACTTAAATATTATTCAACTGAAGATAATGAAAGCTTACAAGTCGTAAGATGTTATTGTAAGGTTTGCTGATTGATATTTTATATATATATATATATATATATATATATATATATATATATATATATATATATATATATATGTGCGTTCATGTATATATTGCATATGTTGGTTCGGTCGATAAATGTATGATAACGGCAGAGACAGTAATGCAAGCTGACTTAGGAAGAAAATTAAATGTAAAAGCAAACTGTGGTGGGGGGACATATAAACGGAAATATATATTTGAACATAGTTATCTCCAAATTGAGGATAAAGAAATTATCTCCCACAAGATTCGAACACATATCTTGCCCTCCCGATATATCATATAGTAAAATCTTAATACAAGGCAATCATATCAGGCGTGGTTTATATATTATAAAGTCTTCTGTAGTGCACAGAATATACCCGTGACACAGTCTATAAAAAGAGATGCTAATCAGAGATATTCTAAAATGTTCTGTCATAACACAATTCCATTGAGAATCAATATAGTGGATTTTATATGTCCAGTTACATGACAAAAATTTAGTATATAGTTAATTTAGTGAGATTTGAATCCGCAATGTGTTCTGATACTAACTCCTTACTTTCATTCAATAACTCTTTATCACTAAGCTGTTAAGATATCTAAGGAAAGATGATATGCAGAAAAGCAACATGTAGGAGAAATATAACATGTAATTATTATATTTAGGCTCAACTCAGTACCATGCATTTGTTTTAGAAGAGTCTATAGCGGCAGGTTATATGAACTCAGGAAACAAAAGTGAATTTAGCTGAAAGAAAACAAAGACATTAGATTTTACATCTTGTGTTAACGCGTGATTTTCAAATTAGTAAATGTGGTTAGATTTTTTTTTGTGTTGCTGATAGTTGCTGCCAATGATTGTTTAAAATATCAAATGCAATCAATTAACGAACACTAAACAGTGTTGTCCGTCATTACATTAAGCTATCAATTACATAAATGTATCAAAGTAATTAACCCATGTTAATTGGGAAATATTAAAGTACAAAATATCGAATATTGTCAGAATTTCTTTAACACCGAATTATATTATTCAATGAATTAATTAAACTAGTATTCCAATGTTTCTTGTTTCGATCAATATATTTTAACAGGTGTAATCTGGCGTTGTTTTAGCTTGGTTTCGTCGTATCGGAAATTAAAGAAGAAATTTTACGAATTAATTATAATTGTACAAGACGAGCACCTGTGGAGATTATTTGATCATTTTCTTGAATCTCTTAAGAAATTAGTATCGGTTGCAGGGTGATACAAATGTGTTTATGTGAGAGAAACATCACGTGATCTAAAAAAACGCATTTACGAACACAAAAGTGATTACGTTTGTACAAACATTCTAACGAGGATTGATGATTGATGGTTAACCCTAACCCTGTCATAAATTCGATTTTAATAATATCAACGTAATTAAAAAAGAACATAATTATTTAAGGATGAAATACCTTGAACGCTTAATAATAACATTATTATCAACAATAAATACATGCCTAAACATTACATTACATTGCCATCTTTGAATCAAAACAGACATGCAAACAGAATGAATACACATTACCATCTGATGCCTGTTTAGACATTAAAATTTTTACAATCTTACATACAGTTGTATTTCGGTCCATATATTTCATGCATTTTATCTTTAACTCTTTCTCTCTCTCACCCTCACAAACACCCCCATGTATATATATATATATATATATATATATATATATATATATATATATGAAGAAAAATATATACGGAAAAAAAACAAACAAAAATCCTTGTATACAATTATGCTGTGTTAATGTTTGTATATAAGGATTTTTGTTTGTTTTTTCCGTATATATTTTTCTTCATACTGTCGGATCTATATCCATATATTTATATATATATATATATATATATATATATATATATATATATATATATATATATATATATATATATATATATATTGAAACGCCACTAACTAACTAGACGTTTTACATGCCACCTTTCGAAGATGAATACGAGTAATAAACTTTATTAACGCATAATTTACAAGAACCGATAAAGAAAATTATAGTCAATAACACAAGGTTTATTTTAGTTATATACACAAATCATCATGAGGGAAACATTGTTAAATACCATTCTCCCACTATCAATCTAACACTGTTTAGCAGTGTCAAAGGTGTTTTAAAAATAGAATTGATGCCCTTGTCAACCGAGCGCGCATAGCACGTGACCGCTTAAAAAAGCGTACAACTCCCGCTGCAAGTACTGCACACAGCAAAACTATTATGTAGAATCCATCACACAGAAATTCACCATCCAAAACAACATCCTTGATAATGGCTATAGAACTAGGCGAAAACTCTCGGATCAATGAAAACTATGGACAATTTCTATATACTTTAACCCCTGAAAAACGAAAAAAAAATGTTAGAATGCTGGGAAAACTCAATAAAAGATTAATGAATTATTCCTTGTCGGTCGTTTTCAATGCAAGATTTTTTTAAAGAAATGTTTCTTCCCAAATACAAATTAATATATATATATATATATATATATATATATATATATATATATATATATATATATATATATACATACATACATACATACATACATACATATACAATGCGTGCCAAATTATTATCAAGATAATTTTTTTCCTAATATTTCAAAAACCGTCCAATCAATTCACACAAAATTTTTACACGATATTGGCAACACTGATCTGCGTAATCACTGATCTGCACAGTGTAAACAAACTCGCGCCATATTTGTTATCAGCACGGTGATTTGATCGTGCCAAATTATTAGAAAAGTGTAAGAATTTAGAGAAAAGATGTGCCGTAAAAGCAGTTTAAGTGCTGCTGAAAAGAAAACTATCACCTCAGAACTCTCAAAAGGTAAATCTACCCTAGGAATTTCTAAAATGATAGGGAGGTGTCATCAAACAGTGAAAAAGTTCACCACCGACCCTACACAATTACGCAAAAGGGCAGATAAAGGCAAACCGAGGACTATTTCACGTCGTCTCATGTCATGACTGAAACGAGAGGCCACGAAGAACCCTGGACTTACCAGTAAAGAGCTTTTCAGTCGCATTGGGGATCCTACCGTGTCTAAAATTACTCGGTGTCGGTATCTGAGGGAAATAACAACAGTCAAACCTGTATCGAAGTCTCCGTTGACGAGAAATCACATTCAAAATCGATTGAAATGGGCCGAGGACAATATGAAGATTGACTTCTCTAAAATTTAATTCACAGATGAAACTCGAGCAACACTTGATGGACCAGATAGATGATGCAAAAGCTTGGCAATGAACGGACAGAATCACCATCAGCGTTTGAGACGACAACAAGGCGGTGGAGGCATAATGATCTGGGGTGGTATTATTGGAAACAAACATTGGTGGGCCCATGGAGAGTACCAGATGACGTCAAAATGACTGCTGATGCATACACAGCGTTTATGAAGTAGCATCTTGAACCGTGGATGAAAAGGCAAAGAGTTGCATTCAGAAGGACCATTATTTTTATGCAAGATAATGCTCCCTCACATGCTGCTCAAAAGACTACTGAATATTTGAAACAGTTAGGCTTCGCTGGACCTCTAAAAATGAAGTGGCCAGCAAATGCTCCGGATTTGAACCCAATCGAAAACCTTTGAATCATCATGATGCGAAGACTGTAGCCGACGGACGACAATTCAGGAGCAACGCTAGTTTGTGGGAAGCAATTCTTGACATATCTCGCGACATTACAGCAGATGACATCCTACAATTAACAAATTTTATGGATCGTCGACTTCTTCAACTAATTTCAAAACAGGGAAAGCACATTCCCTATTAATTTGTTTAAAAATATGCCTTTGTTTGTATCTGCTATTATTTGTTTGATTATCTTATTTATTAGCTTCTTTTGATCATAAAAATTCACGTGCAACATTAATAAACGTTTTGTTTGCTCAATTCTGGGAATTTTACTAAACCTTTCTAATAATTTGGCACGCTCAAATCACAAATATGGCACCAATTTGTTTACATTGCGCAGATCTGTTCGAAAATTTCAGTGATTGCGCAGGTTGGTATTGCCAACATTGTGGGAAAATTTTGTGTGAATTGATTGGACGGTTTTTGAAATTTTAGAAAAATAGTTATCTCGATAATAATTTGCCACGCAGTGTATATATATATATATATATATATATATATATATATATTGAACTATTAAATATTCAACTGATACACAAATTAGCGAAAAGAAGACTGACCTTGATTTAAATACAGTGTTATTCGATGTGTATATTGCGTTTTACTGGATCAAACTTACTGGTTTACAGTTTTAAAAAAAGTGCCACACACACAAACACTCTCACACACACCCACATATATTATTTTTATTATAAGAGATTAGAACAAAAACATCGCTAAAAATCGCTACAATTGCTTTCGTGTTTTAGCACTATCTTGTATTTTTTTAGGCGATTGTAAGTGACTGGTGATTAAATGATTTTTAAGAAAATTTCAATTTTCTCGAAAGATAAAGTGGTAGGGGTGAGGAAACCCAAGGTCAGAATTAAAAAGAAACTGATGGGTTTGCCTTCATCAGCCAAGTGTCAGATCTACGCTCAATGTAAAATTAATGATCAGATAATGGCGGTGAGCGAGCTATTTTTTCGTTTCATGATAAACCGGAACTTAGTCAGGTCGTCATTGGCTTTTGCGGAAAACTTGCATGCAACAAATATTACATATTCAATGTTTCAAAGGACGCTGAGGGGAGGGGTAGGAGTATAATCAGACGTAAAGTAAATTTCAACAGAAAAAAGTTTTAAGATATTTCAGATTCAGCAAGGGGCCTGTAGATAAAATTAAAAATTTGGAAAATCTCTATTATATATTAATAATACTAACTTGACGGCAATACATAGCAATACTAATTCCGAATAAACAAAATAAGATAATTACTCGTAGAAGGTCGACCGTTATTTACTTGTAAATTATGGCCATAAGAAATGTTTCTACCTGTTTTTTTTGTTTTTTTAAAATTTAACTATATTTTAAGTTAAAAGATAAACTGTTTCGTCAATTTACAGTTAATTCAGTTTTTCTGGTTTAATAGAGTTTGTGTTAGCAAATCGGATATTTTCTAGATTCTCATGTAAGCATAGGAAGCAAGGTTCATTTAATGATTTAAAGGTTCTAGCTCTTTTTTAGCATTTTTCCATTTTACTGGAGGGGTTTGTTAGCTTCTTTTAAATTCCAAAAATATTTAGAAAGGACGTCATATTTTTATAAGTGCTATTGGTGAATAAACCGAGTTTTAAAAGAATTCTTAGTACTGCCAATATAATTTTTTTTTACCTGTTGGATTTTCTATAATAGAAATAGTACTAAAGTAAACAACTAAAGTAAATAGAGTCAGGTTCTACAAATTAAATGCTACGAAAAGTTCTTCCTAGCATTTGTATGTAACAAATGTTCCATTAACTTACATTTGAGGCAAAAATAAAAAGTTTGGGAAATCAATTGTATGAATTCATCCATTTCAGCTTCTCTTCTGATTTCTAACAAGGTCACTGGTAATTCCCTTACTCTATTGTTTAGAACTTTACTAATTTCGTCTTCGGCTCGCAAAGCCGCTATTACCGAGTCTTCCAGAGGTTCGCATTTCGCAGGTACCATTCTAGATAATCCATCCGCATGACCAATTTTCTTCGACGGTAGGAACTCTCGTTTGAAATTATAATTCAATAATATAGTTCTCAATCTCAGAAGTCTGTTGGCTGTGTAAATTGGTAGCCCTTTTTTCGATCCGAATATAGTGAGAAGAGATTTATGGTCAGTTTGAAGAGTAAGCTCTCTTCCATATATGTATCTGTGGAAGCGAGTTATGGCGAATATTATGCTTAACGCTTCTTTCTCAATTTGCGAATAATTCTTCTCTGCTGGTAACAAAGATCTAGATGCGTGAGCTATAGGTTTCCTTGTGCCATCCTGCATCTTGTGTAATATACAAGCCCCCACTCCGTGTAAGCTTGCGTCACTAGCAATGATAATTTCCACTTTGGGATCAAAATGCGTCAGTGCTAGATCAGACGTTAATTTCTTTATTATCTCCTTAAAAGCTTTCTGACAATCTTCCGTCTAGTTCCATTTGTTATCTTTTTTCAATAATTCATTGAGGGAAGCCCTCAAATTGTGCATGTTTTCAATGAATTCACCGTAATAGTTCGCTAGACCAGGAAAGCTTTTCAACTATGTGACATTTTTCGGCTCAGGCATATTTTTTATTGCAGATGCCCTATCTGGATCTGATTTTCTGCCACTTCCATTGATTATATAGCCTAGATACTTGATTTCTTTTATAAAAAAATCGCATTTTTCCCCTTCACTTTAAAACAAAAATCCTGAATTCTTTTAAAGACTTCTTTAATATGCGTTTCGTGTTCTTCTACATTATCGCTTTTGATTAAAATATCGTCTAAGTAAGCAGTAGCAAAATTCTGTCTCATGAGCATGCTATCCATAGTCTGTTGAAAGATTGACGGTGCTACTCTTATCCCAAATGGCAATCTGTTAAATTTGCAAAGTCCTTTGTGAGTATTGATACATAAAATGTTTGTACTTTCTTCTTCTACTGGAATCTGAAGATAAGCTTCGCTTAAATCAATCCTAGAAAATACCTTACCACCGTTAAGCTTCGTAAATATTTCCTCCGGGCTTGGCAATGGGTAGTAATAATCCTTGATAGCCTTATTTAACCCAGTCGAGAAATCTGTGTAAACACGTGTTTCTCCTGATTTTTTCTTTACGTAGACCACTGGTGCTGCCCATTCAATGGATTCGACTTTTGAAAGGATTCCAGTTTGTACCAATCTATCTAACTCCTTATCAATTTTTTCTATGGTTGCGAAAGGCACGTTTCGCTTTTTCTTGAATACTGGCTGAACATTTTCCTTTAGTTCAATTTTAGCTGCAAACTTATTACATCGTCCCAAACCGCTCGAGAATACTTCGGGAAATTGTCTGTGTAGTTCTTCTTTTAATTTTGTAGCTTCTGACGGTTCGCACTGTATTTTCTTACAAAATGAGCTAATGGGTAAATCCCATACGTCAAATCTTTGCATCCAATCCGTGCGCACCAATTTTTCTCTGTCTTTCATTTCAATTTTTTCGTTTTAGCATGGAAATTTACGAGTCCATCATATGTAAAAAGGAAGAGCCCCACAACAGAATATAAGACTAGGACTATTTTATAAAGTAATTTGTAACATTTAAATTTTGGGGCACCATACTACATCAGAAATACAGAAAGAACAGGTAAAATAAAACTGAATTTGTTTTGTATATATCAGAATATTGTTGAATCTCCTAATGGTTGGAAGGACATGTGAATGTATTTACAATCGTACGCATGAAAACATCGGAAATTATTTGTTCACATATATGCAGCCATTATTCTTAGTGTTGGAAACAATTCGGTGCCACTATTCAGTGAAGTATAACTTGATAAAAAAGGTAATCGATGTTTTTAGTTGTAAGGATTTTCGGCGTAATTGTCAGTAATGGAGGTTTGTTGACAAAGTTTCCTTTTTTCTTTCCGTCACCTGAGGCAAGGTTAGTAAATAGAATTATCAGAAAGAAATAGTAGCAAGTACAAAACATGTGGAAATCGGTGGCAACGATTATAGTTTTTCGAATAAAACGTATAGTATTTTCGATATCACACGTGATGCACACAGATTACAGCGTCTAACTTGAATTCTTCAGAAGTCATGGTAGATGAAGACGAATCTTTTGATTTTCCAATCATAGGCCAAATAAATTATACTTGGAGAATAATGAAAGGCCATCTAAATATAAATATAGGTTTTTTATGTGGGCCTATTGAAATTTTCTAAAAAAAAGTAGCCAATAATTTTGTTTTTTGAGTGCTACATTGATGTGAATATAATGTAAATTGATTGAGTGTTTTGCAATGTTAATATTTCTCTTGAACGAATTATACTGAAGTGAATACACTAACGTCAGAAAAGGAATAGAATATGAAGCCACATTAGCAGTCTTAGAGAAGAGAAAGTATTTGATCTCAGTGTTGAAGTTGGGTAAAGATAATATTTTATTTTCCCAGTAACTCAAACAAGTAAACACTGCAACGATTATGAAGTATATACATGCCATCCTCATTTCCAAAATAATTTGGCCAATATTTATTACTTAATATGAAATTGCTTTCTTCAATGAAAGGGGATTCAGCATTTTTAGAATAAAAATGAGTCGTCAGTGACACAAAAGGATGCCAACTATCCAACCATAGGGAACATAAGACCATATAACACAAGAATACAAGTACTGCTAAACCCTAAACACACACGACAGCGTATATTAAATTTCTTATAGTGTCATTTGTCAACCAACAAGTTATCATTATTGACAAAATGGCATGCATTATTTTGTCTAACCTGGTGCAGATATCATCTCCATTGGACAGTTTTTCCGTGTAAAACGAGTTACGTTTCTTTCTCTTTCGAGCAGATCGAATGTCATACACGTTGTTTGCTTTGTAATTGTGTGAATTGTGTTCACTTGGATTTTAAATAACGAATGTGAAATCTTTCTTGACTAGCGTGATATGCATTCCTTCAAAATTTTATCATGCATGTCAATGATTTCACAATAAAATGTGTATTAACCAACTAATGTCCGTAAATATATAGAATATACGTACTTGCAAACAATCATGTGAATTTCAATTCAAAATTTCAATACTTATCAAGAATATTGATAACTTGTTTTAAGAGTGTCATGCTTAATTGTATAAACAAAATAAATACAACGTATTTTTTTTTTATTTTGAAATAGATCCATAAGCTTTAAGCCACAGGAACATATATTTGATTAATTCATTATCCTATTAATAATTAAATCATTTTACATATTAATAATGAACTATAGCCATTCATTGATTTCATTAACTTTTCTGCTCTTTATTAATGACCTTGCCTGAATATTTTTCTATTATCATATACGTTGCATAAATTTGATATCTTTGGAACGATTTCTTGCAAAGTGGAAAAGCATCAATTATTTTTTTAATATACATACTTGCTTAACCAGCGTGCATCTATTTATTTATTTACAATCAAGTGACACAAATTTCCAGCTATACAGATTACGTATTACAATGATACGTCTGCACAGCGTTTTCACTTATAGAATACATACCAAAGAGCCGAGACATTTGTTTAGATAAAAGTAGCGTTGTGGATTGTATAAATATATGTTGTGCTATGTATATTTAAATTTATTTAATAATATTTTTAAAATGTATTATTCATGTATCTTATTTTCTATACACATAGTAGTTGGAATATAATGTGCAAGTCTTTATTTATTTGTGCTGATTGCTATAAGAATGTGTATTAAAAGCAAATACTAAATTTTCTATGAAAAATGCCGTAAAAACGTCCCTATCTCAAGAACACCTTGTGAAATTTTAATGAAATTGGTTGCGCTATTATGCATCATAGAAAGCTGTATTTCGGTAATGCATATACGTACATACAAGATAACGATTTTATTATTTTATAGATTATACTTTAATTGTTTTCATGCCTGTAAACAATTCCTTGCCTCTTTTCTCTCTGTTTTCCTTCATAACATTACTCTCCCAGTATTTTCTTGTTGGCCAATCTATTTTGTTTGCATATGACTCTTAATTTTGCACACATTGAATATTGTGACAGTATTAAAGCCAATGTCCCTGTTTTTATATTGTCAGTGCATTTAATTTTTGGTTTTGTGGTTTCTGTTCAACTTACGTGATTTAAAACGTTGTCTCCCCAGAATAATTTTACAAAATCTTGTTTCTCTTTTGTCACCATATCTTTTTGCATATATGAAATTACAATTGAATATTACTGATTATTCAATTCTAGTAAAAGCATTATTAACAACTCTCGAGTTGCATAACAAAGTTTCACACAACCACATAAGTTATTAAAAGCAATAAAATTAACTATTATGAGCTGAATATCGCTTATAAATATAAACTGAAAATGTTACTAACCTCGGTTTTTTAACACTAATTTTGAAAATAGTGATTTGCATAATTAAATCTAGCATATAAATAAATAATAAATATAGTAGGAATCATCACCTTTACATGATTACAGAACATATCTAAATTGTTCTCAAAAGTACGTACATATCTAAGCAAATATTAACCACGCTGTCAGACTTAAAGTGTTGTTGCGCAACATTAGACAAGTATCAACAATAGATAAACTAAACTGAAAAAAAAACTGATTATAACATGTAAGGCATTTGATTCAGTAGAACATTTATTTCTTTAAAGGCTTATTTCAATAATAATGGTAAAATATATCAGAGCTATATAACATACGGTAATAATACAGTAATAATTCAATCACATGAAATCCTGATAATATAAACTTTGCCAAAATTGAGAGACAAACGGATGCAGGTTTGTCTAAAGATTTATAATTTTGAAAGTTTTTTTTCTGGAAAATGAAGTAGAGATGAATAAAATTAAGCACAAGCGTAGAATAATTTAAGACCTTAAGATGACATTTTACTATACAAGAATCATCTGATGACTAATAAGAAATATCCTGAATACATATGTAGAAATCTATGAAAAAAAAAAAAGACATGCACAAAGTTTAGGTGGTAAAATCGACTTGGTGGCATGTATAAATCATAAACTTAAAGAATTTATAATACCGACTATAACCTGTGGATGTGAAACGTGGAAATTTTCTGAAGCAATGGAAAAGGTACAAAATATATCAAGGGATATACCAAGAGAAGAGATATGATGCATTAAAGCCACATAGTTCTTTTTGACTGGGACACTTAGCAAGAAGAAATAATTACGGATTGAACTAATGCTTATTATCCAGTGGATAGCAAATGCAACAGGAAAGTGTCAGAACGAATATAGGGAGATGGAATAAACTGGCTTGCTGTTATGATATGCAATAGAATAATACAACATTCGTGATTAAATGAATTGATATTTAGATCTTTGTACAGACGTGTACACGCAATCGATGCTGCTGCTGATATGTACATTTGTACGATATATAGAAATTAACGTGACCTTTTGAGCTAAGAATTTACAATGGCTGAAAGTCATTTGTTCTCGAACGAGATAAAGAAAAGAAAGCGTGTTTTATGCATCATTACTGAAACCTTATATCAGAGAATTGTTTAAACCCACTAACCCTCGTTTACAAATTTAAGAAAATTTACGATTTCACGACTAATATTTTAAACCATAGGAATACAAAATCAAATAAAAGAAGACAAAGAAAATCCTGTAAAATTGAAATAACTAAAGTTAAGTAAATTTTGTGTGATATAACAAAAAAAAAGTTGTGGCTAAAGCAGATGCCAACTTCTGATTTATCTGCTTTTCTTAATACACTGACACCTTTGGCTGTTGGACATCGATTAATCAATTTATTGTTAAGAAACATCGACCGATGAAATCCCAGGTTTTCTGATGAATCTTTTCCAACCTAATTCGGCTGGATAGTATCTACAGGAAACATTCGCATTCGATGTTTAGAAGCTGTTACGAGCCGATTTTCTCTCAGCCAGGTTATTGCTGGGAGAGAACTGTACTACGTTTCCAGTGAAAAGCTTTATGCCTATCAGATCAATATTTCCTCTACACTCAAATATGGAAACCACATATTTTTAGTCATGGAAACGTTGAACTGAAACAACTTCCAATAACATAAAATTAAAAATGCATACAGAATTTACTCGTTAAGGTATGCGCCACGTCGTGAGGCTGAGATACAAGAGCAAGTGAGTGAGTGAGTGAATGAGTGAGAGATGGAGAGAGAGAGATAGTGTGAGAGGGTAACACTGATATGACATTCTTAACTGTGAGACGAGAGTAAAATAATTAAACGCAACGCATTTTCGGATGATAAAAAATGATTAATCTCTATAAATCCAGCGACCATATGATGATAAGTGGTGTCGCGTCGAGTGACACTTCTGATATCCTTGGTGTAGTAGATAGTACATGACGCCGGACCACACCCACCTACAAGCACAAACGAGAAGGTATTGTATATTTCTTCAGGATGCTGAATATAACATCAATCAATTAAGTGTCAAATATTATATTTATATTAATACTACATTATAAAAATATTGCTTTGAATTATGGTACATTTATGGTAAAAAACGTTCAATATCAGAAATAGAATGTATGTAAATATAAATATTAAAGTTGACACTGATGCCAACACCAATCTTCAGGCGATGTGTAAACATTTCTTTCAAACTATTGGTGGATGATGTCCACACACACACACACACACACACATATATGCACACACACACATACAAACACACACACACACATATATATATATATATATATATATATATATATATGAAAATTTCTCAGAGTTAACCTGTAGAAGAGACAATATTTATAAATATAAATAACAATAGGAAAACTGTAGTAGTTACTGGCGCGTTTCCTCCAAAGCAAAAAGCGAAATCAATTTAATTAAAGAAAGTAACTAATAATAACAAAAACAGAATGTTCTTAGCAACTGGAAGAATGTAGAGAACGCTATTTTCATATTGTTAACTGAAAATAACGTCATTTACTGTCACATGTGGAGAATATTGTCATTATATCGAAAATTAACTTGCTTTTTAGAGCTTTCTTACTATTTAACCCACATCTAAGGAGAGGAGATTGGTTCCGACATTTCCTAAGGGTATTTGAACTTACGTGGATGCCACATATTGGACTGGATAAGCACGAAGTGTAAACAGCGAAGAAATGTGTATTCATATTTAACCATTATATTCATATCAATTATCATTTTCTTTCAAGAAATTGCTAAAATTTATATCCATAAATGCTATTAAGAGGTAACTTAAAAGCACAAAACTTTTTCTAATAGCGTGCCATGAATGGCTTTGAGAACTTTGACGTTGATCTCATATATGATTTACGCAGGATAGAATTCCAGCGCTTCCTTTGTCATAAGTTGTTGATATGCAAAAGTTGTTCCTGATAGAATGTACATGGTACTTTTAATATTTAAAAGGTCACTGTTTTGGCACAGTTTCAAATGTCATCAATAGACCCGAGTCAGTGGAGTTAGTGTTGTCAGGACTTTGAATGATTTCATGTAAATGTTGTTCTTAATGACTGCCAGCATTTATAGGAAGGTGCTGAGCTTAATTCACTTTGGCCATCATGTGATTTCTCTTGAGAACAACAAACAAAAGGAAATCGGCTTGGAATTTATACAAACATTGCAATTTAAAGTTAATGTAATGGCATTGTGTCGTACAAAATGATAATGATTTTTCACATGTGATATTTGCACTTTCTCATTAATACTTTTCATTTTTTTATAAGGGAGAATAATGAGATTAAAATTTAAGTAATATTATTCTGGAAATCGTATTTTGCAACTCTTGTTCTTGATTTTAAATAAAATCACCAGTGATTTCATTTTCATGGACAATTTATGATTTCTGTAGGAGAGAAAGCGGATAGCCAATAGAATACAAAGTGCCACATCTCATTTTTTTATCGCACGTTGATTTTCGTCCAATCAGAATACAACATAATAGGAACAAGGGTAATTCAGTCACCCTAAAAAATGTGGGAAAAAAGACGAGAAAATATAAATTAAACATAACTTAATAAAGTAGGCGGAGTTTAGGCATTTTTAATCTCTAACGTGGTAGCAACGCAAATCCGTTTATAGAGAAGCTCTAGAAAGTCTTGATTTTCGCTCGTAAATCTAATTCTACCCAAAGTCATTCAACATAGTAGGATGCAAGGACATTAAAGAAAATAGTTGTTATTCTTTGAAAGCAAATTTGATTTTTTCCTTGTGCATTCGAGCTATCACAAACCAGCATCAAATGTCTGCAAATTAATTAAAAATGCATTTTTATTTGAGATTGAACCATTCAACAAAGAAATACAGCCTGTTTACTTGACAGACAATGAGTGGAAAGTCGAACATTTTTATATTAGAATTCACCCAATACAAGGCTCGAGAACTATTCAAGGTAGAAACTTACTGCTAAAATGTAATTCTGAATGAGTTGTGTAATATAAAAGAGAATGGAAGTCGTAGAAAGAGCGGATTATGAAGAAATATTTGGCAGATAAAAGTTAACCATTGTCGAGGTGGTCAAGATGATAGTGTTCAAAAAAGGATCCACGCGAGAGTCTGACAAAAAAGTGTCAATTCTGTCTGATAGGAACCTTGTTTTTGCATTTGAAACACTGAGAAAATTACGGTTATTCGATTCCGTGAAATAAACGTGGCTGGTAATTACTGTAAAGGTCTCAATTGGTGGAACACCACAACATTTACAATTAAAATAAAGGTAGAGTTGCTATTCAGTGTCCACTTTCATATCCACTTTTATCACTGACGTTGAGTACTTTTATACATATAGTCTACCATAAAACTATATTTTTATCATATATATATATATATATATATATATATTGCGTTGTATCGTAACGATCCGGGTTCGATTCTGGGTAATGGAAGCACACTGCTGATGAATGACAAAAAAGGACGAAACGCTCATCTATTGCTTTCTGCATTCTCTTGGGGATTCTTGTTTTAGACTCGATGGATTATTATGTGAATTTTTTCACCTCACCAAATTTTCAAAAAATGTTTATTAGCAAAACACTGGTCTGAAGAAATGGATGTAAAGTTCATGAAATAAATTATTACCAGATGTATTTTTAAGGATTCTATACTAATTATTTTATTGCTCTTTTCTAATATTGAGCTCTCTTTTGAGTAATATCCTCCTTGGAATTATTGCTACTAATTTTCAACTGATATTATTTATAATAATATTAATTATATATATATATATATATATATATATATATATATATATATATATATATATATATATATATATATATATATATATGTGTGTGTGTGTGTGTGTGTGTGTGTGTGTGTGTGTGTGTGTCTGTGTCTGTGTGTCTGTGGGTATATACAAATGTTCCTGTTAAGAGAAGTCTAAATCTAGTAAAGACCCACTTAACAAAAAAAACAAAATACCTATCCCTACACATAAAATCATAAAAATATATCATTTAATAACTAATCAATGTTTTTCACTTTCAATAACAAATAAATACAAATAAGAATTGCCTGGTAAATTTCTACTGCCACCACAGTAGTAAAATCAAATCAGGAATAATTATAGAATTCTATTTAAGAGTGCTAGCGATCTGCAGATCCCAATACTTATTCAAAATAGAAATAATCATGAAAAACACTTTCAAAAATCGCCAATACCCTGTCATTTCATTCATAGCGCCCAAACAAAAGCACACAAAATATACAACCGTAAAAAAGATAACAACGTTATAAACAGGAATAAACTAGATAAAAACAGAAACATATGACTAACTACGAACTCCATAATATTCAATATCCCAAACAATCTATCCAACCTGAACAAAATGAAAATAATTACAACCACTTCCAAAATTATTATGGGTATGATCACAAAATACGCAAAACAATAATGATTCTGAAGCAGATATATTCAAAATAAATTGCCAGAACTGTTCCTCACAATACATTGGGAAAACTTGCAGAAATTTAACAAAAACTATCTCTGAACATAAAACGGATCTTATATGCAACAATTTATCAAATGCATTAGTCATACATATAAATAAATTCGACTAAAACTTCGACCCATCGAATGTTACACTTATTAAAAAAGAAAGTAACTTACTTAGAAGGGAAACTCTCTAAAGTACCGCTATCAATCTTAGCAAAATATAAATATGCGGTCCAGATTCTTCCCAATATCTCTTTTCCTGAGAGAATTACTACTATTCCAAGAAAGAAAAATGAATACAAAAATACAAATTAAATAAATAGATAAAAAATTTTTTAAAAATGACCATCCCAATCCGTCTTCGGATCTCAGCGTCGCACCTCCCGTCTTCCCTCAGAACACTTCCCAGATACTTAAACTTCCGCACATGATTGATTTAATGCCCCCGACCTGAAAATCGCAGTTTGGGCTCATCCTTATACTGATAAACGTGCATTCTGTCTTCTTGTAGCTTATGGTTAGTCCTTTCTTCTCGCTCTCCCTCGCTACCTTCTGTAGAAGGTTTTGTAGTTTATTTTACGGTTCTACTATCAGTACCGTGTCTGGTAATGTTGTGGCCGCCAATGATGTATGCTGGTAGGATCTCTAGTTCCCTCAGAACTACCTCGCTGTATAGGTTAAATAAGTCAGTTACGCCTCTTTTTTGTATATTCGCTGAGCTCATTCTCGATACGAAGTCATACCGTTTGCTACCAGTGTACTTGATTATTCTGATATCTTTCCCAAATATATCAAGATTGATGAGCAGTTCAAGCAGTTTTGTTGAATGCCTTTGTTTAGTCTATCAAACATAGATAAACATCCTTCTGCATCTGTATTCCTCTTTTCGACAACTTTCTAAGCATAACTTTCGCGTTACTTGTTCCGGTGTCTTTGACAAACCCGCACTTTTCTTGTCCTATCTCTGGCTCGATTCTGCTGCGTGCTTTATTCATCAGAATACGGATGATGAGTTTTGTAACGTGGCTCATTAGGCTGATTGTTCGGTGGAGTTCGCATTCGTTTGCGCCTGGTTTCTTAGGTAGTTCAATGAAAATAGATTTGCTGAGATCCTCCGTTACGTCCCCACTGTTGTAGATTTCATTTCCCTTACGATTCCATCTGGCTGTGTTTCTGTTCAATTTGGCCAATGCAGCTTCTACTTCGGTTTTTAGAATTTCAGGTCCGTCGGTAGTTCTGCGTATTGCTTGTTGTTTTCTTTCGTCGTGGAAGAGTTCGCCAATATACTCGCCTCGGCGTTGAAGAATTTTGTTCTTCTCCAATATGAGTGTTCCGTTCTTTAATTTTAAGAAGCCTGTTGACAAACATGTCTTCAGTCCTGATAGTTGCCTTATTTGTTTGTGCATATCTCCTTTTATAAATCAAAATTTAGAATGTTAAAAAAATGTAGGAAAATTTTTAAAAAATAATTAAAAAATGCTTTAGTCTTTCCACTTAATAATAACATTTAGATGATATAATTTTGTTTTCGTCAAGTTTGGCGTCTTTTTCTTCAGACTATGCTATTTTTTAGCAATCTCATGAAGGTACCTAACTTAAAGAAAGTTGAAAGTTTGAACTGTATTTCTTGTACTTTTCTTTCGAAATGAATTTTCGGATATTTTCTGACGGAATTTCCTCCTTGTCTGACAAAGAATATTTGCAATTTTGAAAAATCGATCAATAAAATAAATCAGCACAAAATTTCTGTTGCTTTTAGTAATTTTTGGCTTAAAGAACATTTGCTTTATTTAGCCACACGAGAAATTGTATCAAAATTCCACCACTGCACCTTGTCAGTCGTTTTCAACAAAACTTATATATATATATATATATATATATATATATATATATATATATATATATTATTGATGACGTTAATTGCTATGAAAGAATGACTCCAACTTGAAAGCAAATGAAAGAAGTAGGGAACACTTTTATATAGCCCATCGCCTGAAATTTCTTACCTTATGGCCTCGCGGGAAAAATGGATAACGATACCCTCACTGGGAAAAATAAGCAAATAAGAAAATACCCTGTTGGTGGGCTTAACTACTAAAAGGTACACTAAAAGGGTCAATAAATAAATACAAACAAAAATCAAATAAACTAATCAGATGACAGGTGACACAATAATATTTTTATATTATATATGTTCCAACAACAGTTGTGTTTTTATTTAATAGACACAGACACACAGACACACAGATACACACACACTCAAACACACATATACATACATACATACACACACACACACACATATATATATATATATATATATATATATATACATTTTCTGCATGAGAGAAAAACCTCACATCTGAAGGAAAGTCTTAATCATAATTTGTAAAACAGGAAATCGTTTTGTAAATCGTTATTTGAAAAAATTTCTTTACAATTATTTTTGGTGCATTAGATCGAAAATCGTGTGTGGCAGGTGCCGAGACTAGTGCTTTAAACATCGCCTGAGAGCAGATGCTTGAAATGTGTTTTATCAGACAATCTATATGTGAGGAGTTATCTACGAAAGTGTAAATACTTGAAAACGCAGACAGATGTCGATTAATGATGTTATTACCATAACTGAATGAACATGACAGATTGTAGGCAAGTTGTTAATGGTGTCCCATCTATTTATTCTGCAAAGTTATTGATATGTTAGTGATCATATATTATTTAGCTTACGCGTACCAATATTTACTTACTATCGCTTGCCTTTTCCATCAGAGAGACAGGAGTGAAATCAAAATAAAATCAACAAGAAAAGTGGATGCTGGCCATCTGGTCATTTTCTGGCAAAATCTGACCATCTTGTACCAAGAATTATATGGTAGTTCACATCTCGGTCACAAGGTTCAAACAGACAAAGTTTAACGCCTGGAGTGGTGATATGAGGTCAGCGTAAGAAGCGTGGGATTTCACGTGGATACAAGAGACACGTACGTATTTTATCACACACACACACACACACACACAACACACACACACACACACACACACACACATATATATATATATATATATATATATATATATATATATATATATACTAGCGGGACTGTCTAATAGAATGTTGAGTAAACAATAAACGTTTTCTACATATATGTATGTATAGAAATAAAGCAATGAAGAAGGCGCAATTAAAATCTACTTTTGTATAGGTATATTTACAAATACATATAGTCTAGCTATTATCAATTTTTACGTACTACTCATAGGCTGGGAAATTAACACAACATAGAGATACATGGTTGTATTCACCATATATGCAAAGATTGTCAACGCCAATCAGTCCGTGGTACTCCCACCTCCCAACATACCAGTTTCCTCCAATACGAATACAGAAAAACGTGTGTATGTATGTATGTATGTATACATATAAACCAGAGACACATACCTAATGCAATCAAGGGTCTTCAGAATTTCTGAAAAAAATCCACTGCTTCAAGTCGGTACCTTTCGGCAGACAAAATACTTAGTAATAGTTCGCCCTCTTCTTCTTCCTTGTCTGTCTCCATCACCTTAACCCTTACATCTGAGAGTTTGTACACATACAACTGCCAATGACTGAAAATTGGCTGAGTTAAGAAAAACTCACCATCTCAAAAATCTGTCTTAAGTTGAATTGCAAGTTCGAGTCGCTTGAAGTCAGCTTTATTCTGGGGATGAGCCACTAATCAAGGAAGCCTCAACTGAATGTTGATGCATGATCACCACTTCCTGCTTTGTACCATTTCAGAATCCATTCTGGATAGAAATGTTACGGAGAAGAATTACTATTGAGCCAGGTTTTAAACTCAGTTTATGAGGAGGAATTCTTCATGGTGTCAAAGAGTTTAGAAATTCAAGTGAGTAGTGGTCACTCTCAACAGGACCATCTATCCAAAATTTATCTGTACTATAATACATGAAGTAGTCACCTTGAAGTTGTCGCAAAACTTCTTCTTTTATTAGGGGGCAGTCTGAGTTCTTTGGCGAAAGAATTACACAGCTTCTTCTCTCTTCTTCAGATGTATTGTCGAAGATATTATTTACCAGAGTTCCGTCAACGCATGAACTTGGAGGCACTTCTAAGTTATCAACAACAAGATTAAGGTCTGATGTCCGATTGCCAAGATGCAAGTGCCATGTTGCAAATTCCTTTTGATCTGCTGTTGTTCCGATGTTTTGGCTTAATCTGTATTGGATTAAAATCAGCCATAGAAAATTTTAATATAGATTTCAATCATTGCCTCACGACTTCCCCTTGGCAGTATAGTTAGGACTTGTCTAATTTCCCCGCCCCAAGAACATAACCAAAATAGCAGCAATGCCAGTGATATCTCGCAACGCTTTATCAATAGTATAAAGAGAAAATGAAGGGATCATAGAGGCCTTATCCACGACGATCAAATACAGGTTTCGTTAACAATTTACATGGTCTAAAGTGTCTAGTACATTACAAACACTGGCCTCAGTGAACAGGGCAGGCAATTTGAACAAAATATGTATAGTCTTACTACCAGAAATTAGTGGAGAAGCAATACCTGTCCAAGTACCACTGCCCCCGTTACAGTTGTTCCTTCGCAAATATGAAATTATGGTATTAATATAGAAACAGGTGTTTTGGGGTACCTCACCTCTCCTCTATTTATCTACAGATTCAAGCACAGCATTAGCAATCAGTCTCTGTCAGTAAGTGTTGCAATGCCTGGGTGATCGAGGTCTTCATGATGTTCAAGCTACGGTACTCCAATAGGTTCTGGTATCCCAACTGCTAAACAGTTAATGCGATTTTCTATCAGAATTTCATCAATTGAACAGTGCCATGTTTTCTGCATTAAAGCCTTGGTGCAAGAAATCTTCAGTCATGTATTCCTTGTGAATGTTCCACAGCTGAAGATCATTTGCAAGGTTCATATACGTTCACAGGGCAGCAAACATATCACGCAACTATAAGGGCATTCGACATTCAGTAGATTCTAGTAATGCATGCTCCAGCGTGTCATCGTTTGAGAGAAGACCATCTCAGGCATGCTGCCTTAAATGTTGGCAAGATTTCTCCTCCTACAATGCCGAAATCCTGGAAGTTCACGACGCCTGAAATATGGAGCAGCAACATTCACAAATTATTTTTTTCTGTGTCTCTAGGGATTACTGTATACATTCTCCTGGTGATATTCGTATTCCTTTGCCTTGGTGCCCATCTTCTGGAGCGCTTATTAAACACATAATGCAGAGTACTAGTGGCTCCTTGCATTATCATTAGCTCATTCCGTTTAAACCATACAGTGTTTCGGTCCCTCTGTGCCTGGGCAGCTTTCTGAGCATTGCTGGTTTTCACGATGTACAGCAAGTTTGTAGGTATTGTGAAATGTATCATTTAGCCTGAAATATGACAGTCTCCACATAGCTTCTGGAGGAGAAACATACCAGTAATCAAGATAATTAGTAATGTCATAGTGAGCATATTTCTGCTCACGTTCTGCCGCTAAGTTATCTCTTACTTCAACAGAAGCTCAGTCTTGTACACATACTTGAAGATATATTTAATGCTTTTCATTGATGAACAAATTTCTACATTAATGTGATCTCTGTACTTTTACAGCAGGTAGGCATTGTACGGCACAACGTTCCTGTTGTCAACTAAGTGACGTCCAAACTGAATTTTGATTCCAGTATTGAGTCTTCTGTACGCTGGATAGCCATTCATCTCTGTAGTTCATTAGGAATTTCTTTCGTCATGAGCCATTTTCCATGCAAGAGGTAGAAGGATTTTCTGTCCCGCAAGGACCATGTATCATGCATTTTTTACTAAATCATGCAAGACTGGATCATCATTGGCATCAGTAATTTTAGCTGTTACGATCCTATGTAATCGCTGCCTTATCCTCTGCCTGTAGAGCCTCATTCTCATGCAAGCAGCTTCCAATTTTGGTTGCCATATCATGATTAATGCAGTTTATAAGCACAAAATTAGGAATCTTCAATTTTTTGCGATACCTAAGGTTTAAAAAGTTTTATAAACAGAAAACTTTCTTGAAGCATTCATTTTATCTTTAATTGAAAGCTAAAGGATTAAATTTACTATTTCCGGTAAACATAATATTCTGGTATACTTGAAATAGAACTTATAGTGATTTGAATCGATTTTTCTTTGGTCGCACGTAAAATCGGACATTTTTTACATATCGACAGATTTGTAAACAAAAGTTAATTCTCGGTTTGAAAAATCTTGAAAAAATTATTACTAAAATTGTGAACACAAGGTGTTGAAATCATTAACAATAACAAAAAAATGAGAAAACCAATTTCAAATGCCAATGAAATTAAGTTTAAAATAATTAAATTAAACATTTTAATTTAAAATTAAATTCAGGTTTTCAGAACAATTCTATAAAAAAAATAAACAGTAAATTATAAACTAAACATTTTTATGAAATAAGAGTTAGATATAAAACTAATTTGAATGGAAATTGCAAAATGACATGCAAATTAAAAAATAAGAATTTCAAGTAGAAATTTAATAAGAAACATAAGTTAAAGCAAATTATTTCTACTAAAATAAAATACATAGAATAAAATACTTAGTGAAACAGGAATTAAAAAAGTAAAACTTACTTTTAAATTTTGAAGCGATGATTTTCAAAGCCGGTTGAGGCTAGATGAAACACAAATTAAATGAATGAATTCCAGTCCTAAAAAGTCGAGTGGGTTTTCCCAGTAAGGAAATTTAAGGTTTCAAAACCACTCTGATAAGTTAAAGTAAAGAATATTTATTTTTCTAGAATTAGATTCTAATTAGTAAGGTGAAGACAACCCTTAAAACACGCTATATTTTAATGATACTGTCATTTAGACACCTACCTAACAAATTTTCTGAGTCCAACTTAATTTTTCGAAATTTCATGGATTGTTATGTTTGTTTGAAAGTCGCCGTCATTTGTTGCCAGAAAGAATGAGATGGACTGTGTGAGGGTGTTTCTTTGAAAATCAGCGCCAGTGAAACGCCGAATACAGATCAGTAACTAAGAAGCACATTAATTATATATCTCTTCAGAACAGTTTTTCATTAATAAATGGAGTTCAATTTTATTAGACAAAAAAAAGGAGAAAAGAAGAGAGAAAACAGAAAAAAGGAAATGTTTTAATATTAAAAGGGAGAAAGTAAAAATCAAAAGAAAGACAAAAATTTCAATATAAGGTGGAAAGAGAAAAAGAGATAGTCATGGGGAGCCGACAAGGAAACAGAGAGTGAGAGGGAAAGAAAGGAAAGGGAATTAAGCATAATCGACAGGATGATTCAGAAAAGATCTTTTTTTCCGGGACATAAGTTAAAAACAATGTGGAGGAAGAGTGATCATATTCAAAATAGATACATTGAAATTGCCTCGTCATTTTAAGCATCGAAACCATCATTATCACATTATAACCGTCACAATTACAAATCATTAATAGGAATAATAATAATTATTATTTTCCTTCTTTTTCTTTTTTTCCTTTTCCTGGTGTCTGAATAAATTGAAATACATTTATTAATAAAAAAAAAAAGGTCTGAAGAGATGGAAGTGAGGTTCACAAAATAAATTTGTAACCTGAGCTGATGGATTTTCAAGGATTATGTATTCATTAGTATATTGCTAAGTTCTTACACTGAGCTCTCTTTGGATTTATATCCTCCTTGGGATTATCCCTACTAATCATCAATTGATATATATATATATATATATATATATATCAGAATTTGTAGATAATTATATAGGCCATACGAAAACATGTTTGACACGAGAACACTACACCTTTCTGTTATGGTCCAAGGTTAGGACCATGGAAGAACAACACGGAACACAAGAGTAGAAATAACAAAGAATATATTACCCAAAAAATAATACAAGTGGAAGGTGTTAGTATGACTGTCAGACTGGTTTGGAGTGAACTACTATCAGCTCGACTCGATTCAATACCGCCCGTCTCTCTTGTGAGGTGTACTATACATAGCGTTAGGAAGAGTTCATTCTGTCAATCTAGGTAAGGACCTATGACACTTTCTGAGCATTGCTTAATTAGGTTTCATTTAAATACACATGGAAATCTACCGGACCTTATTCGTAAAATACTTGTTGACAACACAAATATAATAGCATCATCTACATGAAAAAAAAGGCTAAACTTAATGGAAGCTTTAATAAAACAAAAAGAAAAAAAACTAACACTTAATAATATCAACTATGAACATGGATGCAATATCTTGACCGTGTTTTGAAAATGCAAACATTATATAAATACACACATATAACAATCTATTTCTGTTAACAGTTAATATAGTTCAACCTTTTAAATGATTACATGTATAGCAGAAAGCACTCGGAACTTTTGGACAGATTGACGGTTCCATAAAACTCTGGCGCGGGTTCAGGTGGTATGCGTTGAAAGCTTTAATCTCGGTTGTATTTTCAGCAATGCGATGCATCTTCACATTCTAGCGGCTCATCATCTAAAATGGTGAAAAACTAGGTTCAATGGAATAATGAATAGATCTACGCACAAAATCAATACAAGTACTTTCACTTAGCAGAAAGTAATGATTACAATTCATTATCTTCATCTTTGTGTTATTTTTGTTCTGATTTTATAAAAATCTTTCGAAGATCATCTTCTAAAATTTGAGTTTTTTTTTTTACTTCAATCAAGATAAAAAATATTTTCTAGTGTTACAAAACCGAGCAGAGGTTATTCAAGGCTAAATTTCTCATCGACGACAGTAAAATTCTACAAACACACCGCATTAATTTGAATTACTTTTATTCCACGCAAACGCAGAAATAAAAATCATGTATACAGTCTATATAGTTTTACGTTGAAATAGTGACAGAAATATAATTTTTATATAAAATGACTAATAATAGCAGCTCTGGCAGTTAAACAAAATTTAAAGAAACAATATAATCGGAAAGAAATACTTTCGCATCTATTGAAACATTATTGCATATTTACAAACTATGTATTGCATGATGTAGAACTTTTAATTTTTTTATTCGGATTCCTTCGCTTAACAGATACGATATATATATATATATATATATATATATATATATATATATATATATATAAAGATGGGGTCAATAGTCTGCATGTAAATAGTTAAATAATGATAATTCCTCATCCCGAAAATTCAGACAGATTTAAAAAATATTTCACAGTGGCAATAGAAATAATTGAAAAAAGAATTTGGGGGAAATTTATCTCGAAGTTCCTTTCAGATATTAAAACTGCCAATGTTTATGAATAACTGAGGCATATAATTCCAAGAATAGTTAATTCTTATCACTAAATAACTAATCAAGTAAAAAGTTCAAAACTATTTCTAAACGCTGCATAAACTTTTCAGAAAGTTTTAAATAAGTCAAGTATTCAACCGAATGTAAGAGAAAAGATCAATATGTAGATGCCAGTTCGTGATCAGTAAAGATCCCTTGAGGAAGTTAATCGCTGATTCTGCACGCTACGCTAACAGACTCTGAGAGTTGAACTGTGTCTTATATAATGTCTGCCAGTGCCACGAATGGTTCATGATCGGGAATCAACTTAAAAAAAAATGATTTGATTTTTCTATCTAAAATATTTGTATTATTTAATAATTTTATTTTCTTATTTTTATATTCGGTTGTTCGATTTTATTACCTCGTATGGCTTCCAACGCAACCATGAACGGGTTGAATCTCGCTGCTTTTGGCATCAATTCTTTGACGCAGTCTGGTTCTTTTAAATGTTTACTATAAAATAATTATTCCTCAAGGCAATGGTTAAAGCCAAAAAAGCAAATAACATTGTTTTCGAATTATGATTTTTTTCTCGTAGACATTCATAAAGTGCACGCATTCACAAAATAGACAAATATAATTATTTTCAATAAACTCTTAATTTAAGCACGTTCGATTTTCTTTATAATCAATTTGTCACCTTGGAATTTGGTTCGTTATCTTTTTCTTCTTTTTTTTCTCTCTCTCTCTCTCACACACACACACACGACTGTTCTTTCTGATCAATTTACTTTGAAATTGTTCTGCAACAGGTTTTTCACTGTGACAACACGGAAATGACGCTATTACATATTTGGATATCGTCTAAGAAGCAGCAATAATGACTGGTAGTTACTTGGCTTTATTCAACATCAGCAAATATAAAGTTTTGAAAGACCAATGATCAGAATTACTATCCTTGCTTGTAAACAATTTAGGCATAATAGTTTTAAATCTGTCCAAATCAAATTAAGTCATATTGATTTAGACACGACAACGAGCGTGACCAAAATTGTTAAGCCATCCTCCTGTTAAGTCACAGGATATTTTCTTGTTTTTCGAACAAAATATTTTATTCTCTTAGTGGAAAATAGTTTTTCACTTAAATACTGTTTAAAATTCCGTCAACTTCATATAAAAAAGAATGTGCGTAGATAAATATACTTAGCGTATTTTATTTAAAAAACGGTATTTCCAATCATCGAATACTTTTCTAAAAAGAGGGTAATGGATATTTGTATCTAATATTTACATATTTTTGAGAAACGCCATTATCAATCTAAAAGAATTATATTGAACAGTATATTTAGAGAGAGTAGCACTGATGTTATATTTTCCTAGATAAAGTTTGGCTAATACTTTGGGAACGTTGAAGA